>JARJEI010000038.1:0-367539 GCA_029955415.1 Lottia scabra
TTTTCACATCAGATATTTTCAAAACTTTAGCTGTTATATTATACTGAAATGTAAAATAAGAAGTTATGTAACATATGGAGATTATACTGCAGTTGAAAGAAATTGAGAAATGCTATACATGTATATTAAAGGGACAATCTAATTTTTTTTTAGGTCAAAATGTTTTTTGGCTCAAATTTGTGAAAACTTTACATTAAAATCTGTAACTATGTGCCCTTTAATGTATCTGAAAGTTTTAACTAAAAAAATCTAGCCATTAATTTTCAAATGCTAAAAACATGCTAAAATTTTTAAAGGTTTTTAAGTGTGTTATGATTTTTGGATGCCGATAGGAAACTACTGAACAGATTTGAGTAAAATAAACGCCTAATTGTAGAGAAATGCTCTCCTTGTGTATATAAAAGTTTTGAGCTAGAAATATTGAGCCATTTAAAGGGCAAACACCAAAACTAGATCAAATTGCTTAATTTACAATAAGTACTGCCTGTTTGTAATTAACCCTTTAAAACGAAATTCAGTTTGATGAAGAAGGTATAGAGATACAATAAGCATACTTTAAAAATATTCTCATGTAACATTTGGGGTTTTTTTTATAACGTAAACTTTTTAAAGATATACGCCCACTGGCAGGTTTGTTTGAAAAAGAACATTTTGCAGAAAACAGCAACCATCAAATATTCAACCTGTAGTCATAGGCCTACATTTCATTCAGAACTTAAATTAAGTGTCTTCCAAACATTTTTTTTTCTGGATTTCACGGACATGGGTGACGGCAATATACGCTTCACATTTCATGTGGGCGTATAAAAAAGCAGAATGGTTCTTTAAAGAAGGGGAGTGAAGCAGATTACTTTATGGAAACTGTTCAATGTTGAGCTTTGACAAAAATACAGTCTATTTAAATAATTGTAAAGTTTTGAAATATTTGAAATCAAAATTATCAATCAAGTGACATTGTTTAACTTACTTTCTTAGATGGGTTGAGATCATGTTTAACAATTTGAGTCAATGATTGATCAGTAGCTTGTTCAATGGTAGGCAAAATTTTTCTTCTCTCAAAGGCTACACTTTTGATAGGCTCCAATGTCGTTTTATAATTAGCATGTATGTCTGTGGATAATTTACCCGGAGAAAGCCTGAAAAAAATTATGTTTGTTAAATTTAATGATATTAGGCCTAATGATGCACTAATAAAAGAAAAATCTGAAATTGAAAAATAGGAAGGTGAACTTATTTTATTGTTAGGTTTGTTGATTGTTTAAGAGCATTATCACTTGATTTGGATTTTGTAAAAGCACATGTACACATGCTAGTAGTAAACATAGGTTGCAAGGCAAAGTAATGTACGATTATTGGCAGCTTTGTCTTTAAATTAATATATTTGACAGTTACAGAATAAGAAGTTCAACTTTCAGTCTTACACGTCTTTTGAACTTTAGTGACTTGTAGGCCTAGACAGGCGCGGATCCACCGGGGGGGGGGGGGGGGGTGGGGGAGAGTGGGGTTGGGGGCCATGGCCCAAACGGTAAGATTTCACATCGTGAGACGCATCACATTACGACATTTAGGCTACATGTCAGGTGGAAATTTCGGCGAATAAAACAATGAAAGAGCCTTGCGTAAGTAATTTGCTAATCTGAAATGTCTAGGCTAGGCCTAGAGTGTTTACAAGGTAAAATTCAAAGTGCTCTGAAGAAAAAGAGCAATAATTTACAATGAATATTTTTTCTATTTTAATTTGATAATTTTCAATAGGGTTTCTAGAATTGAGACATATGTGGGTGTTTACTTGATACACATAACAGGGGTGTTTTGCTAAGTATGTAAGTAGGGGGGCTCCCAAGTAAATGATGAGCCCCACCAGTGATCCCCCCCCCCCCCCGGTTTTAGCGTTTTGGAGAAGCAGGGGAGCCGAACTTCCCTCCTGGGTGCTTCCAGCAACACATCCCTGCAAGTACAATTTGTAGAACAATTTCCAAAAAGGAGAACAAATTAATATTGTTTACCTGATATTGTGCAACTTGACAGGTGATTTCAGTAGTTCTGCATTTACAAACGACGTTCTTTTTTCGGGTGAGTAGCAGATGATTGGTAAGATTTCATCTTCAATTTGGAAACGTGCTCGGAAGTATGAATTGTTATTTCTTGAAATAGCCACAGGCATTACTTGATGAACAAAGCCAGTCAACGTTGGACTTGATTTTTGGCTACTGGACGGTTTGTCTGTTTCTTCTAAAAAATCACTTTTTCTTTTTTGAGCCATGATTGATTGCTTGCTTCTATGGTCTTGTTATGTCTGCGAGTATGGTAGGCTAGTATAGAGTGAAAATGGTGGGATATTGAAGAGCGGGAAACTTAGGTCACGTGACGAATAATGTGAAGGTCGTAGCGTTGTTATAAAGGGGAATGTTTAATTATACATTTGCCTAAAAGTTATTTTTTATATTTGGTAAAATGAAAAGTTATTATGTATTTCATAGAAATAACATAAAGTATGAGTGGAAATTATGTTAGGCAGTTGAAACGGTAATAAGCCTAGGCTACCCCAGATGAATGTATAGGCCTACTATTTTTTTTGTTTATTCTAAGAGGTTGTACTTTTAAACTACTAGAGCCTAAGCCGAAATTAATGAACTTTGAACATAAACTGACTAAACCAAACTGTAACTGTTAGCAAGGCCTTTTTTGAAAAAAAAAAGTGTAGACTAGCCTAAGCTTTTATTTTTGAAAAACAAAATGTTATTAAATTCAAAGAGTTATCGAATGTGCCACGTCAGAATTTTATAGGCTATAGATATTAATAATTTTACAATAATGCTTAAATTTCCAAGATTTATTTTATTCTAAAAATTTAAGTTTTATACCACTTTTAAGAAGCTGTTTTTTTTTTTTTTGATATGGTATATGAAAATTGTACGGAGAAGGGCATGATGGCTTCGAATGAAATGACGAAGGTGGAGCCGAATGATTGATAGTTCTTATTAATCGAGGCTAAACACATGGTATGCTTTTATGTTGAAGACGCCATTTTATTTTTCTTTGGAGTTCTTTTGAAATTTGAAGAGTTTTGGAAGCTTTTGTGTAACTGGACGAACATTTTTGATAGCTAGATTGTTAGTTCGACTTGTTTAACAAGGTTTGTGTGTGATTTATATAGAACAGAATGTCGAATGATGTGAATAGATATATTTGTCTTGAATTCAATAAGCTGAGAATTTTTTTTTTTGTAGCCGAGTAGCATTTTAGTACTAGTAGGCTACGCCCTAATGAAAAGGTTTAAGTGTAGCGTTTTGCAAACATATTTTTGATTTGATACTGAAGGATGTTTGACATATATCATATTAGGTACTTGCATTGGCATTATAAAATAATTTGTTAAATACGTGGATGTTTAACGCGATTAATTCTGAAATATAGACCAAGGTCGGTTTGACTTGCGTATGAGGTTTGATTGACTAGTAAATTCTAAGACAAATCGTTCTCGTTACGTTGTAAATATGATGTTTCCGGTATGCGTAAATATTGTCAATGTATTATTTTTCTTTTTACTTTTGCTTAGCCTAACCTCAGGTTGCACTACGCTACAGATTGTTGGAAGTTTTGATAGTTTGATTTGATAATTTAGACTTTATTGATGTTTAGATTTATTTGGCCATAATATTTGTAGCTGAAATTTAATATTACTTGTTTGGCCCTTTTAATTTTGAATTATTTCCCTTTGCTATAATTTTCTTTTTGAGGTTTGGTTTAGTCTTTGTTTCCGGTTTCGAAGACCAGATTTGATATTATCATTGGTAATTAATCAGAAAAAATTATTTGCAAGACAGATTTCCATGTTGAAGTTTGACACATTATCCAAATTTCACAATGGATGTACTTGTTTAGTTGTTAGCTTTGAATTCATTGTTTAACCTGACACTGATAAGCTTCCCACCTTTAAAATTTACTTTTGCTGAATTTTCTCATTGATGGAATGTAAAAACTTAAAAAGAAAAATCCTTAAAGTATTGTCTTACACTGAAACAAAATTTGAAACATCACAGATGAGGGAAGTCGGGAGAATTAAAATTGCAGTCGTGACTGATAGGGATAAATTTTTGCTAGGAAACTTTTGATCAAAATAAAAGGTATTATTTGAGGTAGCTAGGAGATCATTTAATTTACATTTTATTTACCGGTAATATTTTATGGAAATGTATCAAGATGTGCCGATTTCTAAGGACCAAGGGGCTTATGAAAGGAATTGAATTTCTGCAATGCAATGATACAGCATGGCAGTGTGACGTTGACAACTCAACGGCAGGTTTTATCTGACTTGGAGCCAAGGTGGCTCAGTGAGTTAGACACATGCTCACTAACCTGAAAGCCCAGGGTTGAATCTACTTGTCAGTGATGCAGGTTGAAGGGGCTGACATAGAAAAAGCGCCTAGTCGTTTGGATGGGACAATAAACCAAGGTCTCGTGTGTTGTTGGCTGTGCACGTTAAAGATCCCTCGGCAGTTAAAAATCGATAATAAAACCAGTCTTATGCTGCTGTTCTGGCAAAATTTCCCTTATTAGCACTGCATGGCGTTTGCCTTTCTCAATTAGCTTATATAGGTGCAAAAAAATAGGACTTAAAACTAAATTTTATTTGCTATAAGATGACTACCTATTACGACGTATGAATGTATGCAGGTATTGCGCATATAATTTGTTTGCAAATATTAGCATTTCCAATTAGGTTTGCAAATTATGATCATTTGATATTTTTCTATTTCAGAGTGAGATAATAGTTTTGCACAGTTTCGCACTGGTAAGTAAAGTTTATACTTATGATTTAAGTCATGTTGTGTTTTTTCTGTTGGCCATTAATTTATACTGAAGTGAAGAGGTGTTAATTTAAATTTGCATAATTGGTTTTTTGAATCATTGGTTCATTTTGGGCCCCAGACTATTATGAAATAAAAAAGGATTTTATATTATGTTAGTTTATGAGCCACAAACATAAATTTTGTCCATTATATGCAGAATTGGAAAAAAAACTCTCATTAGTATGGCATTTTATTAATAAAAATAGTATTGTGTTTGTATTAATTTTACAAATAATTTGTAGGTAGAGTACAGTGATTTGAATTTTGTGTTTTCATTGGTAGTGGTAAGTTACAATTTTGTTGATATCTATTATGGTTATTTCATGGTTTGACCAAAAAAAAAAAAGGGACTCGCATGTACAGGAATAAATTTCAAATGTTGAAAAGTCATTATGTAAGCTAAAGTGTTCAATTTGGATCATTTGACACTGTTGTTGTCAATGTGATATTACCGTTCAATATGGTGTTTGATGTACTAATTTGTCAATTTGTTTTATCCAGACATGGTGTGAAATGACATATTTTTTAATAAAGTGTTTAAGATGCATTTGAACATAATTGTGTATTTTGTTTTTGTAGTGAAAGACTGATTTGAAGTTTTTGTTCTTCGATTGTTGCTGGTAGGTTTGTTTTTTGTTTTTATTTGTTTAAGGGCAAAGATTATTCATGTGTTCTATATTTATCAGCCTGTATTTGTTGGTCAATTGTGCAATATTTGTTTACATCTGCAGAGCTCACTAATATTTGCAGATTTTGAAGAAACTTGTTTTGTTTAAATTTTGATGAAACTTGCTGTAATTGTTTATCTTCCAAGGATGAAATATTATTGGCTGATTTGAACAGTCACAGCTATTTATATGAAACTATGGTCTGGTTTTTGACCATGGAACAGATAGGTTTCTAGGAGGTGTTGATTGTAAATTATCTTTTTATTTAAACATAGGATAGTGAGTGTATTTGTAAATGTTGCTGTATAAGTTTTTAGTTCTAAACCATTTGAAATCAATTTGCTGTGTATAAATATCAAATTTTATATGTAAGTTTGAATTAAAGCAGCTGTAGGTATTTACATGTGAAAGATTTGCTTTAGTTATTGATGTACTTATTATTTTGTATATTTCAGGGTAAGTGTTGAAGAATGTTTATAGTTCAGTTTTATGCAGCAAGATGGAACTATTTTGAGAACTGTTTTTTGTATTGTATTGAGGTTATGTAATGAAGGATATGTATTTTGATAATATTGTGGATACTATGATTCATTTATGAAGAGTCTTTAGGGATTATATAATGTTATATTTGTTGTACTAAAAAATTCTTGGCATATGTCTTTGTGCAGTAGAATGACATCTTATTTTATTTTATGCTTTGGGTACCGATATTGTGGTTGTTGATAATTGATGCACAGGCTTTACCACTGTATTTAGCATGTAACTTAAAGACTTAGGGGCCCTGTCAGTGGAAATACATAATATGAAAACTGTTAGTAGTATTTGTATTACAAAAGATGGTTTTTATTTGATTATATTTTTAAATTGAGAAGTTGATTGTGTAAAGATAAAAACATACATTGTACAATTTATTTTGAAAATAAGGCTGAAAAGCTTAAATTGGACTCATTTGGAATATAGAATTATAAATTGTGATAAATATTGTTTTGTTTTATTTTGTATCCGTTTGATTTTTTTTTAATAAAGTATTTTTGATGCTGTATGTTGCTATTAAGTATTGAGCCTCTAAATTTTTATTGCAGTGCGTTCGATAATCGAACGCACTGCATTGTTTTGCAAACGGCTATTTTTTTTTTTTTTTTCGAATTTTACACTCGCTATTTTAGTAAGAAGGCAACATGCCACATACAGATTTGTTCAATTCCCTACGATAAAATGTTGACCATCAACTATTAAATATAAATTGGTGCCATTTTGACATACCGGAAATGAGGTAGAACAAAAAACACAGTTTTGGTTTTTGGAATCTCACAGCTCTATTTATGATCCGATTTTTATCAAACTGTTTTGAACTGTTTTCTATAACTGTGCGCTACTAAATAAAAGTTTTAAACTTCTCCAATTTTGACTTTTAGTTGACTATTTTTTTAATTTTAATTTTTGCGTTTTTTTCAACTTCTACAATTTTATTTCGTTCGATCTGAAAATTTACAGGTGTATAGACATTTTAATTCTAAACAAAATGCAGTTTTCAAAATTTTGATACCACTTCCGGTTTTTACGTAATTAGGTTGTAAATTTAAAATGTCAACTTCCGGAAATTTGAAGATATTTCAAATTTTTTTTTTCAATGTGTTATAATTTGTTATAACAACAATTTGAAATAAAAAAATCCGACCCGGAAGTAAGAGATCATCCGCCATTTTGATATGAGTAACTTTTATAAAATTAAAAATGGGGCCTCAGGGTTATGAGCGGCATCCGTAACTTTAGTATTTTTGAAAACTACAATCGATTGTTAAAAAAGTCTAGCCGCCAATTTTTGAATTTTGATTTCATTTTTTTTTTTATTTTCGTTTTGATTTTTTATGCAATTACTAAAACTTTCAAGGCTGATATCTTTTGACCTTGACCTTTGGTGACCTTGGTACCTAAACACAAGTTATTGCCCTTGATGAAATATATCCAATGATGTATTCATGTTTGTAATCCGATGTATACTTCCGGTTTTATAGGCAATTGAAATTTGTGATTTTTGACTTTAAGCAGTCCTGTCACGTGACCTAGCGTAAATACGTCAAAAATGATTTAACAATCATATTATGCGTAATTTGCTCTTTCCAATGATGTACGACAATATACACTTAAATTAAAATTGCACGATTTAAAATTTGAGCATTTTGTGCAAATTTTCATTGTAACTGTGCGTGTTTTTTTCAAATTTTATTTCAATCGATCTGAAAATTTACAGATGGAAAGATATTTTGATTGCAATCCAAAATCTGTTTTCGAAAAATTGATACCACTTCCGGTTTTGACGTAATTAGGTTGTAAATTTGAAATTTCAACTTCCGGAATTTTGAATATATTTGAAATTTGTTTTTTGCAATATTTAAAATTATGGTATATCAACAATTTTAAATAAAAAAATTTAACCCGAGAGTTACAAATCGGCCGCCATATTAATATGACTAACTTTTGTAAAAGTCAAAATGGGGCCTCAGAGTTATGAGCGGAAATCGTAACTTTGATATTTTTGGAAACTACAGTCGATTGCATTCATAGAATTGTTAATCGATTTTTGATCTTCTGTTTTGCCTTTCTTGCATTTCCGTTTTATTTTTTTCAGTAATTACAAAAACTTTCAAGACTCATACCTCGTGACCTTGACCTTCGGTGACATTGTAACCTGAACAAAAGTTTTTGCCCTCGATGAGATCTATCCGACTATGTATTCATATTTGTTGTCCGATGTATACTTCCGGTTTTGTGAGCAATTCAAATTTGCGATTTTTGACTTTACCAGCAACATCCAAGGTTTCGCTAGTTGTGGTAGCTTTCTTTGTCTATAAATAATACCATTACAGACCTTTTAAAAAACAGTTTTTAAGTAATTCCAAAACTGTTACGCACTGCTCAGAACCATGCAAAGCCTATGGATCTAGTTTTATTTGTATAAATAAAAAATTTCATTGTGCATCATTGTTTAATTTTGGGACTGGACTATTATGAAATTGGGATTTTAATATAGTTTTAGTTTATGTTTATGACATGGATTTTATGCATATGATGAAATGAAAAAAAACCTTCATTAACACTTTGTGTCACAATTTTTTCTAAAAGTTCACTTGATTAATTTATATGGCTGTTTAATAGTCTGTCTGAAATTGATAGTCAACTAGTGAGTTTATCAAACATGGAAAATTTTTGTAGGTTTTAAAGCAGGTTGGTAAATATTATAACAATTGAAGGTATTTTGAAAATATAATTATTTAATTGCAGGGTTGGTTTGCTGAGAAGAGAAGAAGTTGAAAGCTATTAGCGGTAAAAGTGTGGCGAACTTTTATCTGAAAAAGAGCCAAATATTTTAAAAGCGGTAAAAGTGTGGCGAACTTTTATCTGAAAAAGAGCCAAATATTTTAAAAGCGGTAAAAGTGTGGCGAACTTTTATCTGAAAAAGAGCCAAATTATTAAAACATTGGTAAGAGTGTGGCGAACTTTTATCTGAAAAAGAGCCAAATTATTTAAAACACCGGTAAAAGTGTGGCAAACTTTTATTTGAATACTTGCCAATCTACTCTACCTTTATAGAGCCTCAACTTATATAGAGATTAACTAAATATTAATAGCACCTTTCAGTTGCTGCAACTTAAATCTGCATTAACAAACGTAAACCACTCAAAACTTGTTGAAGAACCTACAGGTAACGACTTATTAACAACTTGCAGAGATAATTAATATATCAAAAAGTTGCTAAGCATTTAGAATCTATTTGTATAAGTGCATCAATATACTCAATAGAAAGTTCCACTGTTACTGTATTGTGCAGTTTTACATTATCTACAGAAAGCTATATTATAAACAAATCTTGTTACTTCAGATAGAATTTGTATAAAATCTTAGCAGTATGGGTCGTTCAAAGAAATCCAAAAATGTTTCATTAGCTAACTTAAACAAGAAAAAAGTAAGTAATTCTGTTAAAAGCTCAGATGATGAAACAATAATTAAAACGCAAAGTAATGATGACTATGTTTCAAAATTAAATGTTTGCTCTGACAAAATTCAAATTAGTAAAGAAAGCATAGAGAAAGATAAAGAATCTGATTTTTCTCAAGAAATTTCATTTGAAGAAGTAAGAATACCAGTAAAAAATAACGTGTATAATTCTCTTAATTTTGTTAAAAATGAAAGTAAACAGAAAGTATCAACTAGTAACTATAAGAGACATCTTAAAAAAACATGTATAGTTGGTAATTTTCATCAGGGATTTGTAGAAAGATATTTGTATTTTGCTGGAAAGCAGTGTTTAGCTAATTCTCTTCTGTGTATTATTTACAGGAAAATTATGAATATAAGATTATGGAATAGTTCTGTTCTAGACAAAATCCTTGACCTAGGAAATGAATATTACAAGTTACTACAGTCTCAACCTAATATTCATCATGATTATATTATGGTAAATGAATTAATAAGAACTGTTGAAGTTGAAGGTAAATTCTTTCATTTAGATATCAGTGAAAATCCAGAAGTTGGAGTTATAGATGCAAACAATTATGTTGCTCAAGGTCTGTACGAAAGTTTTCAATCATGTCTAAGAACATATGAGGCTTGTTTTGTGACTTTTAATAGAAGTACATTTGCTATAATGAAACATGATGATAGTTTTTTTGTATTTGACTCGCATTCAAGGAACAATTTAGGATTAGTATCAGATGATGGTTGTAGTATTTTATTAGAGTACAATGATATCAATGATTTATATGTGCATTGTTTGAATTTAAGTCGATCAATGAATCTGAATAGGTTAGAGCAATTTGAAATAACTGGTATTAATGTTATAATGATAGGAAATGATAGTAATGATCCAATTAATGAAGTGAGTAACTCTGTTGATGATTGTGAAATTATGGAAGTTGATGATCCAAGTGAATCACCTTGTCAATTAATTGATAATCATATTGATGAGACAATTATTACTAATGTAGAAACAAATGATTTTATATTTAATCCAATTAGATTAGAGAAAAGAAAAAAGTTATGTGAATTGATGAATTTACCTAGAAATATGTTAAAGAATGTTGATGTTGCTGATGTTTGTAACCTTAAAAGACCTACTGAAATAACTGAAATAAACGGAGATGGTAATTGTTTGTTTAGAAGTTTATCTTTTGTTCTTTCTTTATCTGAAAAAGCTCATAGACAAGTAAGACTTGCTATAATGAATCATATAGAATTAAATGCAGATTTCTTCATTCCTTTATTGAGACAACAGTATAAATCTATTGATGACTATGTTAAAAGATCTAGAATGAGAAATCAAGGAACATGGGGTACAGAATTTGAGATATTAGCTGCTTGTGATTTATTACAAACAGATATTTATATTTTTACTAATAATAAATGGGTAAAATATCCTGTTTTAGAGATTAGCAGTAGTTATACACCAGAAGGTATTTACTTACATCATAAGAATGAAAATCATTATGAAGTAGTTGAAAATGTGGAAAGAGATGAACCTATGGTTATTGATGATAATGTAGATACACAATTATCAGGTAAAAGAAAATTAGTTAAAGGTTCATTAAAAAAAAAGAAAAGAGGTAACAGATGGACTTATAATAAAAAGCGAATTACATATTTTCAAAAATATGACTTAGAAAGAAAAGAATCAAATTCTAGAAAACTTATAAAGTCCAGCACTAAGTATGTAATCAAAAGCAAAAAAGCAATCAATGATTTCAATAAACGAAGGCGAAAACAATATCAGATAGGTTATCTTAAAGCTCATTTAAAAAAGAAATATATAGACGAGTTAAAGTCTTTATGCCACCTTAAGTATGGAACAGAATTAAGACCAAAACTTAAAGTCAAATATATTAATGTGTTAAAACCAGTTCTTGACGATAAATATGAAAACGTATTAAAACCAGTTCTTAAAGACAAATATCAGAATGTGTTAAAACCAGTTCTTAAAGACAAATATCAGAATGTATTTAAACCAATTCTTGCAGACAAATATCAGAATGTATTTAAACCAATTCTTGCAGACAAATATCAGAATGTGTTTAAGCCAGTTCGTAAAGAGAAATATCAGAAAGTGTTAAAACCAGTTCTTAAAAACAAATATCAGAATGTGTTCAAGAGGCAATTAAAATGTAAATATATAAATGAACTTAAGTTAAAACTAAGACAAAGGTATATAAATGAATTGAGAATTAAGATATTAAGTAAATATAGAAATATGTATAGAACTAACTTACAATACAGAAATAAACAGAAACAGAAAGCTAGTAATAAATATCACCAGAATAGTAATTATCGTAAAACAGTAAATAAACAGAAAAATAAAAGAAGAATTGTAAAAAGAAAAGAAATGAATAGTATCAGTAAAGTAATTACGAGATTTAGAAAAGATACATCTGTTGGGCCTATTTATGTCTGCTCTGTATGTAATCGATTATTGTTTAAAAACCAAGTTAAAGAATGTCATGAAGAGCTTTATGAAAAGAAAAGTAAATTTGTAGAAAGATTAGCTAAGAAATGTATAACTAAAACTTACTATCATGTTTGTGATGATGATTGTTTAGAACAATGTTCATGGTCAGATAATTACAAATCTTTGTGGATATGTTTTACATGTAATAAGAAAATTTTACAAGGTAAAATGCCAGCTGAGGCTGTAGTCAATGATATGGATCCTGGTCCATTACCTAATGAATTGAAATGCTTGAATCAATTAGAGAAACACCTTGTATGTAAAAATATTCTATTTTTGAAATTAGTTAAAGTCTGTCCACAAAATGATAAAAAGATATTCGGTGAAGTAGTATCTGTGCCATCTAATTTGAAAGAAATGAGCAATGTATTACCTAGATGTAAAACAGATGATGAGATGATTCGTATAAAATTGAAAAAGCAGATTAGTAATAAAGGGTATTATGAATTTCAAACTATAACAAAGAATCATGTTAAAAACGCACTGAATTACTTGAGACATAATAATATCTATTATAATGATGTTACTTTAAATAATAGTTGGGTTGAAGAACAAGATAAACAAGATGAAACAATAGAAGATGATACACCAGTAAATATAGAATGTAATGATACACCAGTAAATATAGAATCTAATGATACACAAGTAAATAATGAATCTAATGATAAGTCTGATAATGATAGTGATGATGATTTACCATTAATTGATGATAATGTAGGTCGTTATTCTGTTGAATCGTTAGGTGGTACATGTTTACAGCCAGTAGATGCTACTGCTGAAGTGTTAAATAATTGTGATAAGGTTTTTTCTGTTTCTCCAAGTGAAAATAATCGACCAGTTAGACTGTTAATGGATAAGTCAAATGAAGCTTGTTCTTTTCCTTATTTGTTCCCTAAAGGTAAAAATAGTTTTTTTGAAAACAGAGATGTGAGAATAACACTAGGTAAATATTTAAAGACAAGATTAATGTCTGTAGACACTCGTTTTGCATCCTGCTCAGATTATTTATTTTATGGTCAATATATTTATGAATTACAACAAATAATATCGGGTACATCTATTGCTTTAAGACAAGGTAGAATGGGAGGTAATATGATAACAGCTGATATGTTAACTCAAGATGAACCACTACAAAATATTCTCAAATCTGATGCCGGTTATACCTTTATGAAAAACTGTCGTGGAAGTCCAGCCTATTGGCAAGCTACTCAGAAAGATCTTTTTGCTATGTTAAGACAACTTGGTACTCCTACTTTTTTTGTGTCATTTAGCTGTAGTGAACTAAGATTTGAATCGTTTTTAGAAACAATATTGTTACAACAAGGTTCAAAAGTAAAAGTAAGTGACTTGAATTGGTTACAAAAACGTGAGTTGTTGAGGTCCAATCCAGTAACAGTAGCTAGACTTTTTGATCAAAGATTTAAGTTATTTTTAAAGAATGTGTTATTATCAAGTGCAGAGCCATTAGGAAAAATTTCTGACTATTTTTATCGAATTGAATTTCAGCAAAGAGGTTCACCACATGTACATATGATAATTTATATAGACCAATCTCCTAAACTAGATGTAGATAGTGATGAAAAGGTTGTAGAATTTATTGATAAATATATTTCATGTGAATTGCCAGATGAAAAAACAGACCCAGAATTGAATGAAATAGTTTCCAATGTTCAAAAGCACAGTAAGAAACATTCTAAATCTTGTCGAAAGAATAAGAAAGTATGTAGATTTAATTTTCCAAAACCACCATCAGATAAAACATTTATTTGTCGACCATTAGAGCCTGAGAATCCTATTGAACAAGATGAAGAAACTGATAGCAATGAGCTAATTGAAGACAATAAAACAAATTTAACTGCAGATCAAGCTCGATCTATTTTAGAATCTATTTGGAAAGAATTATCTGCTGAAGACAAGCATTATGAATCATTGTCTAGTTTGTATGATGAATTAGGTATTAGTCAGGAATTGTTTGAGCAAGCATGTGAGAAATTAACTAAAAAGACATATATAGTATTAAAGAGAGGTGTCAATGCAAGCTGGATCAATCAATATAATCCTTCTATGTTAAGAGCTTGGAATGCAAACTTAGATATACAATACGTAACAGATGCTTATGCATGTGTAATTTACATTGTTTCATATATTACTAAAGCTGAAAGAGAAATGGGTATGTTATTACGTGAAACATTTAAAGAAGCTAAACAGAATAATTTAGATGCTAAAGCTTGTATGAGGAAGATATCGACAGTTTACTTGCATTCGAGAGAAGTCTCTGGGCCCGAGAGTGCTGTAAGAGTTTTAGGCTTACCATTAAAACAATGTTCTAGAAAAATTCAGTTTATACCTACAGGTAAAAATAATATTAGAGTTACTCTCCCACTAAAAGTTTTACAAAGTAGAGCTAAAGATGGAACATTGTCTGACTATAATTTGTTTATGACTTCAACAGTTGATCGTTATTTAGCTAGACCTAAAGGTAAACCGTTTGATAGTATGTGTATTGCAACATTTTGCTCAGAGTATAGAGTTATGTCTAAATCTGAAAATCCTAATATTAATTCAGAGAAAAATCCTGCTTTTGAGTTACAAAATGATTTAGGTTTTATTATTAAACGTACCAGATCTCCACCTGCTATTGTTCGTTACGCTAGATTTTCTATGACTAAAGACCCTGAAAATTATTACCTCAGTAGTCTTCAATTATTTTTACCATATCGTGTTGACACACAGTTAAAACCACCTCAATTTGAAACACATGAAGAATTTTATAAATCAGGACGTGTAAAAATTAGTGAAGAAATTGTTTCTGTAAGACAAATTATTGAAGAAAATCGTGAACATTTTGAAACTGATTTAGATATTGATTCAATCTCAGAAGTTATAGAAAATTGTGGTGATTTTCAAGATGCGTGGGCTAGTATAGCACCTGAAACTGAATTAGATAGAATTGAAACAGAAAGATTTCAAACTGAGAATGATACTGAACAAGAGGAGAATTCTGAGCCACAAATCCCAGACATTATTTCTGATAAAGGTAACAGTGATAGAATAAGATCTGAAAATAATATCAGTGGAATTTCTAAAGGTGATGCTATTCCATTATTAAGGTCCTTAAATGACATTCAATCCAGAGTATTTTATAAAGTTAGACAATATTGTTTAGATAAAGTACATGGTAAAAATCCTGATCCATTAAGATTGTTTATTACTGGTTCTGCTGGCACTGGTAAATCACATTTGATAAAATGTATAAATTATGAAGCTTCTAGAATTTTAGCAAAAACTGCAGAAAACTTGGATGATTGTTCTGTCTTATTAACTGGGCCAACAGGTGTTTCAGCTTTTGCCATAGGTGCAAGTACTATTCATTCAAGTCTATCAATAAGAACTAAGTTTACTTTACCATATCAACCATTAGGACAAGATACTGTCAACACATTAAGATCTAAATATCGTAATTTACAAATTTTAATTATAGATGAGATATCAATGGTAGATCACAAGTTACTATGTTATATTCATGGTAGATTAAATCAAATTAAGGGTACAAATAGTAATGAATTGTTTGGTAATATCTGTGTTATTTGTTTTGGTGACATGTGGCAACTGAAACCAGTGAAAGCTTCTAGTTTATGTCATGATAGTGTAATTGATATTTGGAATGGAAATTTTAAACTTATTGAGTTGACAGAAATCATGAGACAGAAAGATGATTTAGCTTTTGCACAGCTTTTGAATAGAATTAGAAAACGAAAAAAAAGTGAAGAAATGTTGGCAGCAGATATTGAAATGTTAGAAAGTAGAGTAACAAATGTTGAAGTTGATTGTTTACATATTTTCTCCACAAATGCACAAGTTGATAATTATAATAGTAGAATGATCAATGAAAAGTGTCCGAATGCAATTTCTATACAGGCTTTAGACTATAGTAAAGATGCTAGATCAGGAAGAATGTTATTAAAAGATTCTTGTGTAAAAGCTACTGATACACCACTTGTAGAAAATTTAACAGTCGGTATAGGTTCTAATGTAATGTTAGTTGTTAATTTAGATGTTTCATCTGGTTTGATTAATGGAAGTTTTGGTACGGTGACATTTATTGAAAATGATCAGAATAATAAACCTAGTAAGATATATATTAAATTTAACAATACTAAAGTTGGTTCTAGTAAGCAAACTAAGCATCTCCCGCTTAATGTTGAACCAGGAAGCATCCCAATCGAAAGACACGAGAGTACGCATATTAATTATAAAGGTGATGTTCGACGTCAATTTCCATTACGATTAGCTTATGCAGTTACAATTCATAAAGTACAAGGTTTAAGTTTAGATACAGGTGTTGTGTCGCTAGATAGAATATTTCAAACTGGTCAAGCATATGTTGCATTAAGTCGTGTTAAAACATTAGAAGGATTGACTATACAAGATTTTAATGATAAAGCTATATTTTGTGATGAAAAGATTGAAGCTGCTCTGAATGAAATGCCCAGATTTTTACAACCTGAAGAACAAGTGTTGCCTAATAGTTATAATATTATATTATTTAATGTACAGGGACTGACTACACATTTTGAAGATTTAAAAAATGATAAGAGATTTATGAACTCTGACATGATTTGTTGTACAGAAACTTGGCTAAAGAATGTTAAAAATCCAGTGAAAGTAAGATTAGATAATTTCATTTTTTTTAATCAATGTCGTAAAGATAGCTATGATGATAGTGCGAATTTTAAAAATCTTAAAGAAAAAGACCATGGTGGTGTAGCAATATATTATAGTAAAAATAAAAGTTGTAATATTATAAGATTAGGTCAATTAAATATGGAGTATGTTGCTTGTAATGTTCCAGATAAAAATGTTTCTATAATAGTTATCTATAGACCACCAAAATATAGATTAGAATTGTTTCTGCCTCATTTAGAACATTTGTTGACTGAGTTACAAGAGTCTGGTTATAATTATATTGTTATGGGAGATTTTAATCAAAATCTGTTAGAAGGACATAGTTCTGTTAGGGATTGTTTTCAAGAGTTTGGTTTTAAACAATGTGTAACAGAGAGTACAACAGAGGGTAATACATTATTAGATCATGTATATTTGAGTTCAGGTATCAATTTACAACGTGTCAAAATTACCATTGTACCTACATATTATAGTTATCATGAAGCTGTAAACATTAATTTATTGTAATTTTATATTATTTCATTATTTCAGGAATAGTTAGAATATGATCACCAAAAGATGATGGGTAGGGGGGACCATTTACCTCTGTTGGGTGGGGGGTGGTAGTGACAAGGAATAACTCTGTTGGGTGGGGGGTGGTAGTGAGGGAGAAATAAGTTTGTGAAGAAAGAAGTATTTACGCTGTTAATGGAACAACTGCAGGATTGATACATAAATAAAGACATTTTATTACAACTGATTACTATGACTACGTTTCAACTGTAATTTTTACCATAATCAGGTACAGATTTCATTATATCTATATATATGTTATTTTTAAAAAAACTTAATAAAACAAAAAGTTATCAAATGAAGAAAGCTGATATAAACTCTAATTACCCTGTTAAAACTAGTTCACAATAATTTTTAAACAATTATGATGTATATATATGTATGAATTTGTGATGCGTGCAAAGAAAATTTTAACATGTGATTATTTTTATATTTTCAGTGTAAGAATTTAAATAGTCCAAATCTGAGAAAACAAATTGAAGACATTATAGCACATTTGGAAAGGTGAAAAATTGTTTTTATTCAATCAATTTTTTTAGGTTTTTTTTTTACTGGTCCCAAAACAGAGGTAAATGGTCCTACTTACTCGGTTTATATAAACTTGATAAAACTATTTGATACAATATATTTCTTATAACACTATACTATTAATTGTTTAAAAGTGTTTGAATATTTTATTCTAAAAAAAAATAAATTGATTTTGGCAATATTTTTTGATAAATTAGTTCATATTCTGTATCCATTTGATTCATCTATCTAAAAAATATTCAAGCATTTTGATCTTAGGGACCATATAAATGGGTATTTAAAAGAAATAGAAATTAAGGGGATAGCTACGTCTACACTAGGCTAGTAAAACCAGGGTTTATAAAATCGGCTTATTAAAAACCCAGCTTTATTAAGTGTATGGGAATGTAGAAGACTGCTGACAGATTTACGGAAAACGTAAAGAAAATGATGTGCAAGGTGATTTTGACCATTTATGCATCATAGACATATATTCTAAAACGTGGGTTAACTTCTACACACATAAAAAATTTCATTTTTGATTCTTAAAAAAATACTCAATAATTGGGGGATTTTAAAAAATTTGGGTTTTTATCAATTTTGAGATTGAAAAACCTGGATTTTACGAGATAAAAAAACATTTAAAAGCCTTGAGTAGACAATGACAACTACTAGTGTAGACGTACGGTACCTTATGTTTTTTTTTCTATTATTGTTTATCTCCAGTTTTTTTCTAGATTAAACTGTCTTTTTATGTAGTAATTGTTTTAAATTGAAGTATAATGTAAGCTCTTAGTAAATTAAATGAGTTTTGTTGTTATGTTATGCAATAAAGCATTCACACTAAATTTAATAATGAAAACAGCATAACTGAAATGTACTAATGATTAGATAAATGAAGTGGTAACTTCCTACAGTGTGCAATACAAGAATTTGGTCAAGACTTGTCATATGGCTATTTTTTTTCCAAATTTCTTTTTGAAAGAACTCGCTGAAAGTTCTGTAACACTCAAAGTCTTGGTTTATAGTGGTTTAAAAATACATTATGCCAAATTCATAATCTATATGTATTATTTGATTGTTGTTTTTATATGTTTTGGTTATGATAAGACCTTTCAAGATACATTAAAAATAAACTACTAAAGTGCATTGATTAATGGACACAATATTGTTAGTGGTACTCCTGTAATACTGAATTTCAATTTATCTTAATTTGTTTATTGTACAAATAAATTATGAATGTATGTACTTGTATACATGTAGTTTATTAAGCTGTGTCATATAAGAGTTATAGGTATAAAGAAAAGCTAAAAAAAAATCAGCCGATTTGTATACATATGTATATTTCAAAATCACAATGGGTTTTGATAACTTAATACTGGATAATTGAAAAAGTTTGTGAAGTGGTATCAACACTCTTGACATACAGCTATTTTCCAAATTTCATTTTGAAAGAACGCACGGAAAGTTCTGTACACTCAAAGTCTTGGTTTACTTAATACTGTATATTGAAAAAGTATGTGATGTGGTATCAAACAAAAGATATTCTTGCTTTGTAATAAGAAAAACTTGATGAAAAACAGCAGAAAAAAATGTACTGAAGTGAATTAATTAATGGCACACAATGTTGTTACTGTGAGTTATACTTTATTATACAAATACATTATTAATGTTACATGTCTACTTGTCTATATATGAACATTGATATACTGTATAAGTGTATAAGAAAAAAAACTTTCTCTTGGTTCTTGTCATTAATAATTCTTTGCTGTACAACCACTTGAAGAAGAAAGAAGAAGAAGAAAAATTTTTATTAATGTGTCACATACTAAATACATTTTAAAACCAAAAGTTATCAGACATTTAGAACAAATGTATGCTGTATATTTAAGTAAACTATTGAAATACCAAGATAACATTTCTTTGTTGATTTTAATTCAATCATTTATATATTTTATATGAACCTCATGTCATAGGATTTGAGTATTACACATTTGCTAACCAAGACATTTCTTAGTTCTTTTAATAGAATTTACCTTCAGATTATTTTTTCATTGGTTACTTAAAGCTACATTGTCACTCTCGTGACCAGTATTTTTATTATTGCACACTGTAAGATGTTACCAGCTTTCATTTGCATAAAAAATTTATGTTAAGTTATTTTATTCATTAAAAATGCATATGTATGAAGTCTGTACCTTTATCTTAATTTGTAAAATACTTCAATAAATATTTTAATTAAAACATAATTATACTTTGCTTCTTATTCTAGCATTGCTCTGACAGCTGTAGTGCAGGGGTGAGGCAGCCTTAAATATTTATGGCATGGTCAGATGACTAACAATAAAGAATCCGTTGTGGTCTGATTCAATCTTCAATAAAACAAATATTAATCTCCCTTTCATAATATAACTTTTAAATTACTGAAAACCATGTACTACTTACTATAACAACACAGGACAATATATTATGGGATATAATAATACACACTTCTTTGTACCTAATAAGATCAACTATACCTACTTATTACTCGATTACCCGATTTTGTCATTCTTTGGACAACTTTTTTTCTATCAACAGAAACGTCTTGCTTATACGGCTATTTATTAAAATACAATGCAATTTAAAAGTTCGAACAATGAAAAATTTGTTGTGGCCTGATAAAACGATCTCCAGTAAGACAAATATTAGTTTTGGTTACTTCCCTTAAAACATAGGTCAAAATTTATTATTGAAAATTTTAGAATTCTAAAACCTTCTTTTCTTTTTTGAACTACAAAGCCAAAATCAATGAGCTGTGAACATAAGCCGAATAAAGCAATGCTGTATGTGACTTTATTTATATTGATAATATCTAAATATGACTAAATTTTCCAGCCTCTACATCCATTGGTTAACGAGATATACAATCATATATGTTCAAAATTTAAAATCGAAAATTTTGAAATTCTAAAACCTGTTCACTTTTTCGAACTAAAAAGCCGAAACATCTGAAATTTTGATATAATTGGGCGAAAGTAATGAGGTAAGTGTGTGCAAAATATTTTCCACAAAATTGTATTCTATATATACTTTTTCCAGACAACAAAATGTACACAAAATTGAAGTTTAACCCGGATGTGCCACGCCCATGTCAATTTTTTTTGATGGATTCATTTATATGGGCTATGTTCACTTATGTTCCAATTTTCAAGCCTCTAGACGTAATGGATCATAAACTATGCATATATTAAAGTCAAAAAATTCAAAAAATCGGGTAAAGGTTTACAAAATTGCAAAAATTTAAAGAAAACTAATTTTGCATTACAATATGTTGTGATATATCGTTCGAAAGAGCTCAAGAAGCCCATTCAGAATATGCAAAAATGAACTCTCTAGGTTAATTAGATCACCTGTAGGAACAGTTCAAAGTTGCGAATTTGGCTATTTTTGGACAGCTATAAAACCGGAAGTTGATATCGGAGGTCAAATATTAAAGTATCATCAGGTAGCCAAGGTCGATGACCTTTGACCTCCTAAAGGTCAAGGTCATCAAAGGTCAAGGTCACGAGATGTAAGCCTTCAAATATTGAAAAAATTCAATCGCAAATTGCAAAAAAGCAAAATCGAAATTCAAAAATCGGCTTCCTGCGATCTCTTTTAATTTTTATGTTCTTTCATTTGACACCAAAATTTTGAAATTCGGTTCATCCAAATTGGCTGAATAAAAATCGGAATGTTTTAGGAAAATCAAAATGGCGGCCAAAGTTCTACTTCCGGGTTAAATTTTATTTTAAAATCGGCTGTAGAATTACTTTGGCTACCGCTCAACAAAATTTGGTTGAATTTCAAAAATTTCGCCCGAAGTTATTCAACCGGAAGTGAAAATCGATTTTCCCCTTTAACCGGAAGTGACGCAAAAATTTTGAATACGTCAAATTGTTTACATTAGTGGCATGCATCTTTTATTAAAATTTCAGATTAATCAGAAAAAAACTGAAAAATGATTCCAAAATTTCGAAAATCGGTCAAAAAATGTATGCTACGAATTTTCGAAATTTGAATTTTTTTAACTCATAAGACTTTGGAATTTCGTCACAGATTCCAAAAATGAAAACCCGAGCAAAATCGGCCCAAAAATGTAGCTTTCAGAGTCGAAAAACCTGTTTTTGCTAATGTTGCAATGTGCAATTTGCACTGTTACAAAAATGTTCCAATTGATATTTAAAAATGACGTCGCCACGATGCGACGTCAGAACATATTTCAGAAAGGTTGCAGCTAGCATAGTTTAGGCTGTGTGCCCTGTGGAAAAATCGAAAAAAAAAAAAAAAAAAAAAAAAAAAGAATAGACATTTCGAAAACAAACTGGGACTTTGCGGTAGCAAAGTCCCACAACTAGAACCACACGTGGCACAGAGTGGGACTTTGCAAATGTGCAAATTTGCTAAAGGGAATGTAAAAAAAAATCAAGCCTGAACGAAAATTTCCCAAATTGCAAAATATAAAAAATTCAAATTTTAGATTACAATCAATTGTGATATATCGTTCGAAAGAACTCGTAAAGCACATTCAGAATCTGAAAAAAATACTCTCTAAGTGAATTAGGTCACGCGCTAGAGCAGTCCAAAGCTGTCAATTTTGCTGTTTTCGGACAGCTATAAAACCGGAAGTTGATATCGGAGGTCAAATATTAAAGTATCATCTGGTAGCAACGGTCGCTGACCTTTGATCCTAGAAAGGTCAATGTCAACAAAGGTCAAGGTCAAAACCGGAAAAAAATAATTTTTTTAACCTTGATCCCTTTTTTGAACTACAAAACAGAAATCAATGAGCCTTTAACACAAGCTGAATACAGCAATGCTGTAACTGTATGCAAGGTCATTTTTTGAAAAAAATAATAAACTTTACCTTTTTTTTGATAAACAAATATTTAACAAAAACAAAATTTCCCCGGATGTGCCACGCCCACGTCAGATTTTTTGATGTGACTTTATTTCTATTATTAATATCTATTATTGCCTAAATTTTCAAAGCTTTACATCCATTGGTTAACGAGATATACAATCATAAATGTCAAAAATGGTCAAAATCTATTATCGGAAATTTTGAAATGCGTAAACCTTGTTCCTTTTTTTGAACTATTCAACCGAAACATCTGAGATTTTGATATGATTAAGCTAAAGTAAGGAGGTAAGTGAGTGCAGAAGCATTTTTTAAAAAAAATAAATTCTACATATATTTTTTCCAGACAACAAAATTTAAAAAAATTAAAATTTTACCCGGATGTGCCACGCCCACGTCAATGTTTTTTGATGGATACATCTGTAAGGGGTATGTTCAAATTATGTTTCAAATTTGAAGCTTCTACATCTCATAGATCACGAGATATACATACAGCTATGTCAAAAAATTAAAAAATTCGGGTAAAGGTTTCCAAAATTAAAAAATATAAAAAATTGAAATTTTTTATTACAATCCATTGTGATATATCTTTCGAAAGAGCTAGAAAAGCACATTCAGAATCTGAAAAAAATAAGTCTCTAAGTGAATTAGGTCACGTGCTAGAGCAGTCCAAAGTTGTCAATTTTGCTGTTTTCGGACAGCTATAAACCCGGAAGTTGATGTCGGAGGTCAAATATTAAAGTATCATCTGGTAGCCAAGGTCGATGACCTTTGACCTACTGAAGGTTAAGGTCATCAAAGGTCAAGGTCACGAGATATGAGCCTTCAAAAATTGAAAAAATTCAACTTGAAATTGCAAAAAAGCAAATTCGAAATTAAAAAATTCACTTCCGTTGTTTTTGTCCAATTTTTATGTTCTTCCATTTGACACCAAAATTTTGAAATTCAGTTCAGCCAAATTGGCTGAATAAAAATCGGAATGTTTCAGGAAAATCAAAATGGCGGCCAAAGTTCCACTTGCGGGTGAAATTTTATTTTAAAATCGGCCATAGAATTACTTTGGCTACCCATCTGCATAATTTCGTTGAAATATTTAAATTTCACCAGAAGTTATTCAACCGGAACTTTCAATCGATTTTCCATTTAAACCGGAAGTGAAGTAAAAATTTCGACTACGTCACTCGTTTAACATTTCTGATAAAACTTTTTTATTAAAATATCAGATCAATCTGACAAAGACTCAATTTTTTTTTCAAAAAATCGAAATTCGATGAAAAAATGCGATAACCGAATTTTCGATATTTGAAATTTTTAAACTCATATGACAACTGAATTTAGTCACAGATTCCAAAAATGAAAACCCGAGCAAAATCGGCCCATACATGCAGCTTCCAGAGTCGAAAAACCTGTTTTTACTCATGTTGCAATGTGCAACTTGCACTTTTGCAAAAATGTTCCAATTTATATTCATTTGGTACCTCGCCACGATAAGATGTCAGGATTTGTTGAGAATCTGATGCAACTGTTCCAGTTGAGGCTGTGTACTCTTTGGAAAAAACGAAAAAAAAAAAAAAAAAAGAAAAAACATTTCGAAAACAAACTGGGACTTTGCGGAAGCAAAGTCCCACAACTAGAGCCAAACGTGGCACAGAGTGGGACTTTGCAAATGTGCAAAATGTAAGGGAAATTTAGAAAACATCGGCCCTGAACGTAAATCCGAAGTGGCAAAAAAGTCGACAACTTTAAAAAAAATTTGTTTTTTTGAAAGGTTGTGATACCGGAAGTAGTCACCAGGCCTAACATTTGAACGTACCAGCTGAAAGCCTTTATCAATAACCTTCAACCTACTGAAGGTCAAGGTCATTCAAGGTCAAATTCTCGAGAAACAAGTCTTTAAAATTTGGAAATGCATACAGTAATAACACCGGAAGTCGACGCTAGACTTCAAATATGAAAGTATAAATGAATAGCCAAAGTCAATGACCTTTGATCTTAAAAAGGTCAAGGTCAACAAAGGTCAAGGTCAAAAACTAAAAATTGTTTTTTTTTTAACCTTGTTCCCTTTTTTGAACTACAAAGCCGAAAGCATCGAGCCTTTAACATAAGCTGAATAAAGCAATGCTGTAACTGTATGCAAGGTCATTTTTTGAAAAAATTTAAACTTTACCAGTTTTTGGATAAACAAAATTTTGACAAAAACAAAATTTTACCAGGATGTGCCACGCCCACATCAGATTTTTTATGTGACTTTATTTATATTAATAATATCTTACTATGGCTAAATTATCAAGCCTTTGCATCTATTGGTTAACGAGATATACAATCATAAATGTCAAAAAAGGTCAAAATCTATAATCGGAAATTTTGAAATTGATAAACCTTGTTCCCTTTTTTGAACTATACAGCAGAAATAGCTGAGATTTTAATATAATTGAGTTAAAGTAATGCGGTTTGTGTGTGCAAAAGCATTTTTCAAAAAAATGTAGTCTATATGGATTTTTTCCAGACAACAAAATGTTAACAAAATTAAAATTTAACCCGGATGTGCCACACCCATGTCAATTTTTTTTGATGGATACATTTATATAAGCTATGTTCACTTATTTTCCAATTTTCAAGCCTCTAAACGTAATAGATCATAAACTATGCATATATTAAAGTCGAAAAATTCAAAAAATCGGGTAAAGCTTTTCAAAATTGCAAAATTTAAAGAGAACTAATTTTGCATTAGAATACATTGTGATATATCGTTCGAAAGAGCTCATAAAGCCCATTCAGAATATGCAAAAATGAACTCTCTACGTTAATTAGGTCACCTGTAGGAGCAGTACAAAGTTGCGAATTTGGCTATTTTCGGACGGCTATAAAACCGGAAGTTGATATCGGAGGTCAAATATTAAAGTATCATCAGGTAGCCAAGGTCGATGACTTTTGACCTACTTAAGGTCAAGGTCATCAAAGGTCAAGGTCACGAGATATGAGCCTTCAAAAACTGAAAAAATTCAACCGGAAGTTGTAAAAAAGGAAAATCGAAATTCAAAATTCGGCCTCCTAGTTTCTGGTCGGAATCGACTATAGTTTCCAGAAATACAAACAGCTAATACACCACACTTACCACCAAGGCCCCATTTTTCGTTTTATAAAAATGTAACAAATCAACATGGCGGCCAAAGTATTTTTTTCGGGCTAAATTTTATTCTAAAATCGGCTGTAGAATTACGATTAATAAAGATAAAAATAATTTCGTTGAAATATTTCAATTACACCGGAAGTTATTCAACCGGAAGTGAAAATCGATTTTCCACTTTAACCGGAAGTGACGCAAAAATTTTGCATGCGTCAAATTGTTTACATTAGTGACATGTATCTTTTATTAAAATTTCAGATTAATCCGAAAAAAACTGAAAAATGGTCCGAAAATTTCGAACTTCGGCCAAAAAATGTGTACTATGAATTTTCGAAAGTTGAAATTTTTTAACTCGTATCACATTGGAATTTAGTCACAGATTCCAAAAAAGAAAACTCGAGCAAAATCGGCCCAAAAATGTAGCTTCCAAGGTTGAAAAACCTGTTTTTACTCATGTTGCAATGTGCAACTTGCACTTTTGCAAAAATGTTCCAATTTATATTTATGCAATACCTCGAAAAAAATGGATCTCAGAAGTTGCAAAAAGCTTGCTGCAGCTGTTGCAGTTTGGGCTGTGTGCCCTGTGTAAAAAACGAAAAAAAAAAAAAAAAAACATTACGAAAACAAACTGGGACTTTGCGGAAGCAAAGTCCCACAACTAGAGCCAAACGTGGCACAGAGTGGGACTTTGCAAATGTGCAAAATGTAAGGGAAATTTAGAAAACATCGGCCCTGAACGTAAATCCGAAGTGCCAAAAATGTCAACAACTTTAAAAAATTTTGTTTTTTTGAAAGGTTGTGATACCGGAAGTAGTCACCAGACCTAACATTTGAACGTATCAGCTGAAAGCCTTTATCAATAACCTTCAACCTACTGAAGGTCAAGGTCATTCAAGGTCAAATTCTCGAGAAACAAGTCTTTAAAATTTGGAAATGCAAACAGTAATAACACCGGAAGTTGACGCTAGACTTCAAATATGAAAGTATAAATGAACAGCCAAAGTCAATGACCTTTGATCCTAAAAAGGTCAAGGTCAACAAAGGTAAAGGTCGAAAACTAAAAAAAATTTTTTTTTAACCTTGTTCCCTTTTTTGAACTACAGAGCCGAAAGCAACGAGCCTTTAACATAAGCTTAATAAAGCAATGTTGTAACTGTATGCAAGGTCATTTTTTGAAAAAATTTAAACTTTACCATTGTTTTTAGATAAACAAAATTTTGACAAAAACAAAATTTTACCAGGATGTGCCACGCCCACTTCAGATTTTTTTATGTGACTTTATTTATATTAATAATATCTTACTATGGCTAAATTATCAAGCCTTTGCATCTATTGGTTAACGAGATATACAATCATAAATGTCAAAAAAGGTCAAAATCTATAATCGGAAAATTTGAAATTGATAAACCTTGTTCCCTTTTTTGAACTATACAGCAGAAATAGTTGAGATTTTAATATAATTGAGTTAAAGTAATGAGGTTGGTGTGTGCAAAAGCATTTTTCAAAAAAATGTAGTCTATATGGATTTTTTCCAGACAACAAAATGTTAACAAAATTAAAATTTAACCCGGATGTGCCACACCCATGTCAATTTTTTTTTGATGGATACATTTAAATATGCTATGTTCACTTATGTTCCAATTTTCAAGCCTCTAAACGTAATAGATCATAAACTATGCATATATTAAAGTCGAAAAATTCAAAAAAATCGGGTAAAGCTTTTCAAAATTGCAAAATTTAAAGAGAACTAATTTTGCATTAGAATACATTGTGATATATCGTTCGAAAGAGCTCATAAAGCCCATTCGGAATATGCAAAAATGAACCCTCTACGTTAATTAGGTCACCTGTAGGAGCAGTACAAAGTTGCGAATTTGGCTATTTTCGGACGGCTATAAAACCGGAAGTTGATATCGGAGGTCAAATATTAAAGTATCATCAGGTAGCCAAGGTCAATGACCTTTGACCTACTTATGGTCAGGGTCATCAAAGGTCAAGGTCACGAGATATGAACCTTCAAAAACTGAAAAAATTCAACCGGAAGTTGTAAAAAAGGAAAATCGAAATTCAAAATTCGGCCTCCTAGTTTCTGGTCGGAATCGACTATAGTTTCCAGAAATACAAACAGCTAATACACCACACTTACCACCAAGGCCCCATTTTTCGTTTTATAAAAATGTAACAAATCAACATGGCGGCCAAAGTATTTTTTTCGGGCTAAATTTTATTTTAAAATCGGCTGTAGAATTACGATTAATAACGATAAAAATAATTTCGTTGAAATATTTCAATTACACCGGAAGTTATTCAACCGGAAGTGAAAATCGATTTTCCACTTTAACCGGAAGTGACGCAAAAATTTTGCATGAGTCAAATTGTTCACATTAGTGACATGCATCTTTTATTAAAATTTCAGATTAATCCGAAAAAAACTGAAAAATGGTCCGAAAATTTCGAACATCGGCCAAAAAATGTGTACTATGAATTTTCGAAATTTGAATTTTTTTTAACTCGTATCACGTTGGAATTTAGTCACAGATTCCAAAAAAGAAAACTCGAGCAAAATCGGCCCAAAAATGTAGCTTCCAGAGTTGAAAAACCTGTTTTTACTCATGTTGCAATGTGCAACTTGCACTTTTGCAAAAATGTTCCAATTTATATTTATGCAATACCTCGAAAAAAATGGATCTCAGAAGTTGCAAAAAGCTTGCTGCAGCTGTTGCAGTTTGGGCTGTGTGCCCTGTGTAAAAAACGAAAAAAAAAAAAAAAAAAACATTACGAAAACAAACTGGGACTTTGCGGAAGCAAAGTCCCACAACTAGAGCCACACGTGGCACAGAGTGGGACTTTGCAAATGTGGAAATCGTAGAGCGGAATTAAAAATAAAATTCGACCCTGAACGTAAATCCCAAGTGACAAAGAAGTCGGCAATTTTTAAAATGTTTTTTTTTTTTTGCGAAAGTAGTCATCAGACCTAACATTTGAACGTACCAGCTGAAAACCTTTGTAAATGACCTTCAACCTTATGAAAGTCAAGGTTATTCAAGGTCAAATTCACGAGAAACAAGTCCTTAAAATTTGGAATGGCATACAGTATTAACACCAGAAGTTGACAATAGACATCAAATATGAAAGTATAAATGAACAGCAAAGGTTAATGACCTTTGATCATACAAAAGTCAAGGTCAATAAAGGTCAAGGTCAAAACGAAAAAAAATAATTTTTTTTAACCCTGTTCCCTTTTTTTGACTATACAATCGAAATAGGTGAGATTTTGATATAATTGAGTTCAAGTAATGAGGTAAGTGTGTGCAGAAGCATTTTTCAAAAAAAAGTAGTCTATATGGATTTTTTCCAGACAACAAAATGTAAACAAAATGAAAATTTAACCCGGATGTGCCACGCCCACGTCAATATTTTTTGATGGATACATTTATATGGGGTATGTTCAATTATGTTCTAATTTTGAAACTTCTACATCTTATAGATCACGAGATATACATACATCTATGTCAAAAAATTCAAAAAATCGGATAAAGATTTGCTAAATTGAAAAATATAAATATTGAAATTGTGCATTACAATCCAGTGTTATATATCGTTAGAAAGAGCTCGTAAAGCAGATTCAGATTCTGAAAAAAATAACTCTCTAAGTGAATTAGGTCACGTGCTAGAGCAGTCCAAAGTTGTCAATTTAGCTGTTTTCGAGTAGCTATAAAACCGGAAGTTGATATCGGAGGTCAAATTTTAAAGTACCATCTAGTAGCCAAGGTCGATGACCTTTGACCTACTTATTGTCAAGGTCATCAAAGGTCAAGGTCACGAGATATGAGCCTTCAAAAACTGAAAAATTCACTTGGAAATTGCAAAAAAGTTAATTCGAAATTCAAAAATCGGCTTCCAAGAATTTTCTCCAATTGATATGTTCTTTCATTTGACACCAAAATTTTTAAATTCGGTTCAGCCAAATTGCCTGAATAAAAATCGGAGTGTTTCAGGAAAATCAAAATGGCGGCAAAAATAATACTTCCGGGTAGAATTTTATTTTAAAATCGGCTGTAGAACTACTTTGGCTACCACTCAACAAAATTTTGTTGAAATTCATAAATATCGCCGGAAGTTATTCAACCGGAAGTGAAAATCGATATTGCACTAAAACCGGAAGTGATGCAAAATTTTTGATTAAATCATTTTATTGACTTTGTTAGTATGTGTACACACAATTTTTTTTAAATGATTTGGGTAACAATGTTGAAAAGAGCAGAATTCGAATGGAAAAAGAATGTTACGAATTTTCGAATTTCGAAGTTGCTGTACTGCTATTATATCTGAAATTCGTTGAAGATTCCAAAACTGAAAACCAGAAGAAAATCGAATTAAAAATGCGTCTTCAAGAGACCATTTTGTATTATTTACACATGTTGCAATGTAGCACTTCCGGTTTTGCAAAAATGTTCAAATTTACATTTAAAGCATACATTGTCAACAAGTAAAATACACCAGTATCACAGCTTTTGCGTAGCTATTACAGTTAAGGCTGTGTGCTCTTTGTAAAAAACATCAATTGTCGGACAGGGAAAATTGCAGAAACAAAGAAATACTAGAGCCACACGTGGCACAGAGTGGGACTTTGCGAATGTGCAAATCGTAGAGCGGAATTTAAAAAAAAATCGACCCTGAACGTAAATCCCAAGTGACAAAGAAGTCGGCAATTTTTAAAATGTTTGTTTTTTTTTGCGAAAGTAGTCATCAGACCTAACATTTGAACGTACCAGCTGAAAACCTTTGTAAATGACCTTCAACCTTATGAAAGTCAAGGTTACTCAAGGTCAAATTCACGAGAAACAAGTCCTTAAAATTTGGAATGGCATACAGTATTAACACCAGAATTTGACAATAGACATCAAATATGAAAGTATAAATGAACAGCCAAGGTTAATGACCTTTGATCATACAAAAGTCAAGGTCAATAAAGGTCAAGGTCAAAACGAAAATTTTTTTTTTTTTAACCCTGTTCCCTTTTTTTTAACTATACAATCGAAATAGCTGAGATTTTGATATAATTGAGTTCAAGTAATGAGGTAAGTGTGTGCAGAAGCATTTTTCAAAAAAATGTAGTCTATATGGATTTTTTCCAGACAACAAAATGTAAACAAAATGAAAATTTAACCCGGATGTGCCACGCCCACGTGAATATTTTTTGATGGATACATTTATATGGGGCATGTTCAATTATGTTCTAATTTTGAAACTTCTACATCTTATAGATCACGAGATATACATACATCTATGTCAAAAAATTCGAAAAAACGGGTAAAGATTTGCTAAATTGAAAAATATAAGAAATTGAAATTGTGCATTACAATCCAGTGTCATATATCGTTCAAAAGAGCTCGTAAAGCACATTCAGATTCTGAAAAAAATAACTCTGTAAGTGAATTAGGTCACGTGATAGAGTAGTCCAAAGTTGTCAATTTAGCTGTTTTCGAGCAGCTATAAAACCGGAAGTTGATATCGGAGGTCAAATTTTAAAGTACCATCTAGTAGCCAAGGTCGATGACCTTTGACCTACTTAATGTCAAGGTCATCAAAGGTCAAGGTCACGAGATATGAGCCTTCAAAAACTGAAAAAATCACTTGGAAATTACAAAAAAGTAAATTCGAAATTCAAAAATCGGCTTCCAAGAATTTTCTCCAATTTATATGTTCTTTCATTTGACACCAAACTTTTGAAATTCGGTTCAGCCAAATTGCCTGAATAAAAATCGGAGTGTTTCAGGAAAATCAAAATGGCGGCAAAAATTCTACTTCCGGGTAGAATTTTATTTTAAAATCGGCTGTAGAACTACTTTGGCTACCACTCAACAAAATTTTGTTGAAATATATAAATATCGCCGGAAGTTATTCAACCGGAAGTGAAAATCGATATTGCACTAAAACCGGAAGTGATGCAAAATTTTTGATTGAATCATTTTATTTACTTTGTTAGTATGTGTACACACAATTTTTTTTAAATGATTTGGGGAACAATGTTGAAAAAAGCAGAATTCGAATGGAAAAAGAATGTTACGAATTTTCGAATTTCGAAGTTGCTGTACTGCTATTATATTTGAAATTCGTTGAAGATTCCAAAACTGAAAACCCGAAGAAAATCGACTTAAAAATGCGTCTTCAAGAGACCATTTTGTATTATTTGCACATGTTGCAATGTAGCACTTCCGGTTTTGCAAAAATGTTCGAATTTACATTTAAAGCATTCATTGTCAAAAAGTAAAATACACCAGTATCACAGCTTTTCCGTAGCTATTACAGTTAAGGCTGTGTGCTCTTTGTAAAAAACATCAATTGTCGGACAGGGAAAATTGCAGAAACAAAGAAATACTAGAGCCACACGTGGCACAGAGTGGGACTTTGCAAATGTGCAAATTTGCTAAAGGGAATTTAAAAAACAACGAACCTGAACGAAAATTTCCCAAATTGCAAAATATAAAAAATTCAAATTTTAGATCACAATCAATTGTGATATATCGTTCGAAAGAACTCGTAAAGCACATTCAGAATCTGGAAAAAAATACTCTCTAAGTGAGTTAGGTCACGTGCTAGAGAAGTCCAAAGTTGTAAATTTTGCTGTTTTCGGACAGCTATAAAACCGGAAGTTGATATCGGAGGTCAAATATTAAAGTATCATTTGGTAGCAAAGGTCGATGACCTTTGATCCTAGAAAGGTCAATGTCAACAAAGGTCAAGGTCAAAACCGGAAAAAAAATTGTTTTTAACCTTGTTCCCTTTTTTGAACTACAAAACCGAAATCAATGAGCCTTTAACACAAGCTGAATAAAGCAATGCTGTAACTGTATGCAAGGTCATTTTTTAAAAAAAATAATATATTTTACCTTTTTTTTTGATAAACAAATTTTTAACAAAAACAAAATTTCCCCGGATGTGCCACGCCCACGTCAGATTTTTTTATGTGACTTTATTTCTATTATTAATATCAATTAATGCCTAAATTTTCAAAGCTTTACATCCATTGGGTAACGAGATATACAATCATAAATGTCAAAAATGGTCAAAATCTATTATCGGAAATTTTGAAATTCCTAAACCTTGTTCCTTTTTTTGAACTATTCAACCGAAACATCTGAGATTTTGATATAATTGAGCTTAAGTAATGAGGTAAGTGTATGCAGAAGCATTTTTCAAAAAATTGAATTCTATATATATTTTTTCCAGACAACAAAATTTAAACAAAATGAAAATTTTACCCGGATGTGCCACGCCCACGTCAATATTTTTTGATTCATACATCTGTAAGGGGTATGTGTAAATTATGTTTCAAATTTGAGGCTTCTATATCTTATAGATCACGAGATATGCATACATCAAAGTCAAAAGCTTCAAAAAGTCGGGTTAAGGTTTCCAAAATTTCAAAATATATAAAAATTCAAATTTTATATTTCAATCCACTGTGATATATTGTTTGAAAGAGCTCGTAAAGCACATTCAGAATCTGAAAAAAATAACTCTCTAAGTGAATTAGGTCACGTGCTAGAGCAGTCGAAAGTTGTCAATTTTACTTTTTTTGGACAGCTATAAAACCGGAAGTTGATATCGGAGGTCAAATATTAAAGTATCATCTGGTAGCCAATGTCGATGACCTTTGACCTACTTAAGATCAAGGTCATCAAAGGTCAATGTCACGAGATATGAGCCTTCAAAAATTGAAAAAATTAAAATTGAAATTTTGCATTACAATCCATTGTGATATATTTTACGAAAGAGATCGCGAAGCACATTCAGAATCTGAAAAAAATAAGTCTCTAAGTGAATTAGGTCACGTGCTAGAGCAGTCCAAAGTTGTCAATTTTGCTGTTTTCGGACAGCTATAAACCCGGAAGTTGATGTCGGAGGTCAAATATTAAAGTATCATGTGGTAGCCAAGGTCGATGACCTTTGACCTAATGAAGGTCAAGGTCATCAAAGGTCAAGGTCACAAGATATGAGCCTTCAAAAATTGAAAAAATTCAACTTGAAATTGCAAAAAAGCAAATTCGAAATTCGAAAATCCACTTCCAAGAATTTTCTCTAATTTTTATGTTCTTTCATTTAATACCAAAATATTGAAATTCGGTTCAGCCAAATTGGCTGAATAGATTATGGAATGTTTCAGGAAAATCAAAATGGCGGTCAAAGTTCCACTTGCGGGTGAAATTTTATTTTAAAATCGGCCATAGAATTACTTTGGCTACCCATCTGCATAATTTCGTTGAAATATTTAAATTTCACCGGAAGTTATTCAACCGGAACTTTAAATCGATTTTCCATAAAAACCGGAAGTGAAGTAAAAATTTCGACTACGTCACTCGTTTACCATTCCTGATAAAACTTTTTTATTAAAATAGCAGATCAATCTGACAAAGCCTCAAAAAATTTTTCAAAAAATCGAAATCCGATGAAAAAATGCGATAACCAAATTTTCGATATTTGAAATTTTTTAACTCTTATGACAACTGGATTTAGTCACAGATTCCAAAAATGAAAACACGAGCGAAATCGGCCCATAAATGTAGCTTCCAGAGTCGAAAAACCTGTTTTTACTGAGTGTGCAATGTGCAACTTGCACTTTTGCAAAAATGTTCCAATTTATATTCATTTGGTACCTCGCCACGATAAGACGTCAGGATGTTTTGAAAATCTGATGCAACTGTTCCAGTTGAGGCTGTGTACTCTTTGGAAAAAACGAAAAAAAAAAAAAAAAAAGAAAAAACATTTCGAAAACAAACTGGGACTTTGCGGTAGCAAAGTCCCACAACTAGAGCCACACGTGGCACAGAGTGGAACTTTGCAAATGTGCAAATTGCCAAGGGCAATGTTAAAAAAATCGACCATGAACGTAAATTCCCAAATTGCAAAATATAAAAAATTCAAATTTTAGATTACAATCAATTCTGATATATCGTTCGAAAGAGCTCGTAAAGCACATTCAGAATCTGAAAAAATTACTTTCTAAGTGAGTTAGGTCACGTGCTAGAGCAGTCCAAAGTTGTCGATTTTGCTGTTTTCGGACAGCTATAAAACCGAAAGTTGATATCGGAGGTCAAATATTAAAGTATCATCTGGTAGCCAAGGTCGATGACCTTTGATCCTAGAAAGGTCAATGTCAACAAAGGTCAGGGTAAAAACCGGAAAAAAATATTTTTTTTAACCTTGTTCCGTTTTCTGAACTACAAAACCGAAATCAATGAGCGTTTAACACAAGCTGAATAAAGCAATGCTGTAACTGTATGAAATGTCATTTTTTAAAAAAAATAATAAACTTTACCTTTTTTTTGATAAACAAATTTTTAACAAAAACAAAATTTCCCCGGATGTTCCACGCCCACGTCAGATTTTTTGATGTGACTTTATTTCTATTATTAATATCTATTAATGCCTCAATTTTCAAAGCTTTACATCCATTGGTTAACGAGATATACAATCATAAATGTCAAAAATGGTCAAAATCTATTATCGGAAATTTTGAAATTCCTAAACCTTGTTCCCTTTATTGAACTATTCAACCGAAACATCTGAGAATTTGATATAATTGAGCTTAAGTAATGAGGTAAGTGTATCCAGAAGCATTTTTCAAAAAAATTGAATTCTATATATATTTTTTCCAGACAACAAAATTTAAACAAAATGAAAATTTTACCCGGATGTGCCACGCCCACGTCAATATTTTTTGATTCATACATCTGTAAGGGGTAAGTTCAAATTATGTTTCAAATTTGAAGCTTCTATATCTTATAGATCACGAGATATGCATACATCAAAGTCAAACACATCAAAAAGTCGAGTTAAGGTTTCCAAAATTGCAAAATATAGAAAAATTCAAATTTTATATTTCAATCCACTGTGATATATTGTTTGAAAGAGCTCGTAAAGCACATTCAGAATCTGAAAAAAATAACTCTCTAAGTGAATTAGGTCACGTGCTAGAGCAGTCCAAAGTTGTCAATTTTGCTGTTTTAAGACAGCTATAAAACCGGAAGTTGATATCGGAGGTCAAATATTAAAGTATCATCTGGTAGCCAAGGTCGATGACCTTTGACCTACTTAAGGTCAAGGTCATCAAATGTCCAGGTCACGAGATATGAGCCTTCAAAAATTGAAAAAATTCAACTTGAAATTGCAAAAAAGCAAATTCGAAATTCGAAAATCCACTTCCAAGAATTTTCTCTAATTTTTATGTTCTTTCATTTAATACCAAAATATTGAAATTCGGTTCAGCCAAATTGGCTGAATAGATTATGGAATGTTTCAGGAAAATCAAAATGGCGGTCAAAGTTCCACTTGCGGGTGAAATTTTATTTTAAAAACGGCTGTAGAATTACGATGGCTACCCATCAGCCTAATTTCGTTGAAATATTTAAATTTCGCCGGAAGTTATTCAACCGGAACTTTAAATCGATTTTCCATTCAAACCGGAAGTGAAGTGAAAATTTCGACTACGTCACTCGATTAACATTTCTGGTAAAACTTTTTTGTTAAATCAACAGATCAATCTGACAAAGATTCAAAAAAAGTTTGAAAAAATCGAAATTCGATGAAAAATTGTGTACTACCAATTTTCGATATTTGAATTTTTTAAACTCAGAGGACATCGGAATTTAGTCACAGATTCCAAAAATGAAAACCCGGGCAAAATCGGCCCATAAATGTAGCTTCCAGTGTCAAAAAACCTGTTTTTGCTCAGTTTGCAATGTGCAATTTGCACTTTTGCAAAAATGTTCCAATTTATATTCATTTGGAACGTCGCCACGATAAGATGTCAGGATATGTTGAGAATCTGATGCAACTGTTGCAGTTGAGGCTGTGTACTCTTTGGAAAAAACGAAAAAAAAAAAAAAAAAAAAAAAAAAGAAACATTTCGAAAACAAACTGGGACTTTGCGGTAGCAAAGTCCCACAACTAGAGCCGTACCAAAACGGCGCTGGGCAGTGCGTCATCCTGGAAATCTTTCATAAATCACGAGGCACTAAGTCTAAGGCAAATGGTTATGAACATTAGAAAAGTTATATCTAGAGAGATTTTCTTATTTTAAGGAATTAAAATAACTGTTTGTGGTCTGAATGCTTAAAAGAGTGACGATTGGTTAGTTTTCGACTATAGTAAAATTTCTACTTTGCTAGTTTCAGGGTTGGCTTGATAATGATAATAGTGACCGCTTATTACTGATGTTGACAGTTCGATGTTTGTATATCAATTGACTGAATGACGTGGCTTACACGACTTTATAATGGGTCGGTGGCGGCCATATTTCTTCGGTATGGAGACTAAAAGTAGTAAATATGTCGATTAGTGTCGGATGGTTTGACTTATTTTTTATCAACATTTCTAGTTTAATTACAGCATGATAGCTTTAATAAAGATTTACAATTAAAATAGTAGTTCTCTCCCTTCAACTGTTTTGACGATAAATGTATGCGTTTAAAGTTAAAAATCGCAATTTTCAAATGACAATAGAACAGGAAGTAAACATTGAACAAATTGTACATACCATTGGATAGATCTAATCAAGGACAATAACCTTTCTTCAGGTCACAAGGTAAAAAAAGTCAAAGTCAAGTCTTTGAAATTTTGGAAATTACTTAAAACATTGTACTGAGAAATAACAAGAAAGCAATATCGAATATCAAAAATCAAATAGCGTATTTTTTATGACAATCGACTGAGCTGTCCAAAAATACTACAATCACGAAAATCGCTCATATCCCTGAGGCCCGATTTTGAGTTTTACAAGAGTTGGTCATATCAATATGGCGGCTGATTTATTACATCCGGGTCAGATTTTATTAATTAATTGTTTCTATTACATCATTTCTAATATATTGCCGTCAAAAATTTTCAAATATCTTCAAAATTCCGGAAGTTGAAATTTAAATTTAAAAAGTGAATAACGTCAAAACCGGAATTGATATCGAAAATTTGAAAACAGATTTGAGTTTGCAATCAAAACATCTATCTAGCTGTAACTTTTCAGAACGCTCAAAATAAAATTTGAAAAAAACACGCACAGTTACAATGGAACTTTGAACAAAATTTTAAATCGCGCAATTTCAATAAACATATAGAGTATTATATATCTCTGGAAAGAGTACATTAGGCACATTAAGAATATATAAGAATTTGTGACGTATGTAAATAAGGTCACGTGACAGAGCTGTTTAAAGTTGAAAATATCACATTTCAAATGACAATAGAACCGGAAGTAAATATCGGACAACCGAAATGGATATATCATTTGATAGATCTAGTCAAGGGCAATAACTTTTGTTCAGGTCACAAGGTCAAAAAAGGTCAAGGTCACGAGTTACAAGTCTTTGAAATTTTGGCACTTTCTTAAAACGTTATACCGAAATGAGCAAAAAGCAAAATCAAACATCAAAAATCGATTTGCGTATTTTTAGTGGCAGTCGACTGAGCTGTCCAAAAATACTATAAATATGAATTCCGCCGATAACCCTGAGGCCCCATTTTGAGTTTTACAAAAGTTGCTCATATCAATATGGCGGCTTATCTGTTACTTCCGGGTCAAAATTTTTTAATTTGTTGTTTTTGCATTATCATTTGAATCGTATTGCTGAAAAAAAAATTCAAATAACTTTACAACTCCGGAAGTTGAAATTTTAACTTTACGAGCCAATAACGTCAAAACCGGAAGTGATATCGAAATTCTGAAAATTGTATTTTTTTAATAATCAAAAGGTCTATATGTTTGTTTATTTTCAGATTGATCGAAATAAAATTGTAGAAGTTGAAAAATTCATAAATTTCAAACCAAAAAAGTTAGCTTTAAAATTCAAAATTTGTAATGTCTTCAAGAAGCCGAATTGTAGCTTTTGGTTTTTGCAATTAAACACAAAAAATCCGATTAGAATTGAATTTAAAATAGAGTAGGAAAATCGAAAATTCTAAAATACACTTCTGTATCCTACGTCATTTCCGGTTGGATAAAAATGCGTCAAATTACATTTAAAAAATTTAGTTTTTCGAGTACAGAAAAGAAATCATATCAGTGTATATGTGGCATTTGCAGTTTTGGCTGTGAACTCTGACCAGAATTCGAAGAAAAAAAAAAAAAAAAAAAAAAAAAAAAAAACATTCTGAAAACAAAGCAGTGCGTTCGAAATCGAACGCACTGCAACTAGAGCCACACGTGGCACAGAGTGGGACTTTGCAAATGTGCAAATCGTAGAGCGGAATTAAAAATAAAATTCGACCCTGAACGTAAATCCCAAGTGACAAAGAAGTCGGCAATTTTTAAAATGTTTGTTTTTTTTTTTGCGAAAGTAGTCATCAGACCTAACATTTGAACGTACCAGCTGAAAACCTTTGTAAATGACCTTCAACCTTATGAAAGTCAAGGTTACTGAAGGTCAAATTCACGAGAAACAAGTCCTTAAAATTTGGAATGGCATACAGTATTAACACCAGAAGTTGACAATAGACATCAAATATGAAAGTATAAATGAACAGCTAAGGTTAATGACCTTTGATCATACAAAAGTCAAGGTCAATAAAGGTCAAGGTCAAAACGAAAAAAAAATTTTTTTTTTAACCCTGTTCCCTTTTTTTAATTATACAATCGAAATAGCTGAGATTTTGATATAATTGAGTTCAAGTAATGAGGTAAGTGTGTGCAGAAGCAATTTTCAAAAAAATGTAGTTTATACGGATTTTTTCCAGACGACAAAATGTAAACAAAATGAAAATTTAACCCGGATGTGCCACGCCCACGTCAATATTTTTTGATGGATACATTTATATGGGGTATGTTCAATTATGTTCTAATTTTGAAACTTCTATATCTTATAGATCACGAGATATACATACATCTATGTCAAAAAATTCAAAAAATCGAGTAAAGATGTGCTAAATTGAAATTGTGCATTACAATCCAGTGTTATATATCGTTCGAAAGAGCTCGTAAAGCACATTCAGATTCTGAAAAAAATAACTCTCTAAGTGAATTAGGTCACGTGCTAGAGCAGTCCAAAGTTGTCAATTTAGCTGTTTTCGAGCAGCTATAAAACCGGAAGTTGATATCGGAGGTCAAATTTTAAAGTACCATCTAGTAGCCAAGGTCGATGACCTTTGACCTACTTAATGTCAAGGTCATCAAAGGTCAAGGTCACGAGATATGAGCCTTCAAAAACTGAAAAATTCACTTGGAAATTGCAAAAAAGTAAATTCGAAATTCAAAAATCGGCTTCCAAGAATTTTCTCCAATTTATATGTTCTTTCATTTGACACCAAAATTTTGAAATTCGGTTCAGCCAAATTGGCTGAATAAAAATCGGAGTGTTTCAGGAAAATCAAAATGGCGGCAAAAGTTCTACTTCCGGGTAGAATTTTATTCTAAAATCGGCTGTAGAACTACTTTGGCTACCGCTCAACAAAATTTTGTTGAAATTCATAAATATCACCGGAAGTTATTCAACCGGAAGTGAAAATCGATATTGCACTAAAACCGGAAGTGATGCAAAATTTTTGATTAAATCATTTTATTTACTTTGTTAGTATGTGTACACGCAATTTTTTTTAGATGATTTGGGGAACAAGGTTGAAAAAAGCAGAATACGAACGGAAAAAGAATGTTACGAATTTTCGAATTTCGAAGTTGCTGTACTGCTATTATATCTGAAATTCGTTGAAGATTCCAAAACTGAAAACCCGAAGAAAATCGACTAAAAAATGCGTCTTCAAGAGACCGTTTTGTATTATTTACACATGTTGCAATGTAGCACTTCCGGTTTTGCAAAAATGTTCGAATTTACATTTAAAGCATACATTGTCAAAAAGTAAAATACACCAGTATCACAGCTTTTCCGTAGCTATTACAGTTAAGGCTGTGTGCTCTTTGTAAAAAACATCAATTGTCGGACAGGGAAAATTGCAGAAACAAAGAAATACTAGAGCCACACGTGGCACAGAGTGGAACTTTGCAAATGTGCAAATTGTAAGAGAAATTTAGAAAAAATCAGCCATCAACGTAAATCCTTTAAACGTAAAATCTTTTAAAAATTTTGTTTACTTGAAAGGTTGTGAAACCGGAAGTAGTCACCGGACCTAATATTTGAACGTATCAGCTGAAAGCCTTTATCAATAACCTTCGACCTACTGAAGGTCAAGGTCACTCAAGGTCAAATTCGCGAGAAACAAGTCTTTAAAATTTAGATATGCATACAGTTATAACACCGGAAGTTGAAGCTAGACTTCAAATATGAAAGTATAAATGAACAGCCAAAGTCAATAACGTTTGATCCTAAGAAAGGTCAAAGTCAACAAAGGTCAAGGTCAAAAATGAAAAAAATATTTTTTTTTAATCTTGTTCCCTTTTTTGAACTACATAGCCGAAATCAATGAGACTTTAACATAAGCTGAATAAAGCAATGCTGTAACTGTATGCAAGGTCATTTTTTGAAAAAAAAATTAAACTTTACCTTTGTTAACATAAACAAATTTTTAACAAAAACAAAATTTTACCCGGATGTGCCACGCCCACGTGAGATTTTTTGATGTGACTTTATTTACATTAATAATATATATGAATGCCCAAATTTTCAAGCCTTTACACCCATTGGTTAACGAGATATACAATCAAAAATGTCAAAAAAGGTCAAAATATATAATCGGAAATTTTGAAATTCGTAAACCTTGTTCCCTTTTTTGAACTATTCAACCGAAACATCTGAGATTTTGATATAATTGAGCTAAAGTAATGAGGTAAGTGTGCGCAGAAGCATTTTTCAAAAAAAAATAATTATATATATATTTTTTCCAGACAACAAAATTTAAACAAAATGAAAATTTAACCCGGATGTGCCACGCCCACGTCAATATTTTTTGCTGAATAAATCTATATGTGGTATGTTCAATTATTTTTCAAGTTTGAAGCTTCTATAACTTGTAGATCACGAGATAATATGCATACATCAAAGTCAAAAATTTTAAAAAGTCGGGTTAAGGTTTCCAAAATTGCAAAATATAGAAAAAATTAAATTTTATATTTCAATCAATTGTGATATATCGTTCGAAAGAGTTCGTAAAGCACATTCAGAATCTGAAAAAAATAACTCTCTAGGTGAATTAGGTCACGTGCTAGAGCAGTCCAAAGTTGTCAATTTTGCTGTTTTTGGACAGCTATAAAACCGGAAGTTGATGCCGGAGGTCAAATATTAAAGTATCATCTGGTAGCCAAGGTCAATGACCTTTGACCTACTTAAGGTCAAGGTTATTAAAGGTCAAGGTCACGAGATATGAGCCTTCAAAAATTGAAAAAATTCAACTTGAAATTGCAAAAAAGCAAAATCGAAATTCGAAAATCTACTTCCAAGAATTTTCTCTAATTTTTATGTTCTTTCATTTAATACCAAAATATTGAAATTCGGTTCAGCCAAATTGGCTGAATAGATTATGGAATGTTTCAGGAAAATCAAAATGGCGGTCAAAGTTCCACTTGCGGGTGAAATTTTATTTTAAAATCGGCCATAGAATTACTTTGGCTACCCATCTGCATAATTTCGTTGAAATATTTAAATTTCACCGGAAGTTATTCAACCGGAACTTTAAATCGATTTTCCATAAAAACCGGAAGTGAAGTAAAAATTTTGACTACGTCGCTTGATTAACATTTCTAATAAAACTTTTTTATTAAAATAGCAGATCAATTTGACTAAAATTGAAAAAATGTAAAAAAAAGTCGAAATTCGATAAAAAAATGTTGGGTACGAATTTTCGATATTTGAATTTTTTAAACTCATATGACATCTGAATTTAGTCAGAGATTCCAAAAATGAAAACCCGAGCAAAATCGGTTCATAAATGTGGCTTCTAGGGTCAAAAAACCTGTTTTTACTCAGGGTGCAATGTGCAATTTGCACTTTTGCAAAAATGTTCCAATTTATATTTAAGCAGTACCTCGCCTAAATCTAAGGTCTACAGTTGTCAACAGTTTACTGCAGCTGTTGCAGTTTAGGCTGTGTGCTCTTTGGGGAAAACGAAAAAAAAAAAAAACATTTCGATAACAAACTGGAACTTTGCGGTAGCAAAGTTCCACAACTAGAGCCACACGTGGCACAGAGTGGGACTTTGCAAATGTGCAAATTGTAATGGAAATTTAGAAAAAATCAGCCATCAACGTAAATCGTTTAAACGTAAAATTTTTTTTTTTTTTGAAAGGTTGCGAAACCAGAAGTAGTCACCGGACCTAATACTTAAACGTATCAGCTGAAAGCCTTTATTAATAACCTTCAACCTACTGAAGGTCAAGGTCACTCAAGGTCAATTTAACGAGAAACAAGTCTTTAAAATTTGGAAATGCATACAGTAATAACACCGGAAGTTGACGCTAGACTTCAAATATGAAAGTATAATGAACAGCCAAAGTCAATGACGTTTGATCCTAAAAAAGGTCAAGGTCAACAAAGGTCAAGGTCAAAAACGAAAAAAATATTTTTTATTAACCTTGTTCCCTTTTTGAACTACAAAGGCGAAATCGATGAGCCTTTAACATAAGCCGAATAAAGCAATGCTGTAACTGTATGCAAGGTCATTTTTTGAAAAAAATTTAAACTTTACCTTTTTTTCAAAAAACAAAATTTTGACAAAAACAAAATTTTACCCGGATGTGCCACGCCCACGTGAGATTTTTTGATGTGACGTTATTTATATTAATAATACATATGAATGCCCAAATTTTCAAGCCTTTACATCCATTGGTTAACCACATATACAATCATAAATGTCAAAAAAGGTCAAAATCTATTATCGGAAATTTTGAAATTCTTAAACCTTGTTCCCTTTTTTGAACTTTTCGACCGAAACATCTGAGATTTTGATATAATTTAGCTAAAGTAATGAGGTAAGTGTGTGCAGAAGTAATTTTCAAAAAAATGAATTCTACATATATTTTTTCCAGACAACAAAATTTAAACTAAATGAACATTTTACCCGGATGTGCCACGCCCACGTCAATATTTTTTGATGATTACATCTATATGGCGTATGTTCAATTATGTTTCAAGTTTGAAGCTTCTATAACTTGTAGATCACGAGATATGCATACATCAAAGTCAAAACTTTTAAAAGTCGGGTTACGGCTTCCAAAATTGCAAAATATAGAAAAATTCAAATTTTATATTTCAATCTACTGTGATATATTGTTTGAAAGAGCTCGTAAAGCACATTCAGAATCTGAAAAAAATAACTCTCAAAGTGAATTAGGTCACGTGCTAGAGCAGTCCAAAGTTGTCAATTTTGATGTTTTTGGACAGCTATAAAACCGGAAGTTGATATCGGAGGTCAAATATTAAAGTACCATCTAGTAGCCAAGGTCGATGACCTTTGACCTACTTAAGGTCAAGGTCATCAAAGGTCAAAGTCACGAGATATGAGCCTTCAAAAACTGAAAAATTCACTTGGAAATTGCAAAAAAGCAAATTCGAAATTCAAAAATCGGCTTCCTAGATTTTCCCACAATTTTTATGTTCTATCATTTGACATCAAAATTGTGATATTCGGTTCAGTCAAATTGGCTGAATAAAAATCGGAATGTTTCAGGAAAATCAAAATGGCGGCAAAAGTTCTACTTTCGGGTAGAATTATATTTTAAAATCGGCTGTAGAACTACTTTGGCTACCGCTCAACAAAATTTCGTTGAAATTCATAAATATCACCGGAAGTTATTCAACCGGAAGTGAAAATCGATATTGCACTAAAACCGGAAGTGATGCAAAATTTTTGATTAAATCATTTTATTTACTTTGTTAGTATGTGTACACACAATTTTTTTTAGATGATTTGGGGAACATTGTTGAAAAAAGCAGAAATCGAACGGAAAAAGAATGTAACGAATTTTCGAATTTCGAAATTGCTCTACTGCTATTATATCTGAAATTCGTTGAAGATTTCAAAACTGAAAACCCGAAGAAAATCGACTTAAAAATGCGTCTTCAAAAGACCATTTTGTATTATTTACACATGTTGCAATGTAGCACTTCCGGTTTTGCAAAAATGTTCGAATTTACATTTAAAGCATACATTGTCAAAAAGTAAAATACACCAGTATCACAGGTTTGTCGTAGCTATTACAGTTAAGGCTGTGTGCTCTTTGTAAAAAACATCAATTGTCGGACAGGGAAAATTGCAGAAACAAAGAAATACTAGAGCCACACGTGGCACAGAGTGGAACTTTGCAAATGTGCAAATTTGCTAAAGGGAATTTAAAAAACAACGAACCTGAACGAAAATTAACCAAATTGCAAAATATAAAAAAATTCAAATTTTAGATCACAATCAATTGTGATATATCGTTCGAAAGAACTCGTAAAGCACATTCAGAATCTGGAAAAAAATACTCTCTAAGTGAGTTAGGTCACGTGCTAGAGCAGTCCAAAGTTGTCAATTTTGCTGTTTTCGGACAGCTATAAAACCGGAAGTTGATATCGGAGGTCAAATATTAAAGTATCATCTGGTAGCAAAGGTCGATGACGTTTGATCCTAGAAAGGTCAATGTCAACAAAGGTCAAGGTCAAAACCGGAAAAAAAATATTTTTTTTAACCTTGTTCCCTTTTTTGAACTACAAAACCGAAATCAATGAACCTTTAACACAAGCTGAATAAAGCAATGCTGTAACTGTATGAAATGTCATTTTAAAAAAAAATAATAAACTTTACCTTTTTTTTGATAAACAAATTTTTAACAAAAACAAAATTTCCCCGGATGTGCCACGCCCACGTCAAATTTTTTGATGTGACTTTATTTCGATTATTATTATCTATTAACGCCTAAATTTTCAAAGCTTTACATCCATTGGTTAACGAGATATACAATCATAAATGTCAAAAATGGTCAAAATCTATTATCGGAAATTTTGAAATTCCAAAATCTTGTTCCCTTTTTTGAACTATTCAACCGAAACATCTGAGATTTTGATATAATTGAGCTTAAGTAATGAGGTAAGTGTATGCAGAAGCATTTTTCAAAAAAATTGAATTCTATATATATTTTTTCCAGACAACAAAATTTAATCAAAATGGAAATTTTACCCGGATGTGCCACGCCCACGTCAATATTTTTTGATTCATACATCTGTAAGAGGTATGTTCAAATTATGTTTCAAATTTGAAGCTTCTATATCTTATAGTTCACGAGATATGCATACATCAAAGTCAAAAACTTCAAAAAGTCGAGTTAAGGTTTCCAAAATTGCAAAATATAGAAAAATTCAAATTTTATATTTCAATCCACTGTGATATATTGTTTGAAAGAACTTTTAAAGCACATTCAGAATCTGAAAAAATTAACTCTCTAAGTGAATTAGGTCACGTGCTAGAGCAGTCCAAAGTTGTCAATTTTGCTGTTTTTAGACAGCTATAAAACCGGAAGTTGATATCGGAGGTCAAATATTAAAGTATCATCTGGTAGCCAAGGTCGATGACCTTTGACCTACTGAAGGTCAAGGTCCTCAAAGGTCAAGGTCACGAGATATGAGCCTTCAAAAAATGAAAAAATTCAACTTGAAATTGCAAAAAAGCAAATTCGAAATTCGAAAATCCACTTCCAAGAATTTTCTCTAATTTTTATCTTCTTTCATTTAATACCAAAATATTCAAATTCGGTTCAGCCAAATTGGCTGAATAGATTATGGAATGTTTTAGGAAAATCAAAATGGCGGTCAAAGTTCCACTTGCGGGTGACATTTTATTTTAAAATCGGCCATAGAATTACTTTGGCTACCCATCTGCATAATTTCGTTGAAATATTTAAATTTCACCGGAAGTTATTCAACCGGAACTTTAAATCGATTTTCCATAAAAACCGGAAGTGAAGTAAAAATTTTGACTACGTCGCTTGATTAACATTTCTAATAAAACTTTTTTATTAAAATAGCAGATCAATTTGACTAAAATTGAAAAAATGTAAAAAAAAGTCGAAATTCGATAAAAAAATGTTGGGTACGAATTTTCGATATTTGAATTTTTTAAACTCATATGACATCTGAATTTAGTCAGAGATTCCAAAAATGAAAACCCGAGCAAAATCGGTTCATAAATGTGGCTTCTATGGTCAAAAAACCTGTTTTTACTCAGGGTGCAATGTGCAATTTGCACTTTTGCAAAAATGTTCCAATTTATATTTAAGCAGTACCTCGCCTAAATCTAAGGTCTACAGTTGTCAACAGTTTACTGCAGCTGTTGCAGTTTAGGCTGTGTGCTCTTTGGGGAAAACGAAAAAAAAAAAAAACATTTCGATAACAAACTGGAACTTTGCGGTAGCAAAGTTCCACAACTAGAGCCACATGTGGCACAGAGTGGGACTTTGCAAATGTGCAAATTGCTAAGGAAAATTTAGAAAACATCGGCCCTGAACGTAAATAACAATTGCCAAAGAAGTCGACAACTTATGAAAATTTTATTTTTTTGAAATGTTGTAAAACCGGAAGTAGTCACCAGACCTTGCATTTGAATGTACCAGCTGAAAACCTTAATCAATAACCTTCAACCTTCAACCTTCAAGGTCACTCAAGGTCAAATTCACGAGAAGCAAGTCCTTTAAAGTTGGCAATGCATACAGTAATAACACCGGAAGTTGACGCTAGACTTCAAATATGAAAGTATAAATGAACCGCCAAAGTCAATGACCTTTGATCCTAAGGTTTTTTAACCTTGTTCCCTTTTTTGAACTACAAAGCCCAAATCAATGAGCCTTTAACATAAGCTGAATAAAGCAACGCTATAACTGTATGCAAAATCATTTTTTGAAAAAAATTTAAACTTTACCCTTTTTGGGATAAACAAGATTTTGACATAAACTAAATTTTACCCGGATGTGCCACGCCCACATCAGATTTTTTTATGTGACTTTATTTATATTAATAATATCTTACTATGGCTAAATTATCAAGCCTTCGCATCTTATGGTTAACGAGATATACAATCATAAATGTCAAAAAGGGTTAAAATCTTTAATCGGAAATTTTGAAATTAATAAACCTTGTTCCCTTTTTTGAACTATACAGCCGAAATAGCTGAGATTTTGATACAATTGAGTTAAAATAATGAGGTTGGTGTGTGCAAAAGCATTTTTCAAAAAAATGTAGTCTATTTGGATTTTTTCCAGACAACAAAATGTTAACAAAATTAAAATTTAACCCGGATGTGCCACGCCCATTTCAATTTTTTTTTACGTATACATTTATATGGAGTATGTTCACTTATGTTTCAAATCTCAAGCCTCTAAAATTAATAGATCATAAACTATGCTTATATTAAAGTAAAAAAATTCAAAAAATCGGGTAAAGGTTTTCAAAATTGCAAAAATTTAAAGAAAACTAATTTTGCATATCAGTACATTGTGATATATCGTTCGAAAGAGCTCACGAAGCCCATTCAGAATATGCAAAAATGAACGCTCTAGGTTAATTAGGTCACCTGTAGGAGCAGTACAAAGTTGCGAAATTGGCTATTTTTGGACACCTATAAAACCGGAAGTTGATATTGGAGGTCAAATATTAAAGTATCATCAGGTAGCCAAAGTCGATGACCTTTGACCTACTAAAGGTCAAGGTTATCAAAGGTCAAGGTCACGAGATATAAGCCTTCAAATATTGAAAAAAATCAATTGCAAATTGCAAAAAAGCAAAATCGAAATTCAAAAATCGGCTTCCTGAGAATTCCCACAATTTTAATGTTCTTTCATTTGACACCAAAATTATCCAAATCGGACCAGCCGTTATGTCGGAATAGCAAATGTGATGTTTCAAGAAAATCAAAATGGCGGCCAAAGTTCTACTTCCGGGTTGAATTTTATTTTAAAATTAACAGTTGAATTACTTTGGCTACAGCTCAACAAAATTTCGTTGAATTTCATGAATATCACCGGAAGTTATTCAACCGGAAGTGAAAATCGATTTTCCCCTTTAACCGGAAGTGGCGCAAAAATTTTGAATACGTCAAATTGTTTATATTAGTGCCATGCATCTTTTATTAAAATTTCAGATTGATACGAAAAAAACTCAAATTTAGTCAAAAAATTTCGAAAATCGGCAAAAAAATTTATGCTTCGAATTTTCGAAATTTGAAATTTTTTAACTTTAGTCGTATCAGAATTTAGTCACAGATTCCAAAAATGAAAACCCGAGCAAAATCGGCCCAAAAATGTAGCTTCCATAGTCGAAAAAGCTGTTTTTGCTAATGTTGCAATGTGCAAATTGCACTTTTGCAAAACTTTTTCAATTTATATTTATTAACGAGGTCGCCACAGGAGAAGATCAACATAGGTAGAAATGTTTCTAAAGCAGTTGAATCCTGAGCTGTGTGCCCTGTGGAAAAATCGAAAAAAAAAAAAAACTAGAGCCACACGTGGCACAGAGTGGGACTTTGCAAATGTGCAAATTTCTAAGGGAAATATAGTAAACATCGGCCCTGAACGTAAATAACAATTGTCAAAGAAGTCGACAACTTTTAAAATTTTTGAATTTTTGGAAAGGTTGTGAAACCGGAAGTAGTCACCAGACCTAACATTTGAACATAGCAGCTGAAAACCTTTATCAATAACCTTCAACCTACTGAAGGTCAAGGTCACTCAAGGTCAAATTTACGAGAAACAAGTCTTTAAAATTTGGAAATGCATACAGTAATAACACCGGAAGTTGACGCTAGACTTCAAATATGAAAGTATAAATGAACAGCCAAAGTCAATGACCTTTGATCCTAAAAAAAATCAAGGTCAACAAAGGTCAAGGTCAAAAACGAAAAAAAATATTTTTTTAACCTTGTTCCCTTTTTTGAAGTACAAAGCCAAAATCAATGATTCTTTAACATAAGCTGAATAAAGCAATGCTATAACTGTATGCAATATCATTTTTTGAAAAAAATTTAAACTTTACCCTTTTTTAGGATAAACAATATTTTGACATAAACAAACTTTTACCCGGATGTGCCACGCCCACATCAGTTTTTTTGATGTGACTTTATTTATATTAATAATATCTTACTATGGCTAAATTATCAAGCCTTCGCATCTTTTGGTTAACGAGATATACAATCATAAATGTCAAAAAGGGTTAAAATCTATAATCGGAAATTTTGAAATTAATAAACCTTGTTCCCTTTTTTGAACTATACAGCCGAAATAGCTGAGATTTTGATATAATTGAGTTAAAGTAATGAGGTTGGTGTGTGCAAAAGCATTTTTCAAAAAAATGTAGTCTATATGGATTTTTTCCAGACAACAAAATGTTAACAAAATTAAAATTTAACCCGGATGTGCCACGCCCATTTCAATTTTTTTTGACGTATACATTTATATGGAGTATGTTCACTTATGTTCCAAATCTCAAGCCTCTAAACGTAACGGATCATAAACTATGCATATATTAAAGTCAAAAAATTGAAAAAATCGGGTAAAGGTTTTCAAAATTGCAAAAATTTATAGAAAACTAATTTTGCATTACAGTACATTGTGATATATCGTTCAAAAGAGCTCATGAAGCCCATTCAGAATATGCAAAAATGAACTCTCTAGGTTAATTAGGTCACCTGTAGGAGAAGTACAAAGTTGCGAATTTGGCTATTTTTGGACACCTATAAAACCGGAAGTTGATATCGGAGGTCAAATATTAAAGTATCGTCAGGTAGCCAAGGTCGGTGACCTTTGACCTACTGAAGGTCAAGGTCATCAAAGGTCAAGGTCACGAGATATGAGCCTTCAAAAACTGAAAAATTCACTTGGAAATTGCAAAAAAGTGAATTCGAAATTCAAAAATCGGCTTCCAAGAATTTTCTCCAATTTATATGTTATTTCATTTGACACCAAAATTTTGAAATTCGGTTCAGCCAAATTGGCTGAATAAAAATCGGAATGTTTCAGGAAAATCAAAATGGCGGCAAAAGTTCTACTTTCGGGTAGAATTTTATTTTAAAATCGGCTGTAAAACTACTTTGGCTACCGCTCAACAAAATTTCGTTGAAATTCATAAATATCACCGGAAGTTATTCAACCGGAAGTGAAAATCGATATTGCACTAAAACCGGAAGTGATGCAAAATTTTTGATTAAATCATTTTATTTACTTTGTTAGTATGTGTACACACAATTTTTTTTAGATGATTTGGGGAACAATGTTGAAAAAAGCAGAATTCGAACGGAAAAAGAATGTAACGAATTTTCGAATTTCGAAGTTGCTGTACTGCTATTATATCTGAAATTCGTTGAAGATTCCAAAACTGAAAACCCGAAGAAAATCGACTTAAAAATGCGTCTTCAAGAGACAATTTTGTATTATTTACACATGTTGCAATGTAGCACTTCCGGTTTTGCAAAAATGTTCGAATTTACATTTAAAGCATACATTGTCAAAAAGTAAAATACACCAATATCACAGCTTTGCCGTGGCTATTACAGTTAAGGCTGTGTGCTCTTTGTAAAAAACATCAATTGTCGGACAGGGAACACGTGGCACAGAGTGGAACTTTGCAAATGTGCAAATTGCTAAGGAGAATGTTAAAAAAATCTACCATGAACGTAAATCCCAGGTGCCAAATAAGTCGACAACTTTTAGAATTTTTTGTTTTTTTGAAAGGTTGTGAAACCGGAAGTAGTCACCAGACCTAACATTTGAACGTACCAGATAAAAACCTTTATCAATAACCTTCAACCTACTGAAGGTCAAGGTTATTCAAGGTCAAATTCACGAGAAACAAGTCTTTAAAATTTGGAAATGCATACAGTAATAACACCGGAAGTTGACGACGGACTTCAAATATGAAAGTATAAATGAACAGCCAAAGTCAATGACCTTTGATCTTAAAAAGGTGAAGGTCAACAAAGGTCAAGGTCAAAAACGAAAAAAAATATTTTGTTTAACCTTGTTCCCTTTTTTGAACTACAAAGCCGAAATCAATGAGCCTTTAACATAAGCTGAATAAACCAATGCTGTAACTGTATGCAAGGTCATTTTTTGAAAAAAATATTAAACTTTACCTTTGTTTTGATAAACCAATTTTTAACAAAAACAAAATTTTACCCGGATGTGCCACGCCCACGTGAGATTGTTTTATGTGACTTTATTTATATTAATAATATATATGAATGCCCAAATTTTCAAGCGTTTACATCCATTGGTTAACGAGATATACAATCAAAAATGTCAAAAAGGGTCAAAATATATTATCGGAAATTTTGAAATTCTTAAACCTTGTTCCCTTTTTTGAACTATTCAACCAAAACATCTGAGATTTTGATACAATTGAGCTAAAGTAATGAGGTAAGTGTGTGCAGAAGCATTTTTCAAAAAAATTAATTCTACATATATTTTTTCCAGACAACAAAATTTAAACAAAATGAAAATTTTACCCGGATGTGCCACGCCCACGTCAATATTTTTTGCTGAATACATCTATATGGGGTATGTTCAATTATGTTTCAAGTTTGAAGCTTCTATAACTTGTAGATCACGAGATATGCATACATCAAAGTCAAAAACTTCAAAAAGTCGGGTTAAGGTTTCCAAAATTGCAAAATATAGAAAAATGCAAATTTTATATTTCAATCCACTGTGATATATTGTTTGAAAGAGCTCGTAAAGCACATTCAGAATCTGAAAAAAATAACTCTCTAAGTGAATTAGGTCACGTGCTAGAGCAGTTCAAAGTTGTCAATTTTGCTGTTTTTGGACAGCTATAAAACCGGAAGTTGATATCGGAGGTCAAATATTAAAGTATCATCTGGTAGCCAATGTCGATGACCTTTGACCTACTTAAGATCAAGGTCATCAAAGGTCAACGTCACGAGATATGAGCCTTCAAAAATTGAAAAAATTCAACAGGAAATTGCAAAAAAGCAAATTCGAAATTCGAAAATCCACTTCCAAGAATTTTCTCTAATTTTTATGTTCTTTCATTTAATACCTAAATATTGAAATTCGGTTCAGCCAAATTGGCTGAATAGATTATGGAATGTTTCAGGAAAATCAAAATGGCGGTCAAAGTTCCACTTGCGGGTGAAATTTTATTTTAAAATCGGCCATAGAATTACTTTGGCTACCCATCTGCATAATTTCGTTGAAATATTTAAATTTCACCGGAAGTTATTCAACCGGAACTTTAAATCGATTTTCCATAAAAACCGGAAGTGAAGTAAAAATTTTGACTACGTCGCTTGATTAACATTTGTAATAAAACTTTTTTATTAAAATAGCAGATCAATTTGACTAAAATTGAAAAAATGTAAAAAAAAGTCGAAATTCGATAAAAAAATGTTGGGTACGAATTTTCGATATTTGAATTTTTTAAACTCATATGACATCTGAATTTAGTCAGAGATTCTAAAAATGAAAACCCGAGCAAAATCGGTTCATAAATGTGGCTTCTAGGGTCAAAAAACCTGTTTTTACTCAGGGTGCAATGTGCAATTTGCACTTTTGCAAAAATGTTCCAATTTATATTTAAGCAGTACCTCGCCTAAATCTAAGGTCTACAGTTGTCAACAGTTTACTGCAGCTGTTGCAGTTTAGGCTGTGTGCTCTTTGGGGAAAACGAAAAAAAAAAAAAACATTTCGATAACAAACTGGAACTTTGCGGTAGCAAAGTTCCACAACTAGAGCCACACGTGGCACAGAGTGGAACTTTGCAAATGTGCAAATTTGCTCAAGGGAATTTAAAAAAAAACGAACCTGAACGAAAATTTCCCAAATTGCAAAATATAAAAAATTCAAATTTTAGATCACAATCAATTGTGATATATCGTTCGAAAGAACTCGTAAAGCACATTCAGCATCTGGAAAAAAATACTCTCTAAGTGAGTTAGGTCACGTGCTAGAGCAGTCCAAAGTTGTCAATTTTGCTGTTTTCGGACAGCTATAAAACCGGAAGTTGATATCGGAGGTCAAATATTAAAGTATCATCTCGTAGCAAAGGTCGATGACCTTTGATCCTAGAAAGGTCAATGTCAACAAAGGTCAAGGTCAAAACCGGAAAAAAATATTTTTTTTAACCTTGTTCCCTTTTTTGAACTACAAAACCGAAATCAATGAGTTTTTAACACAAGCTGAACAAAACAATGCTGTAACTGTATGCAAGGTCATTTTTTTAAAAAAATAATAAATTTTACCTTTTTTTTGATAAACAAATTTTTAACAAAAACAAAATTTCCCCGGATGTGCCACGCCCACGTCAGATTTTTTGATGTGACTTTATTTGTATTATTAATATCTATTAATGCCTAAATTTTCAAAGCTTTACATCCATTGGTTAACGAGATATACAATCATAAATGTCAAAAATGGTCAAAATCTATTATCGGAAATTTTGAAATTCGTAAACCTTGTTCCCTTTTTTGAACTATTCAACCGAAACATCTGAGAATTTGATATAATTGAGCTTAAGTAATGAGGTAAGTGTATCCAGAAGCATTTTTCAAAAAAATTGAATTCTATATATATTTTTTCCAGACAACAAAATTTAAACAAAATGAAAATTTTACCCGGATGTGCCACGCCCACGTCAATATTTTTTGATTCATACATCTGTAAGGGGTATGTTCAAATTATGTTTCAAATTTGAAGCTTCTATATCTTATAGATCACGAGATATGCATACATCAAAGTCAAACACATCAAAAAGTCGAGTTAAGGTTTCTAAAATTGCAAAATATAGAAAAATTCAAATTTTATATTTCAATCCACTGTGATATATTGTTTGAAAGAGCTCGTAAAGCACATTCAGAATCTGAAAAAAATAACTCTCTAAGTGAATTAGGTCACGTGCTAGAGCAGTCCAAAGTTGTCAATTTTGCTGTTTTTATACAGCTATAAAACCGGAAGTTGATATCGGAGGTCAAATATTAAAGTATCATCAGGTAGCCAAGGTCGATGACCTTTGACCTACTGAAGGTCAAGGTCATCAAAGGTCAAGGTCACGAGATATGAGCCTTCAAAAATTGAAAAAATTCAACTTGAAATTGCAAAAAAGCAAATTCGAAATTCGAAAATCCACTTCCAAGAATTTTCTCTAATTTTTATGCTCTTTCATTTAATACCAAAATATTGAAATTCGGTTCAGCCAAATTGGCTGAATAGATTATGGAATGTTTCAGGAAAATCAAAATGGCGGTCAAAGTTCCACTTACGGGTGAAATTTTATTTTAAAAACGGCTGTAGAATTACGATGGCTACCCATCAGCCTAATTTCGTTGAAATATTTAAATTTCGCCGGAAGTTATTCAACCGGAACTTTAAATCGATTTTCCATTCAAACCGGAAGTGAAGTGAAAATTTTGACTACGTCACTCGATTAACATTTCTGGTAGAACTTTTTTATTAAATCAACAGATCAATCGGATAAAAACTCAAAAAAAATTTGAAAAAATCGAAATTCGATGAAAAATTTGATATACGAATTTTCGATATTTGAAATTTTTTTAACTCGTATGACATTGGAATTTAGTCACAGATTCCAAAAATGAAAACCCGAGCGAAATCGGCCCATAAATGTAGCTTCCAGAGTCAAAAAACCTGTTTTTGCTGACGTTCCAATGTGCAAATATCTGTTGTGCAAAAATGTTCCAATTTATATTCATTTGGTACCTCGCCACGATAAGATGTCAGGATATGTTGAGAATCTGATGCAACTGTTGCAGTTGAGGCTGTGTACTCTTTGGAAAAAACGAAAAAAAAAAAAAAAAAAAAACATTTCGAAAACAAACTGGGACTTTGCGGTAGCAAAGTCCCACAACTAGAGCCACATGTGGCACAGAGTGGGACTTTGCAAATGTGCTAATTGCAAAGGGGAATTTTAAAAAAATGGGCCCTGAACGTAAATCCAAAGTATTAAAGAAGTCGACAACTTTTAAAATTTTTGATTTTTTGGAAAGGTTGTGAAACCGGAAGTAGTCACCAGACCTAACATTTGAACATACCATCCGAAAACCTTTATCAATAACCTTCAACCAACTGAAGGTCAAGGTCACTCAAGGTCAAATTCACGAGAAAAAAGTCTTTAAAATTTTGAAATGCATACAGTAATAACACCGGAAGTTGACGCTAGACATCAAATATGAAAGTATATATGAACAGCCAAAGTCAATGACCTTTGATCCTATGAAAGTCAAGGTCAACAAAGGTCAAGGTCAAAAACAAAATAAAATATTTGTGTTAACCCTGTTCCCTTTTTTGAATTATAAAGCCGAAATCTATGAACCTTTAACATAAGCTGAATAAAGCAATGCTGTAACTGTATGCAAGGTCATTTTTTGAAAAAAAATTAAAATTTACCTTTTATTTTGATAAACAAAATTTTGACAAATACAAAATTTTACCCGGATGTGCCACGCCCATGTCAGATTTTTTGATGTGACTTCATTTATATTAATAATGTCTAAATATGACTAAATTTTCAAGCCTTTACATCTATTGGTTAACGAGATATGCAATCATAAACGTCAAAAAAGGTCAAAATCTATTTTAGGAAATTTTGAAATTAATAAACCTTGTTCCCTTTTTTGAACTATAAAGCCGAAATAGCTGAGATTTTGATATAATTGAGCTAAAGTAATGAGGTTGATGTGTGCAAAAGCATATTTCAAAAAAATGTAGTCTATATGGATTTTTTCCAGACAACAAAATATTAACAAAATTAAATTTTAACCCGGATGTGCCACACCCATGTCAATTTTTTTTGTATGGATACATTTATATGGGTTATGTTCACTTATGTTCCAATTTTCAAGCCTCTAAACGTAATGGATCATAAACTATGCATATATTAAAGTCAAAAAATTCAAAAAATCGGGTAAAGGTTTTCAAAATTGCAAAAATTTAAAGAAAACTAATTTTGCATTACAATACATTGTGATATATCGTTCGAAAGAGCTCATGAAGCCCATTCAGAATATGCAAAAATGAACTCTCTAGGTTAATTAGGTCACCTTTAGGAGCAGTACAAAGTTGCAAATTTGGCTATTTTTGGACACCTATAAAACCGGAAATTGATATCGGAGGTCAAATATTAAAGTATCATCAGGTAGCCAAGGTCGATGACCTTTGACCTACTAAAGTTCAAGGTCATCAAAGGTCAAGGTCACGAGATATAAGCCTTCAAATATTGAAAAAATTCAATTGCAAATTGCAAAAAAGCAAAATCGAAATTCAAAAATCGGCTTCCTGAGAATTCCCACAATTTTTATGTTCTTTCATTTGACACCAAAATCATTCAAATCGGACCAGCCGTTATGTCGGAATAGCAAATGTGATGTTTCAAGAAAATCAAAATGGCGGCCAAAGTTCTACATCCGGGTTTAATTTTATTTTAAAATCGGCTGTAGAATTACTTTGGCTACAGCTCAACAAAATGTCGTTGAATTTCATAAATATCACCGGAAGTTATTCAACCGGAAGTGAAAATCGATTTTCCCGTTAAACCGGAAGTGACGCGAAAATTTTGAATACGTCAAATTGCTTACATTAGTGACATGCATCTTGTATTAAAATTTCAGATCAATCCGAAAAAAAATGAAAAATGGTCCCAAAATTTCGAAAATCGGCCAAAAAATGTATGCTACGAATTTTCGAAATTTGAAATTTTTAAACTCATATGACATCGGAATTTAGTCACAGATTCTAAAAATGAAAACCCGAGCAAAATCGGAAAAAAAATGTAGCTTCCAGAGTCGAAAAACCTGTTTTCGCTCATGTTGCAATGTGCAATTTGCACTTTTGCAAAAATGTTCCAATTTATATTTATGCAATACCCTTCCACAAATGGACCTCAAAAGTTGTAAAAAGGTTGCTGCAGCTGTTGTAGTTTAGGCTGTGTGCCCTGTGTAAAAAACGAAAAAAAAAAAAAAATGGAAACATTTCGATAAAAAACTGGGACTTTGCGGTAGCAAAGTCCCACAACTAGAGCCACATGTGGCACAGAGTGGGACTTTGCAAATGTGCTAATTGCTAAGGGGAATTTTTAAAAAATGGGCCCTGAACGTAGATCCGAAGTATCAAAGAAGTCGACAACTTTTAAAATTTTTGATTTTTTGGAAAGGTTGTGAAACCGGAAGTAGTCACCAGACCTAACATTTGAACATACCAGCCGAAAACCTTTATCAGTACTCTTCAACCTACTGAAGGTCAAGGTCACTCAAGGTCAAATTCACAAGAAACAAGTCTTTAAAATTTGGAAATGCATACAGTAATAACACCGGAAGTTGACTCTAGACATCAAATATGAAAGTATAAATGAACAGCTAAAGTCAATGACCTTTGATCCTTAAAAGGTCAAGGTCAACAAAGGTCAAGGTCAAAAACGGAAAAAATATTTTTTTTGACCCTGTTCCCATTTTTGAACCATAAAGCCGAAATCTATGAACCTTTAACATAAGCTGAATAAAGCAATGCTGTAACTGTATGCAAGGTCATTTTTTGAAAAAATTTAAACTTTACCTTTTTTTTTTGATAAACAAACTTTTGACAAAACAAATTTTTACCCGGATGTGCCACGCCCAAGTCAGATTTTTTTATGCTACTTTATTTATATTAATAACATCTTACTATGGTTGAATTATCAAGCCTTTGCATCTATTGGTTAACGCGATATACAATCATAAATGTCAAAAAAGGTCAAAATCTATAATCGGAAATTTTGAAATTAATAAACCTTGTTCCCTTTTTTGAACTATACATCCGAAATAGCTGAGATTTTGATATAATTGAGATAAAGTAATGAGGTTGGTGTGTGCAGAAGCATTTTTCAAAAAAATGCTGTCTATATGGATTTTTTTCAGACAACAAAATATTAACAAAATTAAAATTTAACCCGGATGTGCCACGCCCAAGTCAATTTTTGTTTGATGGATACATTTATATTGGGTATGTTCAATTATGTTACAATTTTCAAGTCTCTAAACTTAATAGATCATAAACTATGCATATATTAAAGTCGAAAAAATCAAAAAATCGGGTAAAGGTTTTCAAAATTGCAAAATTTAGAAAAAAAATAAGTTTGCATTTCAACACATTGTGATATATCGTTCGAAAGAGCTCATTCAGCTCATTCAGAATATGCAAAAATAAACTCCCTAGGTTAATTAGGTCACCTGTAGCAGAAGTACAAAGTTGCGAATTTGGCTATTTTCGGACAGCAATAAAACCGGAAGTTGATATCGGAAGTCAAATATCTAGGTATCAGCTGATAGCCTAGGTAAATGACCTTTGACCTACTAAAGGTCAAGGTCAGCAAAGGTCAAGGTCACGGGATATAAGCCTTCAAATAGTGAAAAAATTCAATCGCAAATTGCAAAAAAGCAAAATCGAAATTCAAAAATCGGCTTCCTGCGATCTCTTTTAATTTTTATGTTCTTTCATTTGACACCAAAATTTTGAAATTCGGTTCAGCCAAATTGGCTGAATAAAAATCGGAATGTTTCAGGAAAATCAAAATGGCGGCCAAAGTTCTACTTCCGGGTTGAATTTTATTTTAAAATCGGCTGTAGAATTACTTTGGCTACCGCTCAACAAAATTTCGTTGAATTTCATAAATATCGCCGGAAGTTATTCAACCGGAAGTGAAAATCGATTTTCCCCTTTAACCGGAAGTGACGCAAACATTTTGAATACGTCAAATTGTTTACATTAGTGACATGCATCTTTTATTAAAATTTCAGATTAATCCGAAAAAAACTAAAATTTAGTCCAAAAATTTCGAAAATCGGCAAAAAAATTTATGCTACGAATTTTCGAAATTTGAAATTTTTTAACTCGTATGACATCGGAATTTAGTCACAGATTCCGAAAATGTAAACCCGAGGAAAATCGACCCAAAAATGTAGCTTCCAGAGTCGAAAAACCGGTTATTACTGAGGTTGCAATGTGCAATTTGCACTTTTGCAAAAATGTTCCAATTTATATTTAAAAAGTAGGTCGCCATGATGCGACATCAGAACATATTTCAGAAATGTTGCAGCTAGCATAGTTTAGGCTGTGTGCCCTGTGTAACATTCGAAAAAAAAAAAAAAAAAAAAAAGAATTGACATTTCGAAAACAAACTGGGACTTTGCGGTAGCAAAGTCCCACAACTAGAGCCACATGTGGCACAGAGTGGGACTTTGCAAATGTGCAAATTGCTAAGGGAAATTTAAAAAAAATGGGCCCTAAACGTAAATCCGAAGTGTCAAAGAAGTCGACAACTTTTAAAATTTTTGAATTTTTGGAAAGGTTGTGAAACCGGAAGTAGTCACCAGACCTAACATTTGAACATAGCAGCTGAAAACCTTTATCAATAACCTTCGTCCTACTGAAGGTCAAGGTCACTGAAGGTCAAATTCACGAGAAACAAGTCTTTAAAATTTGGTAATGCATACTGTAATAACACCGGAAGTTGACGCTAGACATCAAATATGAAAGTAAAAATAAACAGCCAAAGTCAATGACCTTTGATCCTAAAAAGGTCAAGGTTAACAAAGGTCAAGGTCAAAAACGATTTTTTTGATTTTTTTAATCCTGTTCCCTTTTTGGAACTACAAAGCCGAAATCTATGAACCTTTAACATAAGCTTAATAAAGCAATGCTGTAACTGAATGCAAGGTCATTTGTTGAAAAAAAAAAAAAAAATTAACTTTTTTTTGATAAACAAAATTTTCACAAAAACAGAATTTTACCCGGATGTGCCACGCCCACTTAAGATTTTTTTATGTGACTTTATTTATATTAATAATATCTTACTATGGCTAAATTAGCAAGCCTTTGCATGTATTGGTTAACGAGATATACAATCATAAATGTCAAAAAAGGTCAAAATCTATAATCGGAAATTTTGAAATTAATAAACCTTGTTCCTTTTTTTAAACTATACAGCCAAAATAGCTGAGATTATGATATAATATAGCGAAAGTAATGAGGTTGGTGTGTGCAGAAGCATTTTTCAAAAAAATGTAGTCTACATGGATTTTTTCCAGACAACAAAATTTAAACAAAATTAAAATTTAACCCGGATGTGCCACGCCCATGTCAATTTTTTTTGATGGATACATTGGTATGGGGCATGTTCACTTATGTTCAAATTTTCAAGCCTCTAAACTTAATAGATCATAAACTATGCATATATTAAAGTAAAACAATTCAAAAAATCGGGTAAAGGTTTTCAAAATTGCAAAATTTAAGAAAAAAACTAATTTTGCATTACAATACATTGTGATATATCGTTCGAAAGCGCTCATGAAGCCCATTCAGAATATGCAAAAATGAACCCTCTAGGTTAATTAGGTCACCTGTAGGAGCAGTACAAAGTTGCGAATTTTGCTATTTTTGGACACCTATAAAACCGGAAGTTGATATCGGAGGTCAAATATTAAAGTATCATCAGGTAGCCAAGGTCGATGACCTTTGACCTACTAAAGGTCACGGTCATTAAAGGTCAAGGTCACGAGATATAAGCCTTCAAATATTGAAAAAATTCAATCGCAAATTGCAAAAAAGCAAAATCGAAATTAAAAAATCGGCTTCCTGCGATCTCTTTTAATTTTTCTGTTCTTTCATTTGACACCAAAATTTTGAAATTCGGTTCAGCCAAATTGGCTGAATAAAATATGGAATGTTTCAGGAAAATCAAAATGGCGGTCAAAGTTCCACTTGCGGGTGAAATTTTATTTGAAAATCGGCCATAGAATTACTTTGGCTACCCATCTGCATAATTTCGTTGAAATATTTAAATTTCACCGGAAGTTATTCAACCGGAACTTTAAATCGATTTTCCATAAAAACCGGAAGTGAAGTAAAAATTTCGACTACGTCACTCGATTAACATCCGTGGTAAAACTTTTTTATTAAATCAACAGATCAATCTGACAAAGATTCAAAAAAAGTTTGAAAAAATCGAAATTCGATGAAAAAATGTATTGTACGAATTTTCGATATTTGAAATTTTTTAACTCGTATTACATTTGAATTTAGTCACAGATTCCAAAAATGAAAACCCGAGCAAAATCGGCCCATAAATGTAGCTTCCAGAGTCGAAAAACCTGTTTTTACTCATGTTGCTATGTGCAACTTGCACTTTTGCAAAAATTTTCCAATTTATATTCATGCAATACCTCGAAAAAAATGGACCTCAGAAGTTGCAAAAAGGTTGCTGCAGATATTGTAGTTTAGGCTGTGTGCCCTGTGTAAAAAACGAAAAAAAAAAAAAAACTAGAGCCACACGTGGCACAGAGTGGGACTTTGCAAATGTGCAAATTTGCTACAGGGAATTTAAAAAAAACGAACCTGAACGAAAATTTCCCAAATTGCAAAAAATAAAAAATTCAAATTTTAGATCACAATCAATTGTGATATATCGTTCGAAAGAACTCGTAAAGCACATTCAGAATCTGAAAAAAATAATTCTCTAAGTGAATTAGGTCACGTGCTAGAGCAGACCAAAGTTGTCAATTTTGCTGTTTTTGGACAGCTATAAAACCGGAAGTTGATATCGGAGGTCAAATATTAAAGTATCATCTGGTAGCAAAGGTCGATGACCTTTGATCCTAGAAAGGTCAATGTCAACAAAGGTCAAGGTCAAAACCGGAAAAAAAATATTTTTTTTAACCTTGTTCCTTTTTTTGAACTACAAAACCGAAATCAATGAGCCTTTAACACAAGCTGAATAAAGCAATGGGGTAACTGTATGCAAGGTCATTTTTTAAAAAAATAATAAACTTTACCTTTTTTGTTGATAAACAAATTTTTTACTAAAACAAAATTTCCCCGGATGTGCCACGCCCACGTCAGATTTTTTGATGTGACTTTATTTCTATTATTAATATCTATTAATGCCTAATTTTTTAAAGCTTTACATCCATTGGTTAATGAGATATACAATCATAAATGTCAAAAATGGTCAAAATCTATTATCGGAAATTTTGAAATTCCTAAACCTTGTTCCCTTTTTTGAACTATTCAACTGAAACATCTGAGATTTTGATATAATTGAGCTTAAGTAATGAGGTAAGTGTATGCAGAAGCATTTTTTAAAAAAAATGAATTCTATATATATTTTTTCCAGACAACAAAATTTAAACAAAATGAAAATTTTACCCGGATGTGCCACGCCCACGTCAATGTTTTTTGATTCATACATCTGTAAGGGGTATGTTCAAATTATGTTTCAAATTTGAAGCTTCTATATCTTATAGATCACGAGATATACATACATCTATGTCAAAGAATTCAAAAAATCGAGTAAAGGTTTCCAAAATTGAAAAATTTAAAAAATTGAAATTTTGCATTACAATCCATTGTGATATATTTTTCGAAAGAGCTCGCAAAGCACGTTCAGAATCAGAAAAAAATAAGTCTCTAAGTGAATTAGGTCGCGTGCTAGAGCAGTCCAAAGTTGTCAATTTTGCTGTTTTCGGACAGCTATAAACCCGGAAGTTGATGTCGAAGGTCAAATATTAAAGTATCATCTGGTAGCCAAGGTCGATGACCTTTGACCTACTAAAGGTCAAAGTCATCAAAGGTCAAGGTCACGAGATATGAGCCTTCAAAAATTGAAAAAATTCAACTTGAAATTGCAAAAAAGCAAATTCGAAATTCAAAATTTCACTTCCGTTGTTTTTGTCCAATTTTTATGTTCTTCCATTTGACACCAAAATTTTGAAATTCGGTTCAGCCAAATTGGCTGAATAAAAATCGGAATGTTTCAGGAAAATCAAAATGGCGGCCAAAGTTCCACTTGCGGGTGAAATTTTATTTTAAAATCGGCCATAGAATTACTTTGGCTACCCATCTGCATAATTTCGTTGAAATATTTAAATTTCGCCGGAAGTTATTCAACCGGAACTTTAAATCGATTTTCCATTTAAACCGGAAGTGAAGTAAAAATTTCGACTACGTCACTCGTTTAACATTTCTGATAAAACTTTTTTATTAAAATATCAGATCAATCTGACAAAGATTCAAAAATGTTTTCAAAAAATCGAAATTCGATGAAAAAATGCGATAACCGAATTTTCGATATTTGAAATTTTTAAACTCATATGACAACTGAATTTAGCCACAGATTCCAAAAATGAAAACCCGAGCAAAATCGGCCAATAAATGTAGCTTCCAGATTCGAAAAACCTGTTTTTACTCATTTTGCAATGTGCAACTTGTACTTTTGCAAAAATGTTCCAATTTATATTCATTTGGTACCTCGCCACGATAAGACGTCAGGATGTTTTGAAAATCTGATGCAACTGTTCCAGTTGAGGCTGTGTACTCTTTGGAAAAAACGAAAAAAAAAAAAAAAAGAAAAAACATTTCGAAAACAAACTGGGACTTTGCGGTAGCAAAGTCCCACAACTAGAGCCACATGTGGCACAGAGTGGGACTTTGCAAATGTGCAAATTGCTAAGGGAAATTAAAAAAAAATGGGCCCTGAACGTAAATCCGAAGTGTCAAAGAAGTCGACAACTTTTAAATTTTTTTAATTTTTGGAAAGGTTGTGAAACCGGAAGTAAACACCAGACCGAACATTTGAACATAGCAGCTGAAAACCTTTATCAATAACCTTCAACCTACTGAAGGTCAAGGTCACTCAAGGTCAAATTTACGAGAAACAAGTGTTTAAAATTTGGAAATGCATACTGTAATAACACCGGAAGTTGAAGCTAGACATCAAATATGAAAGTATAAATGAACAGCCAAAGTCAATGACCTTTGATCCTAAAAAGGTCAAGGTAAACAAAGGTCAAGATCAAAAACGATTTTTTTTTTTTTTTTAACCTTGTTACCTTTTTTGAACTACAAAGCCGAAATCAATGAGCCTTTAACATAAGCTGAACAAAGCAATGCTGTAACTGTATGCAATGTCATTTTTTGAAAACAATTTAAACTTTACCCTTTTTTGGGATAAACAAAATTTTGACAAAAACAAAATTTTACCCGGATGTGCCACGCCCACATCAGATTTTTTATGTGACTTTATTTATATTAATTATATCTGAATATGGCTAAATTATCAAGCCTTTGCATCTATTGGTTAACGAGATATACAATCATAAATGTCAAAAAAGGTCAAAATCTATAATCGGAAATTTTGAAATTGATAAACCTCATTCCCTTTTTTGAACTACACAGCAGAAATAGCTGAAATTTTGATATAATTGAGTTAAAGTAATGAGGTTGGTGTGTGCAAAAACATTTTTCAAAAAAATGTAGTCTATATTGATTTTTTCCAGACAACAAAATGTACACAAAATTGAAGTTTAACCCGGATGTGCCACGCCCATGTCAATTTTTTTTGATGGATTCATTTATATGGGCTATGTTCACTTATGTTCCAATTTTCAAGCCTCTAAACGTACTGGATCATAAACTATGCATATATTAAAGTCAACAAATTCAAAAAATCGGGTAAAGGTTTTCAAAATTGCAAAAATTTAAAGAAAACTAATTTTGCATTACAATGCATTGTGATATATCGTTCGAAAGAGCTCATGAAGCCCATTCAGAATATGCAAACATGAACTCTCTAGGTTAATTAGGTCACCTGTAGGAGCAGTACAAAGTTGCGAATTTGGCTATTTTTGGACACCTATAAAACCGGAAGTTGATATCGGAGGTCAAATATTAAAGTATCATCAGGTCGCCAAGGTCAATGACCTTTGACCTTCTAAAGGTCAAGGTCATCAAAGGTCAAGGTCACGAGATATAAGCCTTCAAATATTGAAAAAATTCAATTGCAAATTGCAAAAAAGCAAAATCGAAATTCAAAAATCGGCTTCCTGAGAATTCCCACAATTTTTATGTTCTTTCATTTGACACCAAAATCATTCAAATCGGTCCAGCCGTTATGTCGGAATAGCAAATGTGATGTTTCAAGAAAATCAAAATGGCGGCCAAAGTTCTACTTCCGGTTTGAATTTTATTTTTAAATCGGCTGTAGAATTACTTTGGCTACCGCTCAACAAAATTTCGTTGAATTTCAGAAATATTACCGGAAGTTATTCAACCGGAAGTGAAAACGAATTTTCCCCTTTAACCGGAAGTGACGCCAAAATTTTGAATACGTCAAATTGTTTATATAAGTGACATGCATCTTTTATTAAAATTTCAGGTTGATCCGAAAAAAACTCAAATTTAGTCAAAAAATTTCGAAAATCGGCAAAAAAATTTAAGCTACAAATTTTCGAAATTTGAAATTTTTTAACTTTAGTCGTATCAGAATTTAGTCACAGATTCCAAAAATGAAAACCCGATCAAAATCGGCCCAAAAATGTAGCTTCCAGGGTCGAAAAACCTGTTTTTGCTAATGATGCAATGTGCAAATTGCACTGTTGCAAAACTGTTTCAATTTATATTTATTAACGAGGTTGCCACAGGAGAAGGTCAACATAGGTAGAAATGTTTCTAAAGCAGTTGAATCCTTAGCTGTGTGCCCTGTGGAAAAAACGAAAAAAAAAAAAAACTAGAGCCACATGTGGCACAGAGTGGGACTTTGCAAATGTGCAAATTGCTAAGGGAAATTTAAAAAAAATGGGCCCTGAACGTAAATCCGAAGTGTCAAAGAAGTCGACAACTTTTAAAATTTTTGAATTTTTGGAAAGGTTGTGAAACCGGAAGTAGTCACCAGACCTAACATTTGAACCTACCAGCTAAAATCCTTTATCAATAACCTTCATCCCTCTGAAGGTCAAGGTCACTGAAGGTCAAATTCACGAGAAACAAGTCTTTAAAATTTGGTAATGCATACTGTAATAACACCGGAAGTTGATGCTAGACATCAAATATGAAAGTATAAATAAACAGCCAAAGTCAATGACCTTTGATCCTAAAAAGGTCAAGGTTAACAAAGGTCAAGGTCAAAAACGATTTTTTTTTTTTTTAATCCTGTTCCCTTTTTGGAACTACAAAGCCGAAATCTATGAACCTTTAACATAAGCTTAATAAAGCAATGCTATAACTGAATGCAAGGTCATTTGTTGAAAAAAAAAATAAAATTTAACTTTTTTTTGATAAACAAAATTTTGACAAAAACAGAATTTTACCCGGATGTGCCACGCCCACGTTAGATTTTTTTATGTGACTTTATTTATATTAATAATATCTTACTATGGCTAAATTAGCAAGCCTTTGCATGTATTGGTTAACGAGATATACAATCATAAATGTCAAAAAAGGTCAAAATCTATGATCGGAAATTTTGAAATTAATAAACCTTGTTCCTTTTTTTGAACTATACAGCCAAAATAGCTGAGATTATGATATAATATAGCTAAAGTAATGAGGTTGGTGTGTGCAGAAGCATTTTTCAAAAAAATGTAGTCTACATGGATTTTTTCCAGACAACAAAATGTAAACAAAATTAAAATTTAACCCGGATGTGCCACGCCCATGTCAATTTTTTTTGATGGATACATTGGTATGGGGCATGTTCACTTATGTTCAAATTTTCAAGCCTCTAAACTTAATAGATCATAAACTATGCATATATTAAAGTAAAAAAATTCAAAAAATCGGGTAAAGGTTTTCAAAATTGCAAAATTTAAGAAAAAAACTAATTTTGCATTACAATACATTGTGATATATCGTTCGAAAGCGCTCATGAAGCCCATTCAGAATATGCAAAAATGAACCCTCTAGGTTAATTAGGTCACCTGTAGGAGCAGTACAAAGTTGCGAATTTTGCTATTTTTGGACACCTATAAAACCGGAAGTTGATATCGGAGGTCAAATATTAAAGTATCATCAGGTAGCCAAGGTCGATGACCTTTGACCTACCAAAGGTCACGGTCATTAAAGGTCAAGGTCACGAGATATGAGCCTTCAAAAATTAAAAAAAATCAACTTGAAATTGCAAAAAAGCAAATTCGAAATTCGAAAATCTACTTCCAAGAATTTTCTCTAATTTTTATGTTCTTTCATTTGACACCAAAATTTTGAAATTCGGTTCAGCCAAATTTGCTGAATAAAAATCGAAGAGTTTCAGGGAAATCAAAATGGCGGCTTAAATATCATTCCAATTTTCGATCTTTTAACCGCACACTTGTCCCATAACTAGAGCTATCGATCAGTACAAGTTTCGTTAAAAAATATCAATTACAGCGGAAGTGGGTCAACCGGAAGTTTGCACTTTCATAACGTGTAAACCGGAAGTGGCGCAAAACTTTTGACTGCGCAGTTTTATTTACTAACTTGTTCTCTATTTTCAATAAAAAATTCAGATGAATCGGACAAATAGCAAAGAAAATAGAAAAAATGGCCAAAAATTGCAAAAGTTTAGATGCAAAAAGTGTGCAACAAATATTTGAAAATCAAATTTTTTGAAGTCATAGTTGATTGGGATTTCGCTACAGATTCTAAAAATGAAAACCCGAGCAAAATCGGCCCAAAATTGCACCTTCCAGGCCCCAAAAACCATTTTTTGCACATTTTGCAAATGCACCACTTCCGGTTTTGCAAAAATGTTTCAATTTATATTCATTAAGTACCTAGAAAAAAAGTAACATGTAGGATTGTAAAACTGTTGCTACAGCTGTTGTAGTTTAGGCTGTGTGCCCTGTGTAAAAAACGAAAAAAAAAAAAAAAATGGAAACATTTCGATAACAAACTGGGACTTTGCGGTAGCAAAGTCCCACAACTAGAGCCACATGTGGCACAGAGTGGGACTTTGCAAATGTGCAAATTGCTAATTTAGAAAAATAAATAGGCCTTGAACGTAAATCCGAAGCGCCAAAAAAGTCGACAACTTTTAAACTTTTTTGTTTTTTTGAAAGGTTGTGAAACCGGAATTAGTCACCAGACCTAACATTTGAACGTACCAGCTAAAATCCTTTATCAATGACCTTCATCCTACTGAAGGTCAAGGTCACTCAAGGTCAAATTCACGAGAAACAAGTCTTTAAAATTTGGTAATGCATACTGTAATAACACCGGAAGTTGACGCAAGACATCAAATATGAAAGTATAAATAAACAGCCAAAGTCAATGACCTTAGATCCTAAAAAGGTCAAGGTCAACAAAGGTCAAGGTCAAAAACGAAATTTTTTAACTTTTTTTAACCCTGTTCCGTTTTTGGAACTACAAAGCCGAAATCTATGAACCTGTAACATACGCTTAATAAAGCAATGCTGTAACTGAATGGAAGGTCATTTTTTGAAAAAAAATTAAACTTGACCTTTTTTTTTGATAAACAAAATTTTGACAAAAACAGAATTTTACCCGGATGTGCCACGCCCACGTCAGATTTTTTGATGTGACTTTATTTATATTAATAATATCTTACTATGGCTAAATCATCAAGCCTTTACATCTATTGATTAACGAGATATACAACCATAAATGTCAAAAAAGGTCAAAATCTATAATCGGAAATTTTGAAATTAATAAACCTTGTTCCTTTTTTTGAACTATACAGCCAAAATAGCTGAGATTATGATATAATATAGCTAAAGTAATGAGGTTGGTGTGTGCAGAAGCATTTTTCAAAAAAAATGTAGTCTATATGGATTTTTTTCAGACAACAAAATGTAAACAAAATCAAAATTTAACCCGGATGTGCCACGCCCATGTCAATTTTTTTTTGATGGATACATTGGTATGGGGAATGTTCACTTATGTTCAAATTTTCAAGCCTCTAAACTTAATAGATCATAAACTATGCATATATTGCAGTAAAAAAATTCAAAAAACCGGGTAAAGGTTTTCAAAATAGCAAAATTTAAGAAAAAACTATTTTTGCATTACAATACATTGTGATACATCGTTCGAAAGAGCTCATGAAGCCCATTCAGAATATGCAAAAATGAACCCTCTAGGTTAATTAGGTCACCTGTAGGAGCAGTACAAAGTTGCGAATTTGGCTATTTTTGGACACCTATAAAACCGGAAGTTGATATCGGAGGTCAAATATTAAAGTATCATCAGGTAGCCAAGGTCGATGACCTTTGACCTACTTAAAGTCAAGGTCATCAAAGGTCAAGGTCACGAGATATTAGCCTTCAAAAACTGAAAAAATTCAACCGGAAGTTGCAAAAAAGGAAAATCGAAATTCAAAAATCGGATTCCTAGAGATTGGTCGCAATCGACTATAGTTTCCAAAAATACAAACATTATACACATCCCACTTAACCCCAAGGCCCCATTTTTCGTTTTATAAAAATGTATCAAATCAACATGGCGGCCAAAGTATTTTTTTCGGGCTAAATTTTATTTTAAAATCGGCTGTAGAATTACGATTAATAACGATATACATAATTTCGTTGAAATATTTCAATTACACCGGAAGTTATTCAACCGGAAGTGAAAATCGATTTTCCACTTTAACCGGAAGTGACGCAAAAAATTTGAATACGTCAAATTGTTTACGTTAGTGACATGCATCTTTTATTAAAATTTCAGATTAATCCGAAAAAAACTGAAAAATGGTCCGAAAATTTCGAACTTCGGCCAATAAATGTGTACTATGAATTTTCGAAATTTGAATTTTTTTAACTCGTATCATATTGGAATTTAGTCACAGATTCCAAAAATGGAAACCCGAGCAAAATCGGCCCAAAAATGTGGCTTCCAGGGTCAAAAAACCTGTTTTTGCTGATGTTGCATTGTGCAACTTGCACTTTTGCAAAAATGTTCCAATTTATATTTATGCAATACCTCGAAAAAAATGGACCTCAGAAGTTGCAAAAAGGTTGCTGCAGCTGTTGCAGTTTAGGCTGGGTGCCCTGTGTAAAAAACGAAAAAAAAAAAAAAAAAAAAAAAAAAAAACATTTCGAAAACAAACTGGGACTTTGCGGTAGCAAAGTCCCACAACTAGATCCATAGGCTTTGCATGGTTCTGAGCAGTGCGTAACAGTTTTGGAATTACTTAAAAACTGTTTTTAAAAGGGTACGTATTGGTATCATTTCTAGACAAAGAAACAACTAGCGAAACCTTGGATGTTACTTGTTAAGTCAAAAATCGCAAATTTGAATTGCTTACAAAACCGGAAGTATACATCGGACAACAAATATGAATACATAGTCGGATAGATCTCATCGAGGGCAAAAACTTTTGTTCAGGTCACAATGTCACCAAAGGTCAAGGTCACGAGGTATGAGTCTTGAAAGTTTTGGTAAATACTGAAAAAAATAAAACGGAAATGCAAGAAAGGCAAACCAGAAGATCAATAATGCTTTAAATGCAATCGACTGTAGTTTCCAAAAATATCAAAGTTACGAATTCCGCTCATAACCCTGAGGCCCCATTTTGAGTTTTACAAAAGTTAGTCATATCAATATGACGGCCGATTTGTAACTTCTGGGTTAATTTTTTTTATTTCAAATTGTTGATATACCATAATGTTAAATATTGCAAAAAACAAATTTCAAATATATTGAAAATTCCGGAAGTTGAAACTTCAAATTTACAAGCTAATTATGTCAAAACCGGAAGTGGTATCAATTTTTCGAAAACAGATTTTAGATTGCAATTGAAATATCTTTCCATCTGTAAATTTTCAGATCGATTGAAATAAAATTTGAAAAAAACACGCACAGTTACAATGAAAATTTGCACAAAATGTTCAAATTTTAAATCGTGCAATTTTAATTTAAGTGTATATTGTCGTACACCATTGGAAAGAGCAAATTACGCATAATATGATTGTTAAATCATTTTTAACGTATTTACGCTATGTCACGTGACAGGGCTGTTTAAAGTCAAAAATCACAAATTTCAATTGCCTATAAAACCGGAAGTATACATCGGATCACAAACATGAATACATCATTGGATAGATTTCATCAAGTGCATTAACTTTTGTTCAGGTACCAAGGTCATCAAAGGTCAAGGTCAAAAGATATGAGCCTTGAAAGTATTAGTAATTGCATAAAAAATCAAAACGAAAATAAAAAAAAAATTGAAATCAAAATTCAAAAATCGGCGCCTAGACTTTTTTAGCAATCTATTGTAGTTTCCAAAAATACTAAAGTTACGAATGCCGCTCATAACCCTGAGGCCCCATTTTTAATTTTATAAAAGTTACTCATATCAAAATGGCGGATGATCTGTTATTTCCGGGTCGGATTTTTTTATTTCAAATTGTTGTTATAACAAATTATAACACAATGAAAAAAACAAATTTGAAATATCTTCAAATTTCCGGAAGTTAAAAATTTAAATTTACAAGCTAATTACGTAAAAACCGGAAGTGGTATCAAAATTTTGAAAACTGCATTTTGTTTAGAATCAAAATGTCTATACACCTGCAAATTTGCAGATCGAACGAAATAAAATTGTAGAAGTTGAAAAAAACGCAAAAATGAAAATTAAGAAAATAGTCAACTAAAAGTCAAAATTGGAGAAGTTTAAAACCTTTATTTAGTAGCGTACAGTTATAGAAAACAGTTAAAAACAGTTTAATAAAAATCGGATCAAAAATAGAGACGTGAGATTCAAAAAACCAAAATTGTGTTTTTTGTTCTACCTCATTTCCGGTTTGTCAAAATGGCACCAATTTATATTTAAAAGTTCATGGTCAACAATTTATCGTAGGGAATTGAACAAATCTGTATGTGGCATGTTGCCTTCTTACTAAAATAGCGAGTGTAAAATTCGAAAAAAAAAAAAAAAATAGCCGTTTGCAAAACAATGCAGTGCGTTCGATTATCGAACGCACTGCAAAAAAAAAAAAAAAAAAGAATAGACATTTCGAAAACAAACTGGGACTTTGCGGTAGCAAAGTCCCACAACTAGAACCACACGTGGCACAGAGTGGGACTTTGCAAATGTGCAAATTGCTAAGGAGAATGTTAAAAAAATCGAGCATGAACGGAAATCCCAAGTACCAAAGAAATCGACAACTTTTAGAATTTTTTGTTTTGTTGAAAGGTTGTGAAACCGAAAGTAGCCACCAGACCTAACAGTACCAGATAAAAACCTTTATCAATAATCTTCAACCTACTTAAGGTCAAGGTTATTCAAGGTCAAATATACGAGAAACAAGTCTTTAACATTTGGAAATGCATACAGTAATAAAACCGGAAGTTGACGCAAACTTCAAACAGAAAGTTTAAATGAACAGCCAAACATTTGGGTATCATTGACTATTATTTTCATTGTTGTCAATTAGTGTGTTGATGGTGTTTGGTGCAATGTGTTTAATAGTTTGAAATGTAGTTGTTCAATGATTTGTAATATGGAATGATACGAAAAGCAGTTTTTTTTTATGACATGTGATGTATTTTGTTAAGTAGAAAAAAAGAGTTAACATTTATCTGTTGTTTTGAATATACCTAAATGTGCATTAAGTTACTTTAGGTATTTTTAGCTCTCTTTGTACTCACAGTAGCTGGCTGATATGACTAAGGTACGTTTAGTCTCACTTGAGGGGCGCACGATTCAACAGGGTGCAGACTGCCTGAATTTTAATGGTGTTTGCTTGATTTTATGGATATTTTGTTTGAAAACATATATGGTGGGGGGGGGGGGGGGGGTGGTGGTTTTTTTGTCAACTATTTCGAGGGTAGGGAGGGAGGGGTATGCGTTTATGATAAATGTAGCCTAAGTATTATTAAAAGGTGATACTTACTAAAAGAGCAGCATGTTTTAAGTATTCTGTGGGATACTTTAGTGAATATTTAGTGAATATTGTGATATTTGACAACTGTTAACTAGATGAACAAGTATGAAGTTTGTTGCTGAAGTAAGAAATAATTTGTAAAGAAATATTACTTCAAGAATGATCAATAAACACAATTGTTTAATAGGTAAATGAAAGTGTCTGGCGTCTGACAAAATGAGATTGTTGACAGTTTGAAATAAAAGTGAAAGTAGGCTAGTACTGCTTAGTTATGTAGTTTTGCCCTCTGTGCGTAAATAGGGTGGAAAATGGTCAATGGGAGATAATCAAATTTAATGTTTATGGTTAAAAGTACTACTGTTTTTTAACTTTTTCATTACTTATGGGAAGCAACTGTAGTTTTTTTTAAATAGACACATTAGAAGTAAACTCATCTTGTAAACATTTTTTATGCTTTGTTTACAGGTATTAAGAAATTGTATGTGACAAGTGTGAAGTGCAAAAAATATATTATATGAAAATCAAAGGGGAACAATTCTTGTAAGCTTATGGCAGTTTAATTTTAACTTTTTCAAAGGGGAGCAACTCTAGTTTTCACGAATACAGATATTACGTGGTAATTGATTGGCTGCCAATCTTGATTGGTCTTAGGTGCTTTCTGATTGGCTGAATGCCACTTTGCATTTATTTGGAACGAAACCATAGTGAAGTTCATTATTTGGAAGTGTTAATTTTTCTTATTTCTGAGGTAAGTAACAATTCATATACTTATTATATTAATGTGATTGATTACTGAGGTATTTAAGCATTTTTGAGCTAGTGTGGTCTCTTGTAAATACTTTATTTTCAATTTGTAATGGATATGTTGTAAAGTTTTTGGAAGAGCACATGTTTGTTATGACGTCATAGCGCGATTTTTTACATTTTATGCCATGTTATTAATTTGTTTTATACTGTTGACATCAGAAAGGTATTAAATTATATTGTTAGTTTTAATTATGTAGTCTACAGATAACAATTCGATTGCAAATTGTGTTGGTTGGTTTATATTGTTGAAATATTTTGTACGTCGATGTGGTTAATGTAAAATCGAGCATGGACATGGAAATGTGTTGTATTCCAACTTGAGGTAGTTTAATTTCAACTTGTCTGACAAATTTCATTTTGTTAGTAAAATTTATACCAAAATTACGGTTTCGACAGGTTTGTTTCAGGTATAATTTATTATTTTTGTTACCGTTTTGACTTGTATTATTCTAACTGACCACCTTGTGAATTATCCCCCTTTTTATGTCTCCTGTGTGGAGATTTATAAAGTGTGTGTTTCCGGTTTAGCGTTTAAGAACATATAATAAAACAGATAATTCTATCGGAAAATTACAAGTAGGTTCACAGTTGTATGTTATTGTTCAGTTTTGTAAGTTGAAATTTTGAAAGAAAATATTTGAGCAATTTTTTAGTTTTTTGAAACAAGTCAGGCCTTATATATTGATATTTTTTTGATAAAAAGGTTAATAGGATAACAAACCTGTTCAAGGGTAACACATATTGGGTAAAACATGATTTATTAATTTATAAAGACAATCTAGGACTATTACAATCATGTACAAAATGTAATGCCTGGTTTGATGTGATGTCGTGTATGGGTGGTTTGGTATTTGTGTTTTTTTTTATAGAAAATTCAATATGAAACCTTATGTATGAAAGGTTAATTATCTTATCTTTTGGTACATAATTTAGCAAAGTAATAATTAAAACATTGGCATTTTATTTCAGGTTGCAGGTAGTGTTGCCAAGTATTGTTTTATTTGTAAGTTAGTTAATATTTCAATTTATTTAAAAGAAGACAAAATTTGATACAAAACCTTTTGTGGTCAGAGAGTAGTACTATTATATTGAGACAAAGTAGAATGGGGTGGCAAGATGTGTGATTTATGCCATCTATTAATTCAATATTTGTCATCTGTTTACGTGTGAAATTGTGAAGTTATGATTCGTTGAAATCATTTTATGCTTATGGTATATACTGGCATAGTATGTGTTGTAATTTTAAGATATTTTGTAGGTTGAGAGGTGGTACTGTGAAGATTTTGTTGTTAATAGTTGTGGTAAGTTATTTTATTTGTTGTTGTTGCTGGAGAAATCATGAGAGCTGAAATGAAAAGCACACAATAATGAAATGTTGTATAGTGTAGCTAGGTATTATAGCTGAAGTAGGTTTAAGCATGAAACAGATAATATTGCTTTAGATTTCAGTTTAGATGTTTTTGTACAAAATAAGAAAGATACATAGGCAAATAGTAGGCCTTTAGAATAAACAATTATGTGTGTAGATTTAGGTAATGTTAGGAATTGTAAGACAAAATGTAAGTGTATCTTTGTTAAGGCTGCAACGATTCATCGTATAATCGATGAATCGCGATTCGTTCCTCCTTATCGATGCATCGTGTAAGAAAAAAATAATCGTGATTCATCGGCCCCGATTTTGATTCATTTAATTAACTCTTTTATTGACTGAGAACAGGAAATTCTCACGCTTTTTATAAATCATGTCATATCGAAATGTTAGAAAATTGCCTTTTACGTATCAATTTGTTTTCTATCATCTTGAATCTTTGTTATTATGATGATGATCTTAAGCATATAAATTTGTTGCGAAAATTATGTCTAAAATGTTAACGATTATAGGTTTTCTTTTCTTTCCGATTTTAAACTCAAGAATTGCGATTTGTAATCGCAATAAATCGAATCATTAAATGTGTATCGTTTAGCGTATCGAATCGCCACTTCAGGAATCGTTGCAGCCCTAATCTTTGTAGAATGTTTGCAGAATTTGGTCATATATATATATATTTTAATTTCAGATTGTGCTCTACACCATTTGAAGTTTTCATAGTGTGATTTGGTAAGATAGACTTATTGTTATATTATTTTTACTTTGGCGTAATATATGTACTTGAATTGTAAAATGGTTTGCATGGTTTATGCAATATATTGATTTGGAGGACACTTGTTGGACATTATACATTAATGTGCAGGTGTATTGTAGTTATTTATTTGTGAATGTTTTGTTGACAATTGTTGTGGAAATGATGGCCAATGATTCGAATTAATTTGGGCAGGGGTGATAAAATTGTTTAGGTTACTTTATAATGTTGCAAAAGTAGTTAAATGTAAGCTATTCATGCATGGTTGTTTTTGATTGCATTTGTGTTGATGTAACTAAGTCAAACCATTGATCGATTTGACCTTTCTTACAAAAAATGTGTTTGGTTTTTGTAAAAATCTGTCACGGCTTATTATAAATATTTCAGGTTCCGGTATCAGCTTTTACAGTTTGATTAAGTAGGTGTGATTTATTTTAAACATATGTTTGACTGTTAAGGGTACATTTATCAGCCTGTAGTTTGTATATATGTAATCAATTGTACAAGATTAGTTTACTTGTACAGATGTCACAATTATTTGCAGATATGAAGAAACTTGTCTTGTTTCACTTTTGAATGTAAAATTTGATATTACATTAAATAAATGTGTTTTTTGTTTTTCAGGGTACTTGGTGGTAAGTGTTATAAATTCTAAAGTTAAATGAAGAGCGATAAAAGAAAATTGCAGCACAAGGAAACTGCAAGGGGATTTATTGCTGATTGTGGATTACATTTTTAAATGTTTTTCATTTTGAATAATGGTCATTCTGATTAAAATGCATAAATTTATATGTGTTAAATAATTTTTTTCTTAAATTTGATGTATTACTTACACTTGAGATTTATAATAAGTAATGATAATTGTATATTGTAAGAAATTTGTTATGTTAAAGAGTCAAATATGAAATTTTAAAATTTTGCACAAAAAGTAGTAGTAATAGACCATAGAAACATTTTTGTTTTAATTTTTACTTGTAATCAATGTCAATATAAGCGTGATCTGTTCAGATTAATGTGATATGATTATTTACAAAGAAAGATAGTGTCAAACTTTTAACTATATTGTGCTACTTGTGCTCAGAGTACAATCTTTATGGTCTTGTAGTAAATGTCATTACAAATGGTAATGTAATATTTATTACAGTCTTTAATTCTTTATGGATATCTTCTTGTTTCAATTTTGTGACTTGATGTTATTCTGTAGATGATTTTTTTGATAGTGTTATAATGGTTTATGTAGCATATTTGTCTATTTGCTTTATAATGTAACTTTTGTTCGCTGTTATGACAGATGTAGTATGCCTACACTTAATATGATAATATTATTATTTGACTGTCACATTTACAATTGTTAATAGAATTTTTTACGCTGACATGAATATGGAATTTACACATGAAATGAGGAGCATATATTACAGTCGCCTATGTCTGTTTTCCACAATTGCTTGTTAACACTGTACAAGTTGCAATTCTTTTTGGTTTTTGTTGAAATTGTTTACTATCATTCAAGGTTGAATGCTATTTAAAATCAAAAGAATCCAAAAATATTGAACATTAATAAATGCTTTTGTTGTTTAAAACTTGTATGATTTTATTGCGTTAACACTCTATGTCATTTTAACGGATTTGACAAAGTTGCTGAAATTGTCTATTATCATTCGAGGATGAACGGTAATGAAAATCAAAAGAATCAAAAAATATTTAACATGAATTATATAACTCTGTCTTTAAATTGCGTTTGATATATGGTTATGAAGGTTGCTGTTTTCTGCCAAATGTTTATTTGGATACAAAGCTGCCAGTGGGTGTATTTATTGCCTTGCCTGGCAAGCTATCTTCAATTTGTTTATCAAGATTATTGAAAATTTTGTTAAATACACTTTATTAGGTATATAGATAAATTTTGCACAATGTACAGGCATCAATATGTTGTGGACTTTTTGATGTTTGTATATATGGTCACATGTATGAATTTAACTTATGTGTCAGTTTGGTAGGTTGAGATTGTGATAGCTTACATTTTATGTATAATTTTTCAAAAAGGTCTATTGAACATTTTGATACATTAACATGAACCAAATGTAAAAAGACAACAAACAATGATGTATTCTTGATGCTGGTCACTCTATGTCATTCTGCCTTGAAAGGTTATTTTATACTGATATATTTCATTAAGTTTTGTTTTTGTTTCAGTACATACAGAAGAAAGAAGACAAAACAGTTTCAAACTAGAAGCAAATCTTAGTGCTGACATAAGGTTATTGGTGTTTTAACAGAGGCAACAGTAAACGACATAAGCTTAGCAAACTTTTGTCTTAACAGAGCTAATAATAAACGACATAAGCGTAGCGAACTTGTGTTTTAACAGAGCTAATAATAAACGACATAAGCCTAGCGAACTTGTGTTTTAACAGAGCTAATAGTAAACGACATAAGCTTAGCAAACTTGTGTTTTAACAGAGCTAATAGTAAACGACATAAGCTTAGCAAACTTGTGTTTTAACAGAGCTAATAGTAAACGACATAAGCGTAGCGAACTTGTGTTTTAACAGAGCCAAAGAATCTAGAGAAATCTAGTTGCTAATTTATTTTCAATTATTACTAGAGAAATCTAGTTTGCTAATTTATTCTCAATTATTACTAGAGAAATCTAGTTTGCTAATTTATTCTCAATTATTACTAGAGAAATCTAGTTTGCTACATCTATTGTCAATTATTACTAGAGAAATCTAGTTGCTAATTTATTTTCAATTATTACTAGAGAAATCTAGTTGCTAATTTATTCTCAATATTTACTAGAGAAATCTAGTTGCTAATTTATTCTCAATATTTACTAGAGAAATCTAGTTGATAATCTATTTTCAATTCACTACTAGAGAAATCTAGTTTGCTACATTTATTGTCAATTTATTGCTAGAGAAATCTAGTTTGCTACATATAAGTTTAATTCATTAGTAGGAAAATCTAGTTTGGACGTATATTCATCATTCATTCTGAATAATATCAATTGTTATTATCAGAGAAATCTAGTGGTCATTTGTATTCAAATTTTTCAGACAGATCTGCTGTAACAATACCATCAAAACAATATGGGACGCTCAAAGAAACTGAAAGCAGGTCTTTTAGCTAATTTGAACAAGAAAAAAGTAAGTGTTGACGATAAAATCAAACTTGAAAGTAATGATGACAAGGTTTCAAAAGTAAACAGTGCTAGTACATTAAATGTTCAAAATATGAATCAAAATGTAGAAAAATCAATTAAGGTTAATGAGTCTGAATCTGCAAAAGTTTGTTATGTAAAAATATCAATTCCTGAACAAATTAAAGTGTCTGTGAATAAAGAGATAAGCAAACGGAAGCTACCTACTAGTACTGTTAACAGTAAAAAGAGAACAGTTGATAAGAAATGTATAGTTGGGAATTTTCACCAAGGAAATATTGAGCGATTTGGGTTTTTTGCTGGCAAGCAATGTGTATGTAATAGTCTTTTGTGCATTATTTACAGGAAGATTATAAATGTCAGATTATGGTCTAGTACTACTCTTGATAAAATTTTAGATTTAGGAAATGAGTATTATCAGTTACTACAGTCTCAACCTAATATTCATCATGATTATATTATGGTAAGTGAATTAGTTAAAACAGTTGAAGTTGAAGGTAAATTATTTCATTTAGAAATTAGTGATAATCCAGAAGTTGGAATTATAGACGCTGACAATTGTGTTGCTCTAAATCTGTTTGAAAGTTTTCAAACATGTCTAAGAATATATGAGGCTTGTTTTGTTACTTTTAATAGAAGTACTTTTGCTATAATGAAACATGATGATAGTTATTTTGTATTTGACTCGCATTCAAGAAACAATTTAGGATTATTGTCAGATGATGGTTGCAGTATTTTGTTACAGTATGACGATATTAATGATTTATATGTGCATTGTTTAAATTTATGTGTATCAATGAATTTGAATAGGCTAGAACAATATGAAATAACTGGTATAAATGTTATGATGATAGGTAATGAAATTAATGATGCAATTAATGAAGTAAATAATTATGTTGATGATAGTGACAGTATGCAAGTTGATGATATGATTGAATCACATATTCAAGATAATGATACTGATGAGGTAGTTATAAGTAACATAGAAACAAGTAATTTTATATTTAACCCAATTAGATTAGAGAAAAGAAGAAAGTTATGTGAATTGATCAATTTACCTAGAAATATGTTAAAGAATGATGTTGATGTTGATGTTGCTGATGTTTGCAACCTTAAAAGACCTACTGAAATAACTGAAATAAAAGGAGATGGTAATTGTTTGTTTAGAAGTTTATCATTTGTTCTTTCTTTAGCTGAAACAAATCATAGACAAGTACGACAGGCTATAATGAATCATATAGAATCAAAAGCCGATTTATTCACACCTTTATTAAGAGAGCAGTATAAATCTATTGATGACTATGTTAAAAGATCTAGAATGAGAATGCAAGGAACATGGGGTACAGAATTTGAGATATTAGCAGCTAGTAATTTGTTACAAACAGATATTTATATTTTTACTAATAATAGATGGGTTAAATACGATGTATTACAGGTTGGCAAAAGCTATACAGCAGAAGCTATTTATCTACACCATAAAGATGAAAATCATTATGAAGTTGTTGAAAATGTTGAATTAGATGAACTTATATCACAAATATCAGGTGAGAGTAAAAATGTTGACAAAATATATGGATTGAATATGTGTTGTAAAAAGAAAAGAGGTAACAAATGGCGTCAAATTAAGAAACATACTGTTTATTGTCAAACTTTTCATGTGAAAAAAAGAAATAAAAGAAAAAAATTAAAAACTAATTTGAAAAGTGTCTTCAGAAGTAAAAAAGAACTTAACAAATTGAATAGAAGACGTAGGCGTTTATATCAGTTTAGTTGTCGTAGATTTAGATTGAAACAGAAATATAGAATAGAGTTGAAACCAGAATTGCAGCAAAAGTATATAAATGAATTAAGAATAAAGATTTTAAATAAGTATAGATTAAGTAGGAGTTATAGAATAAAATTAATAAAAAGGGGTATTGATAAATATAAAGAGAATGTTGATCATAGAATCAAAGTGAAAAACAGGAATGTTAAGAAACGTATTGCTAACAGAAAAGAAATGAGTAAAATAGCTAAAGTTATAGAAAAGTTTAAACAAGATACATCTATAGGTCCGATTTATGTCTGTTCTGTATGTAATCGATTATTGTTTAAAAATCAAGTTAAAGAATGTAAAGAAGAGCTTTATGAAAAGAAAAGTAAATTTGTTGAAAGATTAGCTAAAAAATGTATAACTAAGACTTACTATCATGTTTGTGATGATGATTGTTTAGAACAATGTTCATGGTCTGATAATTACAAATCTTTGTGGATATGCTTTACATGTAATAAGAAAATTTTACAAGGTAAAATGCCAGCTGAGGCTGTTGTCAATGATATGGATCCTGGTCCATTACCTACTGAATTAAAATGTTTGAATCAATTAGAGAAACACCTTGTATGTAAAAATATTCTATTTTTGAAATTAGTTAAAGTTTGTCCACAAAATGATAAAAAAATATTTGGGGAAGTAGTATCTGTGCCATCTAATTTGAAAGAAATGAGCAATGTATTACCTAGATGTAAAACAAATGATGAGATGATTCGTATAAAGTTGAAAAAGCAGATTAGTAATAAAGGGTATTATGAATTTCAAACTATAACAAAGAATCATGTTAAAAATGCATTAAATTACTTGAGACATAATAATATCTATTATAATGATGTTACTCTAAATAATAGTTGGATTGAAGAACAAGATAAACAAGATGAATCAATAGAAGATGATACACCAGTAAATATAGAATCTAATGATACACCAGTAAATATAGAATCTAATGATAAGACTGATAATGATAGTGATGATGATTTACCATTAATTGATGATAATGTAGGTCGTTATTCTGTTGAATCGTTAGGTGGTACATGTTTACAACCAGTTGATGCTACTGCTGAAGTATTAAATAGTTCTGATAAAATATTTTCTGTGTCACCAAGTGAAAATAATCGGCCAGTTAGACTATTAATGGATAAGTCAAATGAAGCTTGCTCTTTTCCTTATTTGTTTCCTAAAGGCAAAAATACATTTTTTGAAAATAGAGATGTTAGAATAACACTTGGTAAATATCTTAAGACAAGATTAATGTCTGTAGACACTCGTTTTGCATCATGCTCAGATTATTTATTTTATGGTCAATATATTTATGAATTGCAACAAATAATATCAGGTACATCTATTGCTTTAAGACAAGGTAGAATGGGAGGTAATATGATAACAGCTGATATGTTAACTCAAGATGAACCACTACAAAATATTCTCAAATCTGATACTGGTTATACTTTTATGAAAAACTGTCGTGGAAGTCCAGCCTATTGGCAAGCTACTCAGAAAGATCTTTTTGCTATGTTAAGACAACTTGGTACTCCTACTTTTTTTGTGTCATTTAGCTGTAGTGAACTAAGATTTGAATCGTTTTTAGAAACAATATTGTTACAACAAGGTTCTACAGTGAAAGTAAGTGATTTAAATTGGTTACAAAAACGTGAATTGTTGAGATCTAATCCAGTAACAATTGCCAGACTTTTTGATCAACGATTTAAGTTATTTCTAAGAAATGTGTTATTATCTAGTGCGGAGCCATTAGGAAAAATTTCTGACTATTTTTATCGAATTGAATTTCAACAAAGAGGATCACCACATGTACACATGATAATTTATATAGATCAATCCCCTAAACTTGATGTCGATAGTGATGAAAAGGTTGTAGAATTCATTGATAAATATATTTCATGTGAATTGCCAGATGAGAAAATAGACGCTGAATTAAATGAAATAGTATCCAATGTTCAAAAACATAGTTCTAGACATTCTAAATCATGTAGAAAGAATAAGAAAGTATGTAGATTTAATTTTCCTAAACCGCCTTCAGATAAAACATTTATTTGTCGACCATTAGAGCCTGAGAATCCTACTGAACAAGATGAAAATACTGAAAGTAATGAGATAATCACAGACAATAGAAATACTTTAACTGTAGATCAAGCTCGATCTATTTTGGAATCTATTTGGAAAGAATTGTCTTCTCAAAACAAGCACTATGAATCATTGTCTAGTTTGTATGATGAATTAGGTATTAGTCAGGAATTGTTTGAGCAGGCATGTGAAAAACTAACTAAAAAGACCTACATAGTATTAAAGAGAGGTGTGAATGAAAGCTGGATCAATCAATATAATCCTTCTATGTTAAGAGCTTGGAATGCAAACTTAGATATACAATACGTTACAGATGCTTATGCATGTGTAATTTACATTGTTTCCTATATTACTAAAGCAGAAAGAGAAATGGGTATGTTATTACGTGAAACATTTAAAGAAGCTAAACAAAATAATTTAGATGCTAAAGCTTGTATGAGGAAGATTTCGACAACTTATTTGCATTCACGGGAAGTTAGTGGACCTGAAAGTGCTGTAAGAGTTTTAGGCTTACCTTTGAAACAGTGTTCTAGAAAAGTTCAGTTTATACCTACAGGAAAGAATAATATAAGAGTTACTCTCCCACTGAAAGTTTTACAAAGTAGAGCTAAAGATGGAACATTGTCTGACTATAATTTGTTTATGACTTCAACAGTCGATCGTTATTTAGCTAGACCTAAAGGTAAACCGTTCGATAATATGTGTATTGCAACCTTTTGCTCAGAGTATAGAGTTATGTCTAAAGCTGAAAATCCTAATATCAATTCAGAGAAAAATCCTGCTTTTGAGTTACAAAATGATTTAGGTTTTATTATAAAACGTACAAGATCTCCACCTGCTATTGTTCGTTACGCTAGATTTTCTGTGACTAAAGACCCTGAAAATTATTACCTTAGTAGTCTTCAATTATTTTTACCATATCGTGTTGACACACAGTTAAAACCACCTCAATTTGAAACTCATGAAGAATTTTATAAATCAGGACATGTAAAAATCTCTGAACAAATTGTTTCTGTAAGACAAATTATTGAAGAAAATCGTGAACACTTTGAAACTGATTTAGATATAGATTCAATCTCAGAAGTTTTAGAAAATTGTGGTGATTTTCAAGATGCTTGGGCTAGTATAGCACCTGAAACGGAATTAGATAGAATAGAAACTGAAAGATTTCAAAATGAGAATGATACTGAACAAGAGGAAAATTCTGAGCCACAAATCCCAGATATTATATCTGATAAAGGTAACAGTGATAGAATTAGATCTGAAAATAATATCAGTGGAATTTCTAAAGGTGATGCTATTCCATTATTAAGGTCCTTAAATGACATTCAATCCAGAGTATTTTATAAAGTTAGACAATATTGTTTAGATAAAGTACATGGTAAAAATCCTGATCCATTAAGATTATTTATTACTGGTTCTGCTGGCACTGGTAAATCACATTTGATAAAGTGCATAAATTATGAAGCTTCTAGAATTTTAGCAAAAACTGCTGAAAATTTAGATGATTGTTCTGTTTTATTAACTGGGCCAACAGGTGTTTCAGCTTTTGCCATAGGTGCAAGTACTATTCATTCAAGTTTTTCAATAAGAACTAAGTTTACATTACCATATCAACCATTAGGACAAGATACTGTTAACACTTTAAGGTCTAAATATCGTAATTTACAAATATTAATTATAGATGAAATATCAATGGTAGATCACAAGTTACTATGCTATATTCACGGACGATTAAATCAAATTAAAGGTACTAGTAGTAATGAGTTATTTGGTAATATCTGTGTAATTTGTTTTGGTGACATGTGGCAACTAAAACCAGTTAAAGCTTCTAGTCTATGTCATGATAGTGTAATAGATATTTGGAATGGAAATTTTAAACTTATTGAGTTGACAGAAATCATGAGACAGAAAGATGATTTAGCTTTTGCTCAGCTTTTAAATAGAGTTAGAAAACGAAAGAAAAGTGAAGAAATGTTGGCATCAGATATTGAAATGTTAGAAAGTAGAGTGACAAATGAAGAAGTTGATTGTTTGCATATTTTCTCCACAAATGCACAAGTTGATAATTACAATGCTAAAATGATCAATGATAAGTGTCCGAATGCAATTTCGATACAGGCTTTAGACTATAGTAAAGATGCTAGATCTGGAAGAATGTTACTGAAAGATTCTTGTGTAAAAGCTACTGATACACCACTTGTAGAAAATTTAACAGTTGGTATAGGTTCTAATGTAATGTTAGTTGTTAATTTAGATGTTTCAGCTGGTTTGATTAATGGAAGTTTTGGTACGGTAACATTTATTGAAAATGATCGAAATAATAAACCTAGTAAGATATATATTAAATTTAACAATGCTAAAGTTGGTTCTAGTAAAACAAATTATCGCCTGCCACCTAATATAGAACCCAACAGTATCCCTATTGAAAGGCATGAAAGTACCCATATTAATTATAAAGGTGATGTAAGACGTCAATTTCCATTACGTCTAGCTTATGCAGTTACTATTCATAAAGTACAAGGTTTAAGTTTAGATACAGGTGTTGTGTCTCTAGATAGAATATTTCAAACAGGCCAAGCATATGTTGCATTAAGTCGTGTTAAAACATTAGAAGGATTAACAATACAAGATTTTAATGAAAAAGCTATATTTTGTGATGAAAAGATTGAAGCTGCTCTAAATGAAATGCCTAGATTTTTACAACCTGAAGAGAAAGTGTTGCCTAATAGTTATAATATTATATTATTTAATGTACAGGGACTGACTACACATTTTAAAGATTTTGAAAGTGATAAGAGATTTATAAATTCTCATATGATATGTTTGACAGAGACTTGGTTACAAAATGTAAGGAACCCTGCTAAAGTACAATTAGATAACTTTTTTTTTCACAATCAACCTCGCCAAGATAGCTATGATGATAGTGCGAATTTTAAAAATCTTAAAGAAAAAGACCATGGTGGTGTAGCAATATATTATAGTAAAAATAAAAGTTGTAATATTATAAGATTAGGACAATTAAATATGGAGTATGTTGCTTGTAATGTTCCAGATAAAAATGTTTCTATAATAGTTATTTATAGACCACCAAAATATAGATTAGAATTGTTTCTGCCTCATTTAGAACATTTGTTGACTGAGTTACAAGAGTCTGGTTATAATTATATTGTTATGGGAGATTTTAATCAAAATCTGTTAGAAGGACATAGTTCTATTAGGGATTGTTTTCAAGAGTTTGGTTTTAAACAATGTGTAACAGAGAGTACCACAGAGGGTAATACATTATTAGATCATGTATATTTAAGTTCAGGTATCAATTTACAACGTGTTAAAATCACCATTGTACCTACATATTATAGTTATCATGAAGCTGTAAATATTAATTTATTGTAATTTTTAATTTTTTTTTTCAGACATAGTTTACAAATAGTCTGGTGATACAATTAATGAAACAGAAGATGGGTAAGGGAGACCATTTACCTGTGTGGGGTGGGGGGTTTTGAGTTAGGATAACATTAGGTTTTGAAGAAAGAAGTAAGGAACAAGGCTGCTGATAAAACAACTGGTGATTGATACATGAATGAAGATGGTGAAATTTAACTGAAACTGCAGCTGCAACTTATTTCAACTGTAACGCTAATCAATCAATAACCAGGTACAAATTTGCTATTTATTTTTTAGTGGTGCCCTTACAAAATTCTATATAACTATGATATCTAATTTATTTAAACAAATAGTTCTGAAGTGATAAAACTTAAAGTGAACCCATCCTCTTTAAAAACTGTAAGTTACTTTGACATTATTTTACACAAATATGATAAATGTTTAATGTATATGCTAATTTGTTGTATATGAAATTAACAAACCATTTTTCTTTTGTGATTTTCAGTCTGAGAATTTGAATGGGTTTTATATGAGATAACAGATGTCAAATATCACATGGAAAAACACCTGTAAACATTTGTAATCTAGGAAAGTAGTTCACGCTTTTATCTATTGGTCCCAAAACAGAGGTAAATGGTCTGACTTATTCTGGCCATTATTAACCCAGGAACAGATTAATTAGGCAGTGGAAAAAATAATTTATGGTTCCGTTTTCGTATGGATAGGATAGTAGGACAATAATTTTACTTTTTAAAATTATTTTATATGAGTAAGATTTTCATCATATAATATAAAATACATCTTATTTGGATAAGATAAATCAATTATATTTTAATGTTTATTGAACATGTTAGATTGGCTTACTGACTTCGATATGTTATGAAAATTTTTTTTTTTATTTTAGTAAATAATGAAATTATTGATCCATTTGCATTGTTCTGATATGTAAGGACTCTTAGTAGTTGGTGTGGGTTTTGATTGATCAAGACATATTTTATGACTTATAAATCATAATTAAGCAAGGCCTTGTTCATCTTACACATATAAGCGTAATGGAGTGTGTGTTGGTTGTGTCTGATCACAATGTCATAACTGATTAAGATTGATAGGCAAAACGGAACCATAAGTTACTTATTCACCACCTTAGCTATTATATACAATTTATCTTTTATGATTTGCTATTGTTTTTTTGCATATTATTTATTTTTAAGGAATAGTTCTGTTAATCTAAATTGTAACATAAATGATGTTTTTTCCTTTGATGTTTTTGAGAAATAATTTGCTTAAAATGTGTGTTTGAGGAAAACTGTGGTGTACAAACAGCAAATTTGTGTTATTGCATTCTTGGGTAATTTGACATGAAAGCCATATAGAATCTAATAGGAAAAAATGAGTGAAATAACCAACTAAGTTATTGCACTCGCAGTAGCTTCGCCCCTTTTTGGAAAGACATCCCCTTTGCAGACGAAAATGAAACGTGCACAAGCTTCAATTTCATTGGATTAAAGAGTAACGTGATCGATGCTGTCATAACTTTTAAGCTGTCAATCATATTTATGTTACAAGTAATATATACCACGTGACTTACTCATTAACATATTTAAACAAACTCATCCTAACGGATTCGTTTTTTTAAATATGTTAACTCGTAAGCACCATGGTATATATAGTACATATAGATTAAAAACTATTCTTTTAAGAAATTGGTATTGTATTTAATTAAAATGCATCATTGATTAATTTTTATCCTTTATTACAATATGATTAAGGTGACCACTTCATGGGTATTAGTGACAAAGGACGATTTCAATATGTTTTTGTAGCTTATAGTGTTATAGTTTGAAACTATACTTAATAATTGTAATGTGTATTTCTAAACATTGTATGTGTATCACAGATACTTTAATATCAACTTGCGCCATTCTGAGTGAGTGGTTGGTTGTTGCCAATAAACTAGCTCATTTTATATCATGCTGACAGTGATCTTCATAGATATCAATAGTAGCTTCTGGTAAATCTTGAAAACAAAATGGAAAATGAAATGGCATAAATTGGTATCAGTGTCCCCGATATACATATAAAGTTTACAAATACACTTTACAAACTCTATAACTTTGTAAAAAATGGTAAAACTTACTTCAGGGCCAAAAAATTTAAATATTGATATATATCATGGATACAATCCATGAATTGTTATAACCAGTTTTTATTTCATTAAGAAATAATGTCATTCACATTTCACAAAATTTTTTTTAAAGAATTTACTACTAACTTAGAGTGATACTACGTCTTAAAATGAACAAGAAAATTAAGTTCTCAAACTTAGTAAATCAGACTATATATTCATTAACAATACAAACAATCAAATAAACCAATAAAACTATGTCATTTTCCATATAATTACAGATTATTATTCATAAATGTCTGAAATTGAATTTTCACATATATCAATTATTGTATTTAAACATAGTTTTCTGGATTTATCAGATTATTTAGGTAATCTGTTTTATAGTTATGCCACTAAATTTGTGCACAGATGAATATATCCTCCTATTGACCAAGTTTGAAAAATTAATTTTTGTTGTTCATTCTAAACAACATATTTATTGCATAATATTTGTGGTGGGTTGAGCAAATGGTTAAAGCCATTTGGAAATAATATGTTTTTATGCATTCTGAAAACAAAGCCTATTTATTTGCTTTGTCATATCAATGATCAGATTTAACATTGTTACAATGCTTCAGGTTTGCAAATCTAACCAATAACTAATTTAAAACAATAAATTTATAATCAAAACATATTTTTCAGATTTTACCTATAAACTGTGTTTCCACTGAGAATTGTGAAGGAAGCTAGGTCTAAGCTAGCTTTATTGTTGAACACGTTGCGTTTACACTTAGTTTTTCTGGTTCCTGAACAACTTTAGTCTCAATCATAAAGTAACACATTATAGACACCACATGATCTATAAGACGTACCATTTACCCTACTAGATAATTAAGAGCACGTGCCCCCCTATTGCCAAACGAGAATAAGCTGGCTTTTTTGTGTTTCCACTGAGTAAATGGAAGTAAACGAACTATAATAGTTCAGCAATTTGTCAGTGGAAACCCTAAAAAATCCAGCTTACAGCCTCCTTTTTATGTCAGTGGAAACAAAGTTATGAAAAAAAAAATTCTTATTTCCAAAAAACATTGTGCAGCATTAAGATGTAAAATTGTAAATAATGAAGCAGTAACACCCAGTAGTGTGCAATACAAGAAATTTTTTCAGAACAACACTATTGAGCTATTTGTTTTTTAACTTTCTAATCATATGACTTTCTTTAAGTTCAGACTGTAACACTCAAGTCTTGGTTTTTAATGCTATCCAAATATATATCATAATCTATAAGTAACATTTATATTATGTATATTTTTATTATACACATTTTATTGTATTGTTTTATTTATGTTACTTTTAGTAAACTTTTAGTGAATTGAAATAACAATGAATTATTTGATTTCAAAAGGTACAAAAAAAAAATCATCTGTAAAAAAAGTTCTGTATTACTTAGACTTAAATATTGTTTAAGTACTTTATTGACTCTTATTATTATCCATTGTTTTTTGTACAAATATGCTTTGAATTCACAGAAATACTGACAATGTTCTTAATTGTGTTATAGTGAAAATATATCAAAAATCATTGTTTTAACATTAGATTCTTATATGAAGATGTATATCATTCAGTCCTTTTTTATAAGGGAAAAACTTTAAATGACTTCAGAGTGTCAACAAAAACTCTTAATTGTTCTGTCATTTCCATCTATGTCACTTTCAGTTACATTTTAAATAATAAGATGAATATATTGCTTGGTTGATTAAGATGTTGGTTTTCATAATTTGTTGAATTATTTATTTGTGTTCAATATGAATCTTGTTAACTTGAAAATCAAAAACTTAGGGCTTGAGTGTTATATGTTTGCTTAACTGATACTAAACCTGGGGCCTTATTTCTGAAAATTTAACTTTGATAAAATCTAGATTTTAAAATATATACAGTAATCTGATTGGATAATAAAGTTGTATTTCAAATCAATTTTAGTGATTGACCAATCAGATGACGTGAACACTAAAATCATTGTAAGTTAAATTTTCAACAATGATGTTCCTAAATTAATACCTCTATACTTAATCAAAAAAAAAAACAAATATCTTACAATTGCTGCTCTTTCTATTGTTTTTTGTATTGCATACTAAAGGACGTTGCTGTTATTTCAATTATTAACAAAATGATTTTATAAAGAAATTAAGTTCAAAATTAGTCATTTATTAAATATATATTGTATACATGTATATTGATTGCAAATGAATGTATTAAAACTACCTGCACAGATAAAATTAATTATACAAATATTTGTTTTCTTTTCTTCTGTTATGTCAAGCAATTGGTGTTTACTGCAAGTTCTAATCACGACTTGTGGCAACCAATTTTCAAGCTCTGGGAACTAGGGACATCAAATACAAACATATAATTGTATATCAACGATTAATTACCTTTAGCAATGTAAAGGTAACAAAATGTAGTCTATATGGATTTTTTCCAGACAACAAAATGAAAACAAAATTAAAATTCAACCCGTATGTGCCACGCCCATGTCAATTTTTTTGATGGATACATTAAATGGGGTATGTTCAATCATGTTCCAATTTTAAAGCTTCTACATTTTATAGATTACGAGATATACATAATATTAATGTCAAACAATGAGAAAAATCGGGTAAAGGTTTTCCAAATTGCAAAATATAAAAAATTCAAATTTTAGATCACAATCAATTGTGATATATCGTTCGAAAGAACTCGTAAAGCACATTCAGAATCTGGAAAAAAATACTCTCTAAGTGAGTTAGGTCACGTGCTAGAGCAGTCCAAAGTTGTCAATTTTGCTGTTTTCGGACAGCTATAAAACCTGAAGTTGATATCGGAGGTCAAATATTAAAGTATCATCTGGTAGCAAAGGTCGATGACCTTTGATCCTAAGTATCATCTGGTAGCAAAGGTCGATGACCTTTGATCCTAGAAAGGTCAATGTCAACAAAGGTCAAGGTCAAAACCGGAAAAAAATATTTTTTTTTAACCTTGTTCCCTTTTTTGAACTACAAAACCGAAATCAATGAGCCTTTAACACAAGCTGAATAAAGCAATGCTGTAACTGTATGAAATGTCATTTTTTTAAAAAAATAATAAACTTTACCTTTTTTTTGATAAACAAATTTTTAACAAAAACAAAATTTCCTCGGATGTGCCACGCCCACATCAGATTTTTTGATGTGACTTTATTTCTATTATTAATATCTATTAATGCCTCAATTTTCAAAGCTTTACATCCATTGGTTAACGAGATATACAATCATAAATGTCAAAAATGGTCAAAATCTATTATCGGAAATTTTGAAATTCGTAAACCTTGTTCCCTTTTTTGAACTATTCAACCGAAACATCTGAGAATTTGATATAATTGAGCTTAAGTAATGAGGTAAGTGTATCCAGAAGCATTTTTCAAAAAAATTGAATTCTATATATTTTTTCCAGACAACAAAATTTAAACAAAATGAAAATTTTACCCGGATGTGCCACGCCCACGTCAATATTTTTTGATTCATACATCTGTAAGGGGTAAGTTCAAATTATGTTTCAAATTTGAAGCTTCTATATCTTATAGATCACGAGATATGCATACATCAAAGTCAAACACATCAAAAAGTCGAGTTAAGGTTTCCAAAATTGCAAAATATAGAAAAATTCAAATTTTATATTTCAATCCACTGTGATATATTGTTTGAAAGAGCTCGTAAAGCACATTCAGAATCTGAAAAAAATAACTCTCTAAGTGAATTAGGTCACGTGCTAGAGCAGTCCAAAGTTGTCAATTTTGCTGTTTTTAGACAGCTATAAAACCGGAAGTTGATATCGGAGGTCAAATATTAAAATATCATCTGGTAGCCAAGGTCGATGACCTTTGACCTACTTAAGATCAAGGTCATCAAGGGTCAAGGTCACGAGATATGAGCCTTCAAAAATTGAAAAAATTCAACTTGAAATTGCAAGAAAGCAAATTCGAAATTCGAAAATCCACTTCCAAGAATTTTCTCTAATTTTTATGTTCTTTCATTTAATACCAAAATATTGAAATTCGGTTCAGCCAAATTGGCTGAATAGATTATGGAATGTTTCAGGAAAATCAAAATGGCGGTCAAAGTTCCACTTGCGGGTGAAATTTTATTTTAAAATCGGCCATAGAATTACTTTGGCTACCCATCTGCATAATTTCGTTGAAATATTTAAATTTCACCGGAAGTTATTCAACCGGAACTTTAAATCGATTTTCCATAAAAACCGGAAGTGAAGTAAAAATTTCAACTACGTCACTTGATTAACATTTCTGATAAAACTTTTTTATTAAAATAGCAGATCAATCTGACTAAAATTGAAAAAATGTAAAAAAAAATCGAAATTCGATGAAAAAAATTTTGCTAAGAATTTTCGAAATTTGAAATTTGTTAACTTTGATCAGGTCAGCAATTACTCACAGATTCTAAAAATGAAAACCGGAGGAAAATCGGCTCAAAATTGTAGCTTCTAGATCCAAAAAACCTGTTTTTACTCATGTTGCAATGTGCAATTTGCACTTTTGCAAATATGTTTCGATTTACATTTAAGCTGTACCTCCCCCAAATACAAGGTATAGAGTTGTTAAAATTTCGCTGCAGCTGTTGCAGTTTAGGCTGTGTGCTCTTTGTAAAAAACGAAAAAAAAAAATCATTTCGATAACAAACTGGGACTTTGCGGAAGCAAAGTCCCACAAAAAAAAAACATTTCGAAAACAAACTGGGACTTTGCGGTAGCAAAGTCCCACAACTAGAGCCACATGTGGCACAGAGTGGGACTTTGCAAATGTGCAAATTGCTAAGGGGAATTTAGAAAAAAATCGGCCCTGAACGTAAATCCCAAGTGCCAAAGAAGTCGACAACTTTAAAAAAATTTGTTTTGTTAAAAGGTTGTGAAACCGGAAGTAGTCACCAGACCTATCATTTGAACGTACCATCTGAAAACCTTTATTAATAACCTTCAATCTACTGAAGGTCAAGGTCATTAAATGTCAAATTCCCGAGAAACAAGTCTTTAAAATATGGAAATACATACAGTAATAACACCGGAAGTTGACGCTAGACTTCAAATATGAAAGTATAAATGAAATGACCTTTGATCCTAAAAAGGTCAAGGTCAACAAAGGTCAAGGTCAAAAACGAAAACATTTTTTTTTTAACCTTGTTCCCTTTTTTGACCTGCAAAGCCGAAATCAATGAGATTTCAACATATGCTGAACAATTCATCAATGCTGTAACTGTATGCACGGTCATTTTTTGAAAAAAAAAAATTAAACTTTATAAACAAATTTTGACAAAAACAAAATTTTACCCGGATATGCCACGCCCACGTCAGATTTTTTGATGTGACTTTATTTATATTAATAATTAATAATCTTACTATGGCTAAATTATCAAGCCTTTACATCTATTGGTTAACGGGATATACAATCATAAATGTCAAAAAAGGTCAAAATCTATAATCGGAAATTTTGAAATTAATAAACCTTGTTCCCTTTTCTGAACTATACAGCCGAAATAGCTGAGATTTTGATATAATTGAGTTAAAGTAATGAGGTTGGTGTGTGCAAAAGCATTTTCCAAAAAAATGTTGTCTATATGGATTTTTTCCAGACAACAAAATATTAACAAAATTAAAATTTAACCCGGATGTGCCACGCCCATGTCAATTTTTTTTCGATGTATACATTGATATGGGATATGTTTACTTATGTGTCAATTTTCGAGCCTTTAAACTTAATAGATCTTAAACTGTACATATATTAAAGTCAAAAAATTCAAAAAATCGGGTAATGGTTTCGAAAATTGCAAAATTTAAAAAAAAACTAAATTTGCATTTTGATACATTGTGATATATCGTTCGAAAGAGCTCATAAAGTCCATTCAGAATATGCAAAAATAAACTCTCTAGGTTAATTAGGTCACCTGTAGGAGCAGTACAAAGTTGCGAATTTGGCTATATTTGGACAGCTATAAAACCGGAAGTTGATATCGGAGGTCAAATATTAATGTATCATCAGGTAGCCAAGGTCGATGACCTTTGACCTACTTAAGGTCAAGGTCATCAAAGGTCAAGGTCACGAGATATTAGCCTTCAAAAATTGAAAAAAATCAACCGGAAGTTGCAAAAAAGGAAAAGTCAAATTCAAAAATCCATTCGCAACATTTTTGTCGCCATCGACTAAAGTATACACCAACATAAAAATTTGACCAATCCCATTCTCCCCCAAGGCCCCATTTTGAGTTTTATAAAAATGTATCAAATCAACATGGCGGCCAAAGTATTTTGTTTGGACTAAATTTTATTTTAAAATCGGCTGTAGAATTACGATTAATAACGATAGACATAATTTCGTTGAAATATTTCAATTACACCGGAAGTTATTCAACCGGAAGTGAAAATCGATTTTCCACTTTAACCGGAAGTGACGCAAACATTTTGAATACGTCGAATTGTTTACATTAGTGACATGCATCTTTTATCAAAATTTCAGATTAATCCGAAAAAAACTAAAAAATGGTCCAAAAATTTCGAAAATCGGCCAAAAAATGTATGCTACGAATTTTCGAAATTTAAATTTTTTCAACTCATATCACATCGGAATTTAGTCACAGATTCCAAAAATGAAAACCCGAGCAAAATCGGCCCAAAAATGTGGCTTCCAGGGTCTAAAAACCCGTTTTTGCTCATGTTGCAAAGTGCAACTTGCACTGTTGCAAAAATGTTTCAATTTATATTCATTAAGTACATCGCCAAAAATGGACCTTAGAAGTTGTAAAAAGGTTGCTGCAGCTGTTGCGGTTTAGGCTGTGTGCCCTGTGTAAAAAACGAAAAAAAAAAATGGAAACATTTCGAAAAAAAACTGGGACTTTGCGGTAGCAAAGTCCCACAACTAGAGCCACACGTGGCACAGAGTGGGACTTTGCAAATGTGCAAACTTGCTCAAGGGAATTTAAAAAAAACGAACCTGAACGAAAATTTCCCAAATTGCAAAATATAAGAAATTCAAATTTTAGATCACAATCAATTGTGATATATCGTTCGAAAGAACTCGTAAAGCACATTCAGAATCTGAAAAAACTTACTCTCTAAGTGAATTAGGTCACGTGCTAGAGCAGTCCAAAGTTGTCAATTTTGCTGTTTTCGGACACCTATAAAACCGGAAGTTGATATCGGAGGTCAAATATTAAAGTATCATCTGGTAGCAAAGGTCGATGACCTTTGATCCTAGAAAGGTCAATGTCAACCAAGGTCAAGGTCAAAACCGGAAAAAAATATATTTTTTTAACCTTGTTCCCTTTTTTGAACTACAAAACCGAAATCAATGAGCCTTTAACACAAGCTGAATAAAGCAATGCTGTAACTGTATGCAAGGTCATTTTTTAAAAAAAATAATAAACTTTACCTTTTTCTTGATAAACAAATTTTTAACAAAAACAAAATTTCCCCGGATGTGCCACGCCCACGTCAGATTTTTTTATGTGACTTAATTTCTATTATTAATATCTATTAATGCCTAAATTTTCAAAGCTTTACATCCATTGGTTAACGAGATATACAATCATAAATGTCAAAAATGGTCAAAATCTATTATCGGAAATTTTGAAATTCCTAAACCTTGTTCCCTTTTTTGAACTATTCAACCGAAACATCTGGGATTTTGATGTAATTGAGCTTAAGTTATGAGGTAAGTGTATGCACAAACATTTTTCAAAAAAATTGAATTCTATATATATTTTTTCCAGACAACAAAATTTAAACAAAATGAAAATTTTACCCGGATGTGCCACGCCCACGTCAATATTTTTCGATTCATACATCTGTAAGGAGTATGTTCAAATTATGTTTCAAATTTGAAGCTTCTATATCTTATAGATCACGAGATATGCATACATCAAAGTCAAAAACTTCAAAAAGTCGAGTTCACGTTTCCAAAATTGCAAAATATAGAAAAATTCAAATTTTACATTTCAATCAACTGTGATATATTGTTTGAAAGAGCTCGAAAAGCACATTCAGAATCTGAAAAAAATAACTCTCTAAGTGAATTAGGTCACGTGCTAGAGCAGTCCAAAGTTGTCAATTTTGCTGTTTTTAGACAGCTATAAAACCGGAAGTTGATATCGGAGGTCAAATATTAAAGTATCATCTGGTAGCCAAGGTTGATGACCTTTGACCTACTTAAGATCAAGGTCATCAAAGGTCAAGGTCACGAGATATCAGCCTTTAAAAATTGAAAAAATTCAACTTGAAATTGCAAAAAAGCAAATTCGAAATTCAAAAATTCACTTCCGTTGTTTTTCTCCAATTTTTGTGTTCTTTCATTTGACACCAAAATTTTGAAATTCGGTTCAGCCAAATTGGCTGAATAAAAATCGGAATGTTTCAGGAAAATCAAAATGGCGGCCAAAGTTCTACTTGCGGATGGAATTTTATTTTAAAATCGGCCATAGAATTACTTTGGCTACCCATCAGCATAATTTCGTTGAAATATTTATATTTCACCGGAAGTTATTCAACCGGAACTTTAAATCGATTTTCCATTCAAACCGGAAGTGAAGTAAACATTTCGACTACGTCACTTGATTAACATTTCTGATAAAACTTTTTTATTAAAATAGCAGATCAATCTGACTAAAATTGAAAAAATGTAAAAAAAAATCGAAATTCGATAAAATAATGTGGGGTACGAATTTTCGATATTTGAATTTTTTGAACTCATATTACATCTGAATTTAGTCACAGATTCCAAAAATGAAAACCCGAGCAAAATCGGCCCAAAAATGTGGCATCCAGGGTCAAAAAACCTGTTTTTACTCAGTGTGCAATGTGCAATTTGCACTTTCGCAAAAATGTTCCAATTTATATTTAAGCACTACCTCGCCTAAATCTAAGGTGTACAGTTGTCAAAAGTTTACTGCAGCTGTTGCAGTTTAGGCTGTGTGCTCTTTGGGGAAAACGAAAAAAAAAAAAACATTTCGAAAACAAACTGGGACTTTGCGGAAGCAAAGTCCCACAACTAGAGCCACACGTGGCACAGAGTGGAACTTTGCAAATGTGCAAATTTGCTAAAGGGAATTTAAAAAAAAACGACCCTGAACGAAAATTTCCCAAATTGCAAAATCAATTGTGATATATCGTTCGAAAGAACTCGTAAAGCACATTCAGAATCTGGAAAAAAATACTCTCTAAGTGAGTTAGGTCACGTGCTAGAGCAGTCCAAAGTTGTCAATTTTGCTGTTTTCGGACAGCTATAAAACCGGAAGTTGATATCGGAGGTCAAATATTAAAGTATCATCTGGTAGCAAAGGTCGAGGACCTTTGATCCTAGAAAGGTCAATGTCAACAAAGGTCAAGGTCAAAACCGGAAAAAAATATTTTTTTTAACCTTGTTCCCTTTTTTGAACTACAAAACCGAAATCAATGAGTCTTTAACACAAGCTGAATAAAGCAATGCTGTAACTGTATGAAATGTCATTTTTAAAAAAATTTAATAAACTTTACCTTTTTTTTGATAAACAAATATTTAACAAAAACAAAATTTCCCCGGATGTGCCACGCCCACGTCAGATTTTTTGATGTGACTTTATTTCTATTATTAATATCTATTAATGCCTCAATTTTCAAAGCTTTACATCCATTGGTTAACGAGATATACAATCATAAATGTCAAAAATGGTCAAAATCTATTATCGGAAATTTTGAAATTCGTAAACCTTGTTCCCTTTTTTGAACTATTCAACCGAAACATCTGAGAATTTGATATAATTGAGCTTAAGTAATGAGGTAAGTGTATCCAAAAGCATTTTTCAAAAAAATTGAATTCTATATATATTTTTTCCAGACAACAAAATTTAAACAAAATGAAAATTTTACCCGGATGTGCCACGCCCACGTCAATATTTTTTGATTCATACATCTGTAAGGGGTAAGTTCAAATAATGTTTCAAATTTGAAGCTTCTATATCTTATAGATCACGAGATATGCATACATCAAAGTCAAACACATCAAAAAGTCGAGTTAAGGTTTCCAAAATTGCAAAATATAGAAAAATTCAAATTTTATATTTCAATCCACTGTGATATATTGTTTGAAAGAGCTCGTAAAGCACATTCAGAATCTGAAAAAAATAACTCTCTAAATGAATTAGGTCACGTGCTAGAGCAGTCCAAAGTTGTCAATTTTGCTGTTTTTATACAGCTATAAAACCGGAAGTTGATATCGGAGGTTAAATATTAAAGTATCATCTGGTAGCCAAGGTAGATGACCTTTGACCTACTTAAGGTCAAGGTCATCAAATGTCAAGGTCACGAGATATGAGCCTTCAAAAATTGAAAAAATTCAACTTGAAATTGCAAAAAAGCAAATTCGAAATTCGAAAATCCACTTCCAAGAATTTTTTCTAATTTTTATGTTCTTTCATTTAATACCAAAATATTGAAATTCGGTTCAGCCAAATTGGCTGAATAGATTATGGAATGTTTCAGGAAAATCAAAATGGCGGTCAAAGTTCCACTTGCGGGTGAAATTTTATTTTAAAATCGGCCATAGAATTACTTTAGCTACCCATCTGCATAATTTCGTTGAAATATTTAAATTTCACCGGAAGTTATTCAACCGGAACTTTAAATCGATTTTCCATTCAAACCGGAAGTGAAGTGAAAATTTCGACTACGTCACTCGATTAACATTTCTGGTAAAACTTTTTTATTAAATCAACAGATCAATCTGACAAGGATTCAAAAAAAAATTGAAAAAATCGAAATTCGATGAAAAATTGTGTACTACCAATTTTCGATATTTGAATTTTTTAAACTCAGAGGACACCGGAATTTAGTCACAGATTCCAAAAATGAAAACCCAAACAAAATCGGCCGATAAATGTAGCTTCCAGAGTCAAAAAACCTGTTTTTGCTCAGGTTGCAATGTGCAATTTGCACTTTTGCAAAAATGTTCCAATTTATATTCATTAGTTACCTCGCCACGATAAGATGTCAGGATGTGTTGAGAATCTGGTGCAACTGTTACAGTTGAGGCTGTGTACTCTTTGGAAAAAACGAAAAAAAAAAAAAACTAGAACCATGAATGGTACCATGCAGTGCGCATCCGGTTTCGTCCATTGGTGAAAAGTGACATCTTTCAATCCATGTTGTCAGGTTTACAGAAGAAAGTTTGTTTAACACTGAAATGCAGAAGTTATTGTGAATTCGGTAGTGAAAAGTTGAATAACCAGTTCACACACGGTAGTCAAATGTGAAATAAACATTTCATGTTCGGTAGTGAAAAGTAATCTGACTAAAAAAGTCGTAATCACAGTTTGATATACATCAGTGGAAAACGCATATCACAAACTTTTAAATAAGTTCTAAAGTGCAAGAAAGGACACAATATGAAAGAGCCAAATCTCAATTTAGAAACGGACTACACAGCATTCATACTAAATAGCTTGAAATACAGATCGAAATTCATCAATACATAATTCGTTCAAAGAAAATATATACTAATGTTTCTTTTAAAACAGTTACAATGTAAGAAAAAGTACATTAATGATATGCCTATCGCCCAAACGCAAGTTAATGGGAGAGGACGATCGCCCAAACGCATCTTTATGTCAAAATCTAGTACTCTCCCTTCAACTGAAATTTGAATTTAATGTTTTACAAGCAGATGAAAAAACCAATTTTCAATATTCAAAAAGCGCTATTTTCATTTTAAAATATTGTTTTCCATATCCTTTGAAAGTGCAGATTTAACATAATAAGACCGTGAAAGAATTTGTGACGCATATCAATAAGGTCACGTGTCAGAGCTCTTTAAAGTTAAAAACTGCAATTTTCAAATGGATATAAAACCGGAAATAAACATCGGAAAACCTAAATGAAAGTATCCGTAAATAGGTATCGTCAATGGCAATGAATTTGTTTCAGGTCATTTGGTCACCAGAGATCAAGGTCACGATATATGAGCCTTTAAAGTTTTGACATTTACTGATTTATCTTAACCGGAAATTGGAATAAATCAGAATTGAAATTCAAAAATCGGCTTCTCATGTTTTTGTAGCAATCGACTGTAGATTCCAAAAACATCAGAATTATGCAAATTTCATTACACTCTGAGGCCCCATTTTGCGTTTTATGAAAATATACCATTTCAAGATGGCGACTGATCTGTTACATCTGGGTGAAATTTTATTATTTGTATACTCTTGTGTCCATATTACAAACATACTGCAAAAAGAATTTTTCGAATATCTTCAAAATTCCGGAAGTTGAAATTTTAACTTTAAGAGCAAATGACGTCACAACCGGAAGTGATAAAAAAATTTTGAAAACATATTTTTGTTCGCCATCAAAATGGCTATCTATGTGTAGGTTTTCAGAACGATCAAAATAAAATTTGAAAAAAACACGCACAGTTTCAATGGAAATTGGCACAAATTTTTCAAACTTTAAAAGGCGGAATTTTTATTCAAGTATATTGTGTTGTATATCATTGGAAAGAGCAGACAGGGCATAGTAAGACGGTGAAAGAAAATAAGACATATGTAAATTAGGTCACGTGGTAGGGCTGTTTAAAGTTAAAAATTGCAATTTTCAAACGGCTATTAAACCGGAAGTAAACATTGGACATCTGCAAACAATATGTCATTGGATACATTTAATCAAGGACAATAACTTTTGTACAGGTCACAAAGTCACAGAAGGTCAAGGTCACAAAATATGGGCCCTAAAAGTTTTGACAATTACTGATTTATTTTTACCGGAAATCAGAAAAATTCAGAATCGAAATTCAAAAATCGGCTTCCCATGTTTTGGTCGCAGTCGACTGTTGATTACATAGACATAAAAATTATGCAAATTCCATAACACCCTGAGGCCCCATTTTGCGTTTTATGAAAATATACCAATTCAAGATGGCGACTGATCCGTTACATCCGGGTCAAATTTTATGATTTGTATACTTTTGTGTCTACATAACAAACATACTGCAAAAAGAATTTTTCGAATATCTTCAAAATTCCGGAAGTTGAAATTTCAACTTTGAGAGCCTATGACGTCAAAACCGGAAGTGATATCGAAATTTTGAAAATTGCTAATTGTTCGCAATCAAAATGTCTATATACATGTAAGTTTTCAGGTTGATCAATATAAAATTGCAAAAGTTGAAAAAGTGGTCAAAAAAAGGTGCTCCAAAAGTCAGCAAGATTTTTCTCAAAATGATATTGTTAAACTTTTGTTTCGTGGACAATCGATTAGAGAAATAAACAAAGTCAGTCCGATCAAAATCGGTTGAAAAATAAAGGAGATAATGGCCAAAACGCCAAAACCCATATGTTCTCATACCTCATTTCCGGTTAGTAGGGCATGCGCCATTTTACATTTAAACAATACCGAGCAGTAGATTATCGTGGAAAATCTTGAGAGATTATATGTGGCATGCGTAGTTTTGGCTGGGCACTCTGACCAGAAAGCGAAAAAAAAAAAAAAAAAAAAAAAAAAAGTCATTTGCAAAACAAAGCAGTGCGTTCGCTAGAACGCACTGCAAAAAAAAAAAAAAAGAAACATTTCGAAAACAAACTGGGACTTTGCGGTAGCAAAGTCCCACAACTAGAGCCACACGTGGCACAGAGTGGAACTTTGCAAATGTGCAAATTTGCTAAAGGGAATTTAAAAAACAACGAACCTGAACGAAAATTTCCCAAATTGCAAAATATAAAAAATTCAAATTTTAGATCACAATCAATTGTGATATATCGTTCGAAAGAACTCGTAAAGCACATTCAGAATCTGGAAAAAAATACTCTCTAAGTGAGTTAGGTCACGTGCTAGAGCAGTCCAAAGTTGTCAATTTTGCTGTTTTCGGACAGCTATAAAACCGGAAGTTGATATCGGAGGTCAAATATTAAAGTATCATCTGGTAGCAAAGGTCGATGACCTTTGATCCTAGAAAGGTCAATGTCAACAAAGGTCAAGGTCAAAACCGGAAAAAAATATTTTTTTTAACCTTGTTCCCTTTTTTGAACTACAAAAGCGAAATCAATTAGCCTTTAACACAAGGTGAATAAAGCAATGCTGTAACTGTATGAAATGTCATTTTTAAAAAAAAATAATAAACTTTACCCTTTTTTTTGATAAACAAATTTTTAACAAAAACAAAATTTCCCCGGATGTGCCACGCCCACGTCAGATTTTTTGATGTGACTTTATTTCTATTATTAATATCTATTAATGCCTCAATTTTCAAAGCTTTACATCCATTGGTTAACGAGATATACAATCATAAATGTCAAAAATGGTCAAAATCTATTATCGGAAATTTTGAAATTCGTAAACCTTGTTCCCTTTTTTGAACTATTCAACCGAAACATCTGAGAATTTGATATAATTGAGCTTAAGTAATGAGGTAAGTGTATCCAGAAGCATTTTTCAAAAAAATTGAATTCTATATATATTTTTTCCAGACAACAAAATTTAAACAAAATGAAAATTTTACCCGGATGTGCCACGCCCACGTCAATATTTTTTGATTCATACATCTGTTAGGGGTAAGTTCAAATTATGTTTCAAATTTGAAGCTTCTATATCTTATAGATCACGAGATATGCATACATCAAAGTCAAACACATCAAAAAGTCGAGTTAAGGTTTCCAAAATTGCAAAATATAGAAAAATTCAAATTTTATATTTCAATCCACTGTGATATATTGTTTGAAAGAGCTCGTAAAGCACATTCAGAATCTGAAAAAAATAACTCTCTAAGTGAATTAGGTCACGTGCTAGAGCAGTCCAAAGTTGTCAATTTTGCTGTTTTTATACAGCTATAAAACCGGAAGTTGATATCGGAGGTCAAATATTAAAGTATCATCTGGTAGCCAAGGTCGATGACCTTTGACCTACTTAAGGTCAAGGTCATCAAATGTCAAGGTCACGAGATATGAGCCTTCAAAAATTGAAAAAATTCAACTTGAAATTGCAAAAAAGCAAATTCGAAATTCGAAAATCCACTTCCAAGAATTTTCTCTAATTTTTATGTTCTTTCATTTAATACCAAAATATTGAAATTCGGTTCAGCCAAATTGGCTGAATAGATTATGGAATGTTTCAGGAAAATCAAAATGGCGGTCAAAGTTCCACTTGCGGGTGAAATTTTATTTTAAAATCGGCCATAGAATTACTTTGGCTACCCATCTGCATAATTTCGTTGAAATATTTAAATTTCACCGGAAGTTATTCAACCGGAACTTTAAATCGATTTTCCATTCAAACCGGAAGTGAAGTGAAAATTTCGACTACGTCACTCGATTAACATTTGTGGTAAAACTTTTTTATTAAATCAACAGATCAATCTGACCAAGATTCAAAAAAAGTTTGAAAAAATCGAAATTCGATGAAAAATTGTGTACTACCAATTTTCGATAATTGATTTTTTTAAACTCAGAGGACATCGGAATTTAGTCACAGATTTAAAAAAGGAAAACCCGAGCAAAATCGGTCCATAAATGTAGCTTCCAGAGTCGAAAAACCTGTTTTTACTCATGTTGCAATGTGCAACTTGCACTTTTGCAAAAATGTTCCAATTTATATTCATTAAGTACCCTTCCACAAATGGACCTCAGAAGTTGTAAAAAGGTTGCTGCAGCTGTTGCAGTTTAGGCTGTGTGCCCTGTGTAAAAAACGAAAAAAAAAAAATCATTTCGAAAACAAACTGGGACTTTGCGGAAGCAAAGTCCCACAACTAGAGCCACACGTGGCACAGAGTGGGACTTTGCAAATGTGCAAATTGCTTAGGGAAATTTAAAAAAAATGGGCCCTGAACGTAAATCCGAAGTGTCAAAAAAGTCGACAACTTTTAAAATTTTTGAATTTTTGGAAAGGTTGTGAAACCGGAAGTAGTCACCAGACCTAACATTTGAACATAGCAGCTGAAAACCTTTATCAATAACCTTCGTCCTACTTTATAGTAGATAAATGATTTAGTATGTGATGTTGTGTTTAACAAAAATATTCTTGCTTTGTTATTAAAAACTTGGAAAAAAATACTACTGAAGTGTAATTGAAACACAATATTGTTACTGTGAATAATAATGTTTTCTATATTGTATCCTGAAACATTCTGAATTTCTTACTATGTTTATTATTTAGTTCATTATGAATGTTACTTGTTACATGTGCCCTAGTTATTAAGCTGGAGCATGAAATTGATATATGTTGATTTTTTATGTTGTCATTTATAGTATTTTATATTACCCTGGTCATAGATTTTGAGTGTTACACCTTTACTACTAGCCATAACATTTCTTAGTTCTATTAATCTGGTTAATCTAAGACAAAGTGTTGCTGCTTGACCAGTTATATTACACACTGTAAAATTTAAGCCTTGTGTAAGTGTCCTGACCTTTTTTTTGTATTGCACTCTGCAGGATGTGACATGCTTTTATTCATCTCATAAAGAATTATTTTATATATACATGTATATGTTTGCAATATGTAATTTAATCTTAATTTGTAAAATGATTCATTAAACATTATAATTGAAAGCATTTTTTTCTTTACATCTCTAGTCTTATTGTACGAATGGTACAACCTCAAATTAATGTAGTTTCAAGTGTAAATTTTGATGGACCACACAACATCTATCTATGTTCATTTCAATTTCCAATATTTACAATATGCACACGATAAGTGGATAAATAATTCGTTTTGGTCTGAATCGTTGTTAATTCTAGATAAAACAAATAGAGAACAATCCTATACAGTCTCCGACAATAAAGAATTTGTTGTGGTCTGTATTAACGATTTCGACAAATATTAGTTTTGGTTACTTCCCTTTACTCACTAAAACCGTTGCACCTCAACTTAAAGGGCCGTGTTCACCACGATGATGCAGGTTGAGCGACCGCAACAATGTTACAATCACCACGTTTTTTTTTAGATAATCTAATCAGTAATAGTGTTCACAGCTTACCATAGAAATTGTATTCTTTAAATCCAAAAAGTATAAATGAACAGACATCAAAGTCAAAAATTTTAAAAAGTCGGGTTAAGGTTTCCAAAATTGCAAAATATAGAAAAATTTAAATTTTATATTTCAATCAATTGTGATATATCGTTCGAAAGGGCTCGTAGAGCACATTCAGAATCTGAAAAAAATAACTCTATAAGTGAATTAGGTCACGTGCTAGAGCAGTCCAAAGTTGTCAATTTTGCTGTTTTTGGACAGCTATAAAACCGGAAGTTGATGCCGGAGGTCAAATATTAAAGTATCATCTGGTAGCCAAGGTCAATGACCTTTGACCTAATTAAGGTCAAGGTTATTAAAGGTCAAGGTCACGAGATATGAGCCTTATAAAATTGAAAAAATTCAACTTGAAATTGCAAAAAAGCAAAATCGAAATTCGAAAATCTACTTCCAAGAATTTTCTCTAATTTTTATGTTCTTTCATTTGACACCAAAATTTTGAAATTCGGTTCAGCCAAATTTGCTGAATAAAAATCGAAGAGTTTCAGGGAAATCAAAATGGCGGCTTAAATATCATTCCAATTTTCGATCTTTTAACCGCACACTTGTCCCATAACTAAAGCTATCGATCAGTGCAAGTTTCGTTAAAAAATATCAATTACAGCGGAAGTGGGTCAACCGGAAGTTTGCACTTTCATAACGTGTAAACCGGAAGTGGCGCAAAACTTTTGACTGCGCAGTTTTATTTACTAACTTGTTCTCTATTTTCAATAAAAATTTCAGATGAATCGGACAAATAGCAAAGAAAATAGAAAAAATGGCCAAAAATTGCAAAAGTTTAGATGCAAAAAGTGTGCAACAAATATTTGAAAATCAAATTTTTTGAACTCATAGTTGATTGGGATTTCGCTACAGATTCTAAAAATGAAAACCCGAGCAAAATCGGTCCAAAATTGCACCTTCCAGGCCCCAAAAACCATTTTTTGCACATTTTGCAAATGCACCACTTCCGGTTTTGCAAAAATGTTTCAATTTATATTCATTAAGTACCTAGAAAAAAAGTAACATGTAGGATTGTAAAACTGTTGCTACAGCTGTTGTAGTTTAGGCTGTGTGCCCTGTGTAAAAAACGAAAAAAAAAAAAAACTAGAACCGTGGACGGTACCGAGCAGTGTGTATCCGATGTCGACCATGGGTGAAAAGTTACATCTTTCGACCCAAGTTGGGAGATTTACGGCAGAAATCTATATTTTTATTCGTTAATTTAAAAGTAGAAATAGTTAATGTTAAGGATTGAAAATTAAATGGAATAAATAAAAATTCCAACCAATAGCACATACGATTTGAATGTAGGACATTCTTCATGGTCCAAACAAATTTACTTCACAGTCTGCAACTGCTGCTCATACTCTAATCAAAAGTTTGTCGTTAAAAGAATACATCATACTCTTGTTTCTTTAAAAAACTTTTCTTTGTTAACAGTTTTATACAACGTATATAAAACTAAATTTTTAATACTATTTCAATAAATCACAAAGATAGATTTTGAAAAATATGATTTCTTCTAAAGAAATGTATTGATATATTCTACAGTTAGAATTTAATACCAATCTAAAAACTACTGAAAAAGACCACTTATGATCTTACTAAAGAGACAATGGCCCGTATGCACCAAATAATATCAAATTAAGAAGAATAGTATTATTTTAAACCTTAAATAGATTTAGTTAATTGTAATTAAAGATAATTCTACTTTTTGTATGCTCCAACTGAAAATTAACTAAATATATTTATCTCTACCATAATTGAAACCAGAGGCGGACTGGGGCCGTGACGCGCCCATGGTTTTTTCCCATTGACCGGCCCACGTAAGTGTTTCGGATCCTTGTTTTTCCAAAGGGGAGGGCGTGAGCCAAATGATAGCCGAGCGAAGCGAGGTGAAAATTTTTTTGACCTGTTCTTTGGCTTAAAACATAGAATAAGTATAAATTGTACTAATTTAACGGTTTTTGACGTGGACCATGTATGTTTTAAAGTAAACGTTAATGGGTTAGACATTTTTGATTTCGTATTCTTCCCATTCGTAAAAAAAAAAGACAAAGTAAAGGGGGGCATACGCCCTCCATTCCCCCTGGATCCGCCACTGCTTAAGGGGTCCTCCCCCCAAAAAAATTGAAAAATGACTGCCATAAAGGTGATTTCCGAGCGCCTCCAGCGGATTTCGGCCACTTTCTTTTGAAATTTTTTTTTTCAAAACATAAATATTTTTTTGGGTCATTTTTCACAAACCGGCCCCGTGCACACCGGCCCGCATGGCTTTAGCCATGTGGCCATGTGGCCATGCGGCCCAGTCCGCCCCTGATTGAAATTCAGGTATCCATTCGAACCACACACACAAAAGAGTTACTGCGCTGCTGTGGCGACGGAAAATGGTCTCAGAGCGTGTTATGGTCGCCATAAGCGTGCTATTACTTACTAATAGCGTGGTGGAAACGTCAGACATCGTGCGACATCGGTCGCCAATGATCGAAAACGCCAAGGTCTGACGATCGGTCCTGGAACGCGTTGAGAACTCGGTGGGATCGCGAACGTCGTGAGACAAACGTCGTAACACCTCTATGAACGTAGCATAAGAACAGTACACGCGTGGCAAAGAAAACGGTAACACTTGAAACGGCGACTTCAAGGTGTCCTCACCACGACCCTCGGGTGTCTGATACGACTCTACTACGCGTCCCTATGGTGTTGCCAAGGCGATCTTAATAGGATTTCACCACTGCTATGCGATTGAACATAAGGTTTTTAGTGCGAATATTGAGCTCTCGTGCGGTCCCTACTGCGTTTATGGAGTTCTTACATACAACTACGGCCATGTTATTGTTAACCAAGCGTGTACTACGTTTCTATGGCCACGGCCTCTGGTAACTTTCTTGGTTTCTTCTGCATTGTCTTGCTCAGAAATGAATATTTCTGAAAATATGACTGCATTTTATAGTCGTCGTGATTACGTGATAGAAACGTCATGAGTCGTGGAAGACGCCTGGTAAGGGCAGTAGGCTAATGGGTATACAAAGTAGAATTCTCTTTAGTTGATACTTTTACAAACAATTGGTGGTATTCAACAATGATTTTATGTTCTATCTAAACCACTCATCCCAATACCTAGTCCGAAACTCGCTGACTCTTTCCCCAGCCTGATAGCTATTTGGACGGATATGGCTGGGACAGATTTTATTTCTCGGGAAAAAAACTTTGATGGAATCGAATACATGGCCTGTATGGTGAAAGGGGGTCCAGGCGATCTTTGACATGTCTGTTTACAGGAATCACACGGTTATTTTCACTTATTTTAAGTTCAATTAAATCGTCTTAGAAATAATCGTTAAATTTCAAACATCCAAGAGCCACAAAAGGCATTTTTACTAATTTACAAATAGAATTAAAAGTTAAAACTGGTCTCAACCAATTTCAAGTTTAGAATTAAATTAACCAGTTTTTAAATATATTTAAGATAATTCTATGTGGTGCAAACAAAATATAGAATTAAATTATAAGTTAATGTTATTCGGGCAGAATAGAATTAAATTAGGCCTAATTTCTAAATACTAAAAAACGTAAAAAAATTGACGTGAACATGTGGGAAAATTAATACTTATATGGGGTTGAACAGATTCGGATTATTCATAATTTCTTGCGAAAAGCTTATTTGTTGAAAATATGACAAATTAATGAATCTAAAAAAGTTTAAAGACTAACCAAAGGCACGAACCTAACATATTTTACACAATTATGAACAAATATAATACCTTTTTCCCCGATGAATGGAGCTTTATAACAAAACTACTAAATACTCTAAATCGGGACCATGCGGATATGTACTTGTTTCTGCTTTAATGAAGTACTTTATTACTAAAATCAGAGCCTCCACAAAAATTGAACTGACATTGGAGCCTTATGCATTAGGGGAGGTAATCTAATTATTAACTGTGGGTTTGAACAAACATAGTACACTGTCAACAGCATGTGTAAAATTTCTTGTAAATTACGGAAGTTGAAAATCTTAATTGAAAAGCGAATGACGTTAAAACCGAAAGTGATATCAAATTTTTAAAAACATAGTTTTGTTCGCAATCAAAGTGTCTATCCAACTGTAGGTAGGTTTTCAGATTGATCAAAATGAATTTGAAAAAGTCGAAAAAATACGTACAGTTTAAATGGCAGAAGGAACAAATCTTCTAGATTCTAAAAGGCGGAATTTTGATTAAAAAATCTTGTATGATATATCCCTGGAAAGTGTAGATCAAGCATTGATGGATTGAGAAATGATTTTTGACGTATGTAAATTAGGTCACGTGACAGGGCTCTTTAAAGTTGTAATTTTCAAAGGGCTATAAAACCGGAAGTAAGCGTTTTGTCTCTGAAAATATTATGCCATTAAATGCTTCTCATCGTGGACGTTAATTTTTGTAGAGGTCACTCGGTCACGAAAGGCCAAGGTCACGAAATATTGACCCTGAAAGTTTTGACAATTACTGATTTATTTCAACCGGTAATAAAAAAAGTTCAGAATTGAAATTCAAAAATCGGCTTCCCATGTTTTGGTAGCAATCAACTGTAGATACCATAATCATCAATATTATGCAAATTCCATAACACCCTGAGGCCCCATTTTGCGTTTTATAGAAATATACCATTTCAAAATTGCGACTGATCCGTTACATCCGGGTCAAATTTTATCACTTGTATACTTTTGTGTCTACAAAACAAATATACTGCAAAAAGAATTTTTCGAATATCTTCAAAATTCCGGAAGTTGAAATTTCAACTTTAAGAGCGAATGACGTCAAAACCGGAAGTAATAATAACATTTTTGAAATAGACTATTGTATACAATCAAAATATCTATCTATTTATTATTGGTCAGATAGATCAAAGGTCAAGGTCAAAAGATACGGGTCTTCAAAATATTGACAAAATTTAACCGGAAATTGCAGGAAAACCAAATCGAAATTCAAAAATCGGCTTCCCGACAATTTTTATAATTTTTATGTTCTTTTATTTGACACCAGATTCGTCGAAATCGGATAAACTGTTTTTTCTGAATAAAATTTTGGCACCTTTTACAAAAATCAAAATGGCGGCCAAACTATAAATATTTTCTTCCCGAAATTTCCTCTCATTTTTTGAGGCATAACGATATCTATCTATAAGTATCAGTTTTTTTGATAACCACATGATTTTCGTGGAGTGGGTCAACCGGAAGTGAGAAGTTTGATATCATGAAAACCGGAAGTGATAAAAAAGTTTAACCGAGGAAATTTGTTCTCTAATGTGATCTGCTTGAGCTTCAGAATTTTTGATAAAATCGGAGGAATAGCACAGAAAATAGAAATTTTGGCCAAAAACAGCAAAATTCGACACAAAAAAGTGTGCTATGAATTTTCAAAATTCGAATTTTTTTCACTACTATCCTATCAGATATTTGCACGAGATTCAAAAAACGTAACTCCGAGAAAAATCGGTTCAAAAATGCGCTTTCTAAGGCCAATAAACCTCTTTTTGCACAGTTTTCAATATTGCACTTCCGGTTGTGCAAAAATGTTCCAATTTACATTCATTCAGTAATAGACCATATACAGTGATGTAATGCATTGCAGATATTGCTGTAATTATCACAGTTTCTTCAGAGTACTCGGTACAAAATTAATTTTTTAAAAAATTACGAAAACAAAGCAGTGTGTTCGCGAGAACACACTGCAATCCATCTTCCAAATAAAACACTATCTTGGCCTTTCTCTCACATTCGTACTGTGTAAACATCAATACATTTAACGCCGAGTTTAGGTGCAGTCGGTAGCCAGTTGAATTAATGTCTGTTAGGCAATTAGATGCCATTTTGCAGAAAGCGGAAGTTATGCGATAACCCTCATATTCAGCGCATGCGTGCCAAGCATAAACTATTTATTTGTCCTTCTTGGCATTCCCTACCTTTTAGTTCTATGATCAGGACCATGCGGATATGTACTTGTTTCTGCTTTAATGAAGTACTTTATTACTAAAATCAGAGCCTCCACAAAAATTGAACTGACATTGGGGCCTTATGCATTAGGGGAGGTAATCTAATTATTAACTGTGGGTTTGAACAAACATAGTACACTGTCAACAGCATGTGTAAAATTTCTTGTAAATTACGGAAGTTGAAAATCTTAATTGAAAAGCGAATGACGTTAAAACCGAAAGTGATATCAAATTGTTAAAAACATAGTTTTGTTCGCAATCAAAGTGTCTATCCAACTGTAGGTAGGTTTTCAGATTGATCAAAATGAATTTGAAAAAGTCGGAAAAAATACGTACAGTTTAAATGGCAGAAGGAACAAATCTTCTAGATTCTAAAAGGCGGAATTTTGATTAAAAAATCTTGTATGATATATCCCTGGAAAGTGTAGATCAAGCATTGATGGATTGAGAAATGATTTTTGAGGTATGTAAATTAGGTCACGTGACAGGGCTCTTTAAAGTTGCAATTTTCAAAGGGCTATAAAACCGGAAGTAAGCGTTTTGTCTCTGAAAATATTATGCCATTAAATACTTCTCATCGTGGACGTTAATTTTTGTAGAGGTCACTCGGTCACGAAAGGCCAAGGTTACGAAATATTGACCCTGAAAGTTTTGACAATTACTGATTTATTTCAACCGGTAATTAAAAAAATTCAGAATTGAAATTCAAAAATCGGCTTCCCATGTTTTGGTAGCAATCAACTGTAGATACCATAATCATCAATATTATGCAAATTCCATAACACCCTGAGGCCCCATTTTGCGTTTTATAGAAATATACCATTTCAAAATGGCGACTGATCCGTTACATCCGGGTCAAATTTTATCACTTGTATACTTTTGTGTCTACAAAACAAATATACTGCAAAAAGAATTTTTCGAATATCTTCAAAATTCCGGAAGTTGAAATTTCAACTTTAAGAGCGAATGACGTCAAAACCGGAAGTAATAATAACATTTTTTAAATAGACTATTGTATACAATCAAAATATCTATCTATTTATTATTGGTCAGATAGATCAAAGGTCAAGGTCAAAAGATACGGGCCTTCAAAATATTGACAAAATTTAACCGGAAATTGCAGGAAAACCAAATCGAAATTCAAAAATCGGCTTCCCGACAATTTTTATAATTTTTATGTTCTTTTATTTGACACCAGATTCATCGAAATCGGATAAACTGTTTTATCTGAATAAAATTTTGGCACTTTTTACAAAAATCAAAATGGCGGCCAAACTATAAATATTTTCTTCCCGAAATTTCCTCTCATTTTTTGAGGCATAACGATATCTATCTATTAATATCAGTTTTTTTGATAACCACATGATTTTCGTGGAGTAGGTCAACCGGAAGTGAGAAGTTTGATATCATGAAAACCGGAAGTGATAAAAAAGTTTAACCCAGGAAATTTGTTCTCTAATGTGATCTGCTTGAGCTTCAGAATTTTTGATAAAATCGGAGGAATAGCACAGAAAATAGAAATTTTGGCCAAAAACAGCAAAATTCGACACAAAAAAGTGTGCTATGAATTTTCAAAATTCGAATTTTTTTCACTACTATCCTATTAGATATTTGCACGAGATTCAAAAAACGTAACTCCGAGAAAAATCGGTTCAAAAATGCGCTTTCTAAGGCCAATAAACCACTTTTTGCACAGTTTTTCAATATTGCACTTCCGGTTGTGCAAAAATGTTCCAATTTACATTCATTCAGTAATAGACAATATACAGTGATGTAATGCATTGCAAATATTGCTGTAATTATCACAGTTTCTTCAGAGTACTCGGTACAAAATTAATTTTTTTAAAAATTACGAAAACAAAGCAGTGTGTTCGCGAGAACACACTGCAAAAAAAAGGAAACATTTCGATAACAAACTGGGACTTTGCGGTAGCAAAGTCCCACAACTAGAGCCACATGTGGCACAGAGTGGGACTTTGCAAATGTGCAAATTGCTAAGGGAAATTTTTAAAAAATGGGCCCTGAACGTAAATCCGAAGTGTCAAAGAAGTCGACAACTTTTAAAATTTTTGAATTTTTGGAAAGGTTGTGAAACCGGAAGTAGTCACCAGACCTAACATTTGAACATAGCAGCTTAAAACCTTTATCAATAACCTTCAACCTACTGAAGGTCAAGGTCACTAAAGGTCAAATTTACGAGAAACAAGTCTTTAAAATTTGGAAATGCATAAAGTAATAACACCGGAAGTTGACGCTAGACATCAAATATGAAAGTATAAATGAACAGCCAAAGTCAATTACCTTTGATCCTAAAAAGGTCAAGGTCAACAAAGGTCAAGGTCAAAAACGAAATTTTTGTTTTGTTTAACCTTGTTCCCCTTTTTTGAACTACAAAGCCGAAATCAATGAGCCTTTAACATAAGCTGACTAAAGCAATGCTGTAACTGTATGCAATGTCATTTTTTGAAAAAAATTTAAACTTTACCTTTATTTGGGATAAACAAAATTTTGACAAAAACAATATTTTAACCGGATGTGCCACGCCTACATCAGATTTTTTTTCTGTGACTTTATTCATATTAATAATATCTTACTATGGCTAAATCATCAAGCCTTTGCATCTATTGGTAAACGAGATATACAATCATAAATGTCAAAAAAGTTCAAAATCTATAATCGGAAATTTTGAAATTGATAAACCTTGTTCCCTTTTTTTTAACTATACAGCCGAAATAGCTGAGATTTTGATATAATTGAGTTAAAGTAATGAGGCTGGTGTGTGCAGAAGCATTTTTCAAAAAAATATAGTCTATATGAGTAGTTACAGAACTTATAGATCGGAAGCAAGCTTCCCCCATTCCATTTTCAATTTCATGGGGAAAAACTTGCTTCCGATCTATAACTACATGAGGAAAAAATGCAACCAAATTGAGCGTACCCAAAACAAAACCTCTACATTTCATAAAACACCCTACATTTTTCATAGAATTCTTACAACAAACACCTTCAATAAATTTCCTACATTCCATCAAAAAAAAACATATTAAAAATAGGATGAGTTTAATTTTAAAACACGAACAATACAGATTCGAAGATTATTCAGGCGACGGTATCTTTTCATCTATATTTTCTCTAGGTTCAAAAATAATTCCAAAAGTAGCTGGCTTTGTTTCAAACAACAAATCCCTAATTTCCTCCGGAGCTCAAGCACTTGGGTCCGTGGCAAAAGCAGGAATTAGAATAAACGATGCCGTGAAAAAATTCGACGAACTGAAAGAATTACAGCAAATAAGAGAACTACGAAACAAGAGAATAGAACAGCAGGTAAAAGAGGGAAAAGGGTTTAAAGTTATAGGATAAAAATGATAGTCGCTCACGCTCCAAAAACCTATTTTGGTTCCGATATTCAAAAATCATTAGGATATCTTCCTGGATTTCCATGGGCCAAATACTCTGGCGAGAAACATCTTCCAGGTCATAATTACACCGGTCCAGGTACTAGATTAGATCTGCGATTAGACGAAAACGATAAACCCAAACCAGGTGAAGAACCTGTCAATAGAGTTGACGCTGCTGCGCTTAAACACGACATACTTTACAGAAACAAAGACATAAACTTCAGACACGAAGCAGACAAACAAATGATAATCGAACTCGAAAATATTCCAAATCCAACATTCAAAGAGAGAATGCAAAGAGCGTTAATCATTAAACTGTTAAAAGCAAAGATGAAATTGGGTATGGGATTGGCGGATGAAATTCATAAAGAATTTAGAAAAAACAAACATTATTTAAAAGTTAAAGTATTTGATAAAGATGAAATATGGTCAGCAGATTTAATTAATATGCCAGTTGAAAGGGGATATAAATATTGTTTAACAGTTATTGATTTATATACACGTTATGCTTGGGTTATTCCTCTCAAAAACAAAACTGGAATATCAGTCAAACACGCATTTGAAACCATAATGAAACAATCTGACAGACGGCCCCAAAAGTTATGGGTAGATAAAGGGAGCGAATTTTATAACAAAAATATGAAATCTGTGGGGTTTGAAATTTACAGTACTCACAACGAAGGTAAGGCTGTAGTTATTGAAAGATTCAACAGGACTCTAAAAAATAAACTTTTCAAAAAGTTCACGGAATTAAAATCTCAAAAATGGCTAAAAATATTACCAGAGGTCGTAGACGAATACAATAACAAAATACATTCATCTATAGGAGTGTCACCAGCACAAGCCTCAAAAAATCCAAATATTATAAGATCAATTAACGCGCAACATAACTACGAAAATGAGATAAACAATTTAAATATTAAACCCAAATTTAAAGTCGGAGATCGAGTTCGTATTTATAAATATAAAAGTAAATTCGAAAAAGGATATGTTGGTTATTGGACAAACGAAATATTTATCGTAGATAAAGTAAATAGCACATCTCCTCCAACATATGAATTAATCGATCAAGACAAAGAACAAATTATAGGTAGGTTTTATCAAAATGAACTTCAAAAAACTGACTTTTAAAAATGAATCAATTTCTCGATAAATATGGAACCGATACAACCACAAACTTCCAACTTATGAGATGGGCGAATGAGTTAAACATATCACCGTTTTATTATTGTATGAGAGATGAAATAAATAATCTCAAAAGTAAGAAAGGTAAATTCTACGCTATAACAAATATACACACTTCCGATCAAAAAGGTGTTCATCATTCTGCTTTGTACAAAGACTCTAACTTTTATTTTTTCGACTCTTTTGGATTAGATCCCACTGAAGAGATAATGAATATAACTAATCAACCAATTACATCTTCTACATTTCAAATACAAAAGCCGGGTCAAAAGTTTTGTGGACAACTTTCACTTTGGGTTTTATATCAGTTGAGTTTAGGAAAACAGTTCGAAGAAATTGTGATAAATTTAACTCAATAAAAATGGCAAATAAATTTGGTTTAGGCGCTTTATCTTTAGATACTAAAAAACCAAACACTACATTTTCAATCAATAAAATCAAACCATATTTTGTGGATCAAATCGGAGACATTCTTCAGGGTGATATTGATATGAATAATTTTGGTATAACTAATTTAAAATCTCCGGAAAACGATAATGATGCCGTTCATAAGAAATATTTAATGGATCAAATAAATTTAATTGAAGTAGATAAAAACCATTTAAAAGATCGAATAGCTGATGTGAAAAGATTCTTCAAACGACAAATAAATAATAAAGATTTTATAAATGAATCTAAATTGAAAGAATTAGATTATATTGATGATGGTAAATTACAAAAAGAAGTAACAAGTTTAAAAAGTTTTATTCAACAACAATTAGTCAATACAGTAGATAAAACTCAATTACAAAATTTAAGGTCATTAATATCTAAATTAGATGATAAACTAACAAAGCAAAAAGTAGATCTTAAACAACTAATATCCAATATTAATCCAGGCATAAGTGAAGACAAATTAACCGCATTAGAAAGTAAACTTAGTGATGATAGCGAAATACAAAAACAAATAGAATCTATTCAACAACAATTAGTCAATACAGTAGATAAAACTCAATTACAAAATTTAAGGTCATTAATATCTAATTTAGATGATAAACTAACAAAGCAAAAAGTAGATCTTAAAAAACTAATATCCAACATTAATCCAGGCATAAGTAAAGATAAATTACAACAAGAATTAACTGCTCTGGAAACTAAATTTAAAACTGAATTACAAAACGAACTAAAATCTATTGATGATAGTGAAATTAAAACTTATATTCAACAACAGATAGAAAATATTGATGATAGTGAAATTAAAACTTATATTCAACAACAGATAGAAACTATTGATGATAGTGAAATTAAAACTTATATTCAACAACAAATACAAAATATTGATGATAGTGAAATTAAAACTTATATTCAACAACAGATAGAAACTATTGATGATAGTGAAATTAAAACTTATATTCAACAACAAATACAAAATATTGATTATAGTGAGATTCAACAACGGATAACTACTATTAATAATGAAGTTTTAAAACAGGAAAGAAATATAACCACATTACAAAATAATCTCAATGAACTAGAATATATTAAACCCTATTATTTCCATCTTCCATTTTCTAAAGACTATGCAGATTATTATGAATTCGGTGAAGAATTCACTCGTGGTTATAAATATGGGTTTAGAGTAAATATTAAAAAAGATATAGATACTCAAGGAAGCGAATTTGATACTAGGACTTATTTTGAGGGGAATACTATAATTGACATATTTTTTCCTATGAAGGTAAAAGTCTATTCTTCAGGTCAAGAAGGAACCTTTAATTATAACTCTCTTTTTTCTGTTCACTTTATCAAAAATGGTAACATCGTAGATACTAAAGAATTTAATCTTGGGACGGGGGAATCTTTTGATTTTTCGTCAAATCAGATGTATATAGATAACCTTAGAATCTCAATCGAGCCGGTTGATAAAAAAGAGCCTTATACATTTAAATTATTTGATTTCTTTTATATGATATTGGAAACGGAAACTACACCATCAGCAAGCATAATTAGAAATCCAGAACCACGAGAAGAAGACAGACAGATTTATGATTTTTTACGAACAACAGACTTTAAATATGTGAAACTATATTTTGTTCATAATGATCTTTACTTCTCTGTTGATGTTAATAAAAATCAACAATTTAAACATTTTCCAATATTATTAGCAGAAAGACTAGACATATCATATTTTTTCATAGAAATCTATATTAAAAAAAAAACAAATTTTTTTGTTTATCGGGATTCGAACAGGAGGGGGTCAAAACAAGAAGCATTCTTAGTAGAGTTACATGTCACTATTGTACAAAACATTAATACACAAATAGCATTGTCGGAAATTCACTTAATTTAACGTCTAAAAATGGAACAAGAAAGTAGACAAAAATACCTGATAGACAAACAAAACGAACTAAAAGTAAAACTAGAACAATATAATAAATGTAAGAAAAGATGGAGTAGAATTGATTCTGCTTTCAAAGCACTAAGTGTAGTTTTAACAGTAGGAACAACAATTGCAACGGCAGTAACTGGCGGATTGATGGTGCCAATACTTATTCCAACTGTATTAGCCGCAATTACTGCTATTCAAACCTCATCTTGTGGATTGATTGCTATGGGTTTTACATCCAAACAGAAATCTTATTTTAAAAAGAAAACAGATATCTTAAATACATATCTTAATAAGTTGTATATTTTCTTCGAAAGATCAAGAGAAGATAAGATCATTAGCGTTGAAGAGTTGGAAGAATTTAATGAAATTTTGGATAAATTTAATATACAAATATCAGCAATAAAAGATAATAAAAAGAACTCCAAAAATTAGGTAATTAAAAAAAAACATATAAAAAATATGAATAACATTGAAATTATAGACGATGAAACATTCATAGAAAACGTACTATTTACCGATCTTATCAGGGCTATTACTCATAAATTTTCAACATTTAAGGGTCAAATTGAAATAGATGGTAGGATAATCGAGAATGGAAATCACAAACAATTCATGAAACTTCTTGGTTTCAATTCCAAAACTTTTAAGACCATTTTGTCTAATATGGATGCAAAATCTGACTGCTCGGATTGGTATTTTACAGGGAAAATAATTTTACGTAGAGACAATTTTAAGGAAATAAGAAGATCAAACGCTGGTAGAGGAACTGAACTACTTAAAAAGATAAATGAATATAAAGGTAGAAATTGTTATATACCAACAGATGGTAACTGTTTTATCAAATGCGTAAATCATGTTTTGAAAAAAGATTTAACAAATAAATTTCAAACATTCATTAATACATTTCCAAAAGCGAATAGAAAAGGAGTAATGACAGCTGCTAGAATTAATAAATTCAATGAGAAATGTAATACTTCATTTCAAATTTACACTCCCGAAAATAGAAATGTACGCCCCGCCCTCACAGACAAGGACAAGGCATTAGATTGGGTTTTATATTTACATAACTCACATTTCTGTCTTATAAGAAGAAATCAAAAAAGTTTAGGGATTAAAGAAATAGAAGATAATTATGAACAGGTATGGAAAACATGTAGAGATGATAATGCTGTAAAAGAAGTATCACCTTTGAAACTAAACGTATTTTCAAATATGAGTGATGATACTTTATTCGCTTGGGACTGTGAAACGTATTCAGATAGTGAAACGCGTAAAGCAATTCCTTATTCATGTACGTTAATTAATTGGCACTGTTGCACTTTCGGGCCTCTCGGGTTCTAATTGAGCTAGCAATCTGAAATTTGGTAGGATGATTTATACATATGTTCTGATTATTCACAGTAAATTTGGTGTCATTCCGACGTTTCTTTCTATTTTAAATTATTTTTCAAAGTTTCGAAGTGAATGATATTTCACCGATAATGGCGAATCGACGTTCAGTTGTACTTGCTTTGTCATTCCATTCTCTCGGGACGATTCGCAACAAAAAATATATAATTTGGAATCATTTAGAGATGTTTCGTAACACTTTAAATACGCCGAATTGTTAAAGTTTAACAACTGAATGAAGACGGAAAATGTTGTCTGGTTGGTCTGAAATTTTCTGACGTTGATCAGGACACATTACTCTTTCGCATTAGCACGCTTCATGTCGATATCGCGATCGGAATTGATCGAGGGGCGATGCAGCAATAGGGGCATTACTTTAACAATTAATTAAAAATGGAAAGGGTGCCTGATCGGTCTGAATTTTTTGGTGAGTAATCAGGACGCATGACTGTGTCACATTGGCATGTTTCGTGTCGATATCGCGATCGAAAGTCATCGAATAGGGGCAATTACTTTAACACACGATTTAAGATGGAAATTAGTGTATGATCGGTCTGAAATTTTTTGTGAGTAATCAGGACACATGACTGTGTCACATTGGCATGTTTCATGTCGATATCGCGATCGAAAGTCATCGAATAGGGGCAATTACTTTAACACACGATTTAAGATGGAAATTAGTGTCTGATCGGTCTGAAATTTTTTGTGAGTAATCAGGACACATGACTGTGTCACATTGTCATGTTTCGTGTCGATATCGCGATCGAAAGTCATTGAATAGGGGCAATTACTTTAACACACGATTTAAGATGGAAATTAGTGTCTGATCGGTCTGAAATTTTTTGTGAGTAATCAGGACACATGACTGTGTCACATTGTCATGTTTCGTGTCGATATCGCGATCGAAAGTCATCGAATAGGGGCAATTACTTTAACACACGATTTAAGATGGAAATAATTGTCTGATCGGTCTGAAATTTTTTGTGAGTAATCAGGACACATGACTGTGTCACATTGTCATGTTTCGTGTCGATATCGCGATCGAAAGTCATTGAATAGGGGCAATTACTTTAACACACGATTTAAGATGGAAATTAGTGTCTGATCGGTCTGAAATTTTTTGTGAGTAATCAGGACACATGACTGTGTCACATTGTCATGTTTCGTGTCGATATCGCGATCGAAAGTCATCGAATAGGGGCAATTACTTTAACACACGATTTAAGATGGAAATAATTGTCTGATCGGTCTGAAATTTTTTGTGAGTAATCAGGACACATGACTGTGTCACATTGTCATGTTTCGTGTCGATATCGCGATCGAAAGACATCGAATAGGGGCAATTACTTTAACACCCGATTTAAGATGGAAATAAGTGTCTGATCGACACGAAACATGACAATGTGACACAGTCATGTGTCCTGATTACTCACAAAAAATTTCAGACCGATCAGACACTAATTTCCATCTTAAATCGTGTGTTAAAGTAATTGCCCCTATTCGATGACTTTCGATCGCGATATCGACACGAAACATGACAATGTGACACAGTCATGTATCCTGATTACTCACAAAAAAATTCAGACCGATCAGACACTAATTTCCATCTTAAATCGTGTGTTAAAGTAATTGCCCCTATTCGATGACTTTCGATCGCGATATCGACACGAAACATGTCAATGTGACACAGTCATGTGTCCTGATTACTCACAAAAAATTTCAGACCGATCAGACACTTATTTCCATCTTAAATCGGGTGTTAAAGTAATTGCCCCTATTCGATGACTTTCGATCGCGATATCGACACGAAACATGACAATGTGACACAGTCATGTGTCCTGATTACTCACAAAAAATTTCAGACCGATCAGACACTAATATCCATCTTAAATCGTGTGTTAAAGTAATTGCCCCTATTCGGTGACTTTCGATCGCGATATCGACACAAAACATGACAATGTGACACAGTCATGTGTCCTGATTACTCACAAAAAATTTCAGACCGATCAGGCACCCATTTCCATTTTTAATTAATTGTTAAAGTAATGCCCCTATGCCCCTATTGCTGCATCGCCCCTCGATCAATTCCGATCGCGATATCGGCATGAAACGTGCTAATGCGAAAGAGTAATGTGTCCTGATCAACGTCAGAAAATTTCAGACCAACCAGACAACATTTTCCGTCTTCATTCAGTTGTTAAACTTTAACAATTCGGCGTATTTAAAGTGTTACGAAACATCTCCAAATGATTCCAAATTATATTTTTTTGTTGCGAATCGTCCCGAGAGAATGGAATGACGAAGCAAGTACAACTGAACAATCCCCTTGTCGATTCGCCATTATCGGTGAAATATCATTCACTTCGAAACTTTGAAAAATAATTTAAAATAGAAGGAAACGTCGGAATGACACCAAATTTACTGTGAATAATCAGAACATATGTATAAATCATCCTACCAAATGTCAGATTGCTAGCTCAATTAGAACCCGAGAGGCCCGAAAGTGCAACAGTGCCAATTAATTTAGAAAAGCTAAGAAAAAAGTTAGAGATGATACCTCCCACTGATAATATTCCAGAAGCATTTTATAACAAACTAATGAAAATAGTAGAAATATTTGTAGGCACAGATTGTATAGATCAAATGTTGAAATATTTAGGTAAATATGATAAAAAAAGATTAACATTGATTTCTCATAACGGTAGTGGTTTTGATAACTGGATCGTAATTAAAAACGTAAAGAAACTAACACAATGTCCACTAATAACACCCAGAGGAATTCTTTCTTTACCATTATCTAATCCATACACTGATGAAGATTTACAGAAAAGATGGAAACGACAGAAAGATATAAAAAGTAAATCCAATTATTTACAGCATATTAATTTCACATGTTCCTATCAACACGAAGCATCTAGTTTAGCAACATGGGGAAAGTCGTCTAATCTACCAATGAATTTGAGAAAGATCGTTGATGTAGACATTGCAAAATATACCAAAGATAACTGGGAAATTTTAAGACACGAATGGGAACCATATGCAAAGCGAGACACCCTATGTCTTGGAGCATGCTTGATAAAATATAACAAAGTTATGAAAGACGTTGTATTCCAGAGCGTTTCTAATAATCTAACGGCTCCATCTCTATCTTTAAAGGGGTGGTATTATTTGTATCATTACGATAAAGAAATGGTTGAAGAACCATATTACGAAAGTACAAGACTCGTACCAAAACATACTGAAAAACAAAATATAGAAAAGGTTTACTCACACACTAACCCTTTTATAAGACATTTTATAAGACGCTCTATTAAAGGAGGAAGGGTTTCTGCAAATCGAAAAATATTTACAACTGATAAAATCAATGAAATTTGTGATGTATTAAAGGAATATACACAAACAAATGACGACAACATAATTGATTTATTTAAAGAATATAGTAAAAGTGATAAAGATAAAACAGAGGTTAATTCAAAACTTAAAAATATAACATGTTCTAGACTGATGGCATTTGATGCTAACGGTTTGTATGCTTCTGCTATGTCAGATTTAGATAGTGAATATCCCAAAGCAGAAAGTGGTAGACCGTTTTTACCAGAAGAAAATAGAAAATTTGTCAAGCTCTTCAATGAACAAAACTTTAGACCCAAAACTGCTATTTTAACAGTTTGGTTTGAGTATCCCAAAAACATGTTCTTCCAACCGATACCAGCTAAAGATAAAATTAGTTTTACGAACAAAGAAGGAAAAAAGGAAACTGGCACTAAAATAAGATTCAGAAATGGTTTCTGTTCAGATGTTTTAACATCGGTCGATATTCAAGAAATAGTAAAAGCTGGTGGACGAATTATTAGAATATTAGATGGCATAGTATACGAAGAAAACTTTAGAACTCCTCCCTATAGAGACTACATTTTAATTTTGAGAGATCTAAGAAATCAATTCAAAAGGGATGGCAATATCGTTGGTAGTAATTGCATGAAATTATTAGGTAATGCCCTGTATGGGAAATCTATTCAGAAGGATATATCTTCATCAAAACATCTTTGGAGTGACGTAACTTTAAAGGCTAACTTTGATTCACATGTTAAACACTATGAAAAAATAAATGAGACTCAATACATTGTTGATATAGAAGAAGAAGAAAAAGAAATTGACGATGTAAATAGTAAATCTACACGACTTACACCCAGTCATTTGGGATCATTCGTATTATCGCACAGTAAGAAAATAATGAACAATTTTATTCACGTAATAGATGGGTTTTATCAACCGGAAATATACTATACCGATACTGATAGTTTATACATTTCATCTAGCAATTGGAATAAATTAAATGAAGCTGGATTAGTATCCGAAAATGAATACTGTAAAGGAAAGAATGATTACGGTGATGGTGGAATTATATTCGGTTTATATTTAGCGCCGAAAGTCAAATACAATATCATACTAACTTCAGATGGTGTTTTAAAAGAAAAGAAAACATTTAAAGGTTATTCTAATGATAAGATAACTGTAGACGATTATATTCGGTTGGCTAGTGGATATGATATATCAAATGAATTTAAGAGAAATTGGGAAAAAAGTTTCACAAATGGAGTAGTTATTCCAAGGGATGATGATAAACAAAAGAAAGTTTTTAGAAGTTATTTAAATCTTGTAAAGAGAAAGGCTCCAAATAGTGAAGGAATCATGTATCCTTATTGTAATAAAGATGAATTGAGTTTGGATGAAAACTATGAATTTGATGATTTCGATTATCTAACTATTCAAGAAGAGAATGAAGAGTTACTTAATTCTTTTTAAATGAAGTTGAATAACAATTTCTTCGTTTCCAAAGTCTATAAACCTATTTTTACCATCTTTGATTTCCAGATTTATATCTTTGATCATAAAGGAATTAAGTGGTAAATATGTTGTTTGAAATGGTTTTTCTATAATTCTATATCCAATCGGAACAGTGAATGTTGGAAGACTGTAAATAATCTGACGTTTGTATTTATTGAAAAATCCACCGTTTATTAAATTGCAATGTATATTGATCACATCGACATCATTCTCGATATTAGCTTTATGTGGTGCTATAGTAGATTGGGTGTATACTCGTTTATCAAATCCTAGTAACGTATTCAATGAATTTTCTACGTTGAAATCAACTTGACTATTATTTCTTAATATCAATTTCATTTTGTTCAAATTTAAATTACCTTCGAATTCAATATTGTTTTTACCATTGACACTTCCTGCGTATTCAGATAGGTATTCGTTAATGGCTATGTATTCGTAACTTCCTGGTAGTAAACTTATGGTTTTGAATGTTGCTCCATTATCTGTTGATATTTTTATTTTGTTATTATCTTCGTTGATATTTCTAATGGAATTGTAAACAGAGAAATACTTTAATCCCAATTCATATTCTTGATTTCGATCGAGTTCATACTCATAGTCTAGAGATAATTTAATGTCTGATTTATTTGAGGTGATGACGAATAGTTGACTCATTTTTAATAACACTTTTATAATCATTTTTATCTATGATACCTTTTTGTAGGAGTCTTTTTAATATACAATTTAATTCATTATATTGTCTGTGTGATTGATGTCCTTCCTTCATTGCTGCTAATATTATTTGTAATCTATTAAGCAATTCTTCGTTGTTGTCGGATAAAAAAATTACACCATCTCCTGTATGTCCCAAAAAGTCATCGATTTCTTCTATAATATCATCAGTGTAGTTATCATCACTACCATCGGTGTTATCATCTAATTCTTTTTCCAGTCTTCTTAATCTTAAAGTTTTTGGTCCTCCTGTCCTTGTCGATGTAAGAATGTCCACGTATGAATTTAAATCTTTGAAATTATAATCTTTATCATACCCATTCAAAAGATTAATCATACCGGGTGTTAAATCATATACAGCGTCTATTCTGTCAATCTTAAATGTTGGGTAGAGTTGATTGAAACGTATCCTAAAACCGTTAAGAATCAATCCATCCTGATCAATTGTTGGCTTTATTGTTTTGGCTAGGGTTGGATTTGGATTTGAAAAATAACGTTTTATATCATCTAATGTCCTGATTACGATTCCATCATCTTCAATGGGATATTCTATTTGTGGAGGAGATTGTTGAATTTGTTGTTTAGCTTCTAATTTATTCTTGATATCCTCTTGACTTTTTAATATTGGTTTAAATAAAGTTTGTAGATTTTCTGTTAATCCAAGTTGTTGTAATCTGTTATTTTCAACTTGGGTCTTTATTTTATTCTTAGCTTTGATATATTCTCTATTTCTTTTTAAAATATTATTCCATTCCATTTTTAAAAAAATAAATTAACATATGTTGATCATTACTCTTTCACCCGCAGGTTTTCTGGTATTAACGAATACATATCCATGTTCCTCTGGATTTCTCCATTGAGCTTTACAAACCTTTTTAAACGAATCTCTGTCCATTCCGTGATTTATCGACTGTATGATTTGAGATAAATCTTTATCGTTTAATTCAAATAATAAAAAACAATTAGCATTTTTTCTAATAAACATAGAATCCATCCCGTAAAAAGATTGGGATTGGTATAAGCAGTGACAGTTGTGATGTCTTCCCTTCGTGAAGAATTCTTGTTGAACAGATTGATTTTTTTGCGCTACGCAGTCGTCAAACAATATTAAGTTCTTTCGTTTGCTATCAATATTAGACAAGTCCAGATCATTTACATTTTTTGTCAGAAACACTTTTATGTCAGTTGGATTGAAAGATGGATTCTTTTCTTTTATGAAGGTATCTAAGATATCTTTTATTTCCATTTCTCCTTTATCGTAATATTGAAATAATTCTTGAACATATTTCTTTGGTAAATATTCTAAAGCTTTGAGAAATTGATAATACGATTGTTCTGGTGTTGTTGTGTAGATATATAGAGAATCAAAATCTAAAAGGTTGGGTGTTGTCAACATGTTAAAAGTGAGATGAGTTTTCCCAGAACCTGAACTACCGCATATACACATGAGCATTGGATTATTAGGAAATATTTCTGAATGATTAAATTTCTTTCCCATTTTTATGTACCAAAAATTACACCTTCTCCTTTATACTTTGAAAGATATATTCCTTCTCCAGTGTGTATATTTTTAAAAAATATTCCATTACCCTTATGTTTGACTTTGATTTCCCCTGTGTCAATACTATCCACTAATTTAGTTAATCCTTGTTTGACAGTTTTCTTAGTTTCTTCACTAAATCGATTTCCAAATTCTTTAACTGTACCTAATATGTCTGCTACTCCCGACCCTTTTGCTAACTTTTCCATTTCCAAATTATGTCTACGTTTTTCACTTTTTTCAGCTTCGGCTGCTTTCTTGGCATTGACGGCTTGAACTATTCCTGCTGTTCCGCCGGCCGTGGCACCGGCTGCGGCCAAACCTGCAAAGATCAAGGGTAGGAAAGGTAAAAATCCACCTTCCTTTATGTTCTTGTCAATTCTTTCTAAATCTATATCATCTCGTACTTTACAGTGTTTATATTTATCAATAAGTTTTTTAGTTATGCTGATTCTTTTACCATTGTAAGTAATTGTAGTTGGCTTTTCTGTTTCGATAGCATCTATTATTCTTTTTACTAAAGTTTCGGGTTTCATTTTTAAGGGATTAATTTATTCTATTCGAATCATCCGTCTGTCGGATATTTTTATTATATGTTTTGCTTCTTCCAATAATAAACAATAACCGGTTACATCTCCTTGTGTTTTTTCGATATGAATATTTATGTTTACTCCAGTTTTGAAAAGATCTTCTTGATGAGCTGATAGATCAAAACAGAAGATTGGGTGATTAATTGCAAAATCTACATATCCAAACTGAGGTGGATTTCCAAATAATTCACACATATTTTTATAATTTCTATACAATTCATTATAATCCTTTGTGGATGGATTAATAGTTAAAGGTTGGTTAGGATAATTATCGTTGTTTAATCTTACTTGAACTTTACGGATTATAGGATCTTGAGTTTGGTTCATTGCCACTCTAAAGATATTGTTGTTATTTGTCTGAGAATCTGGTAAGTTCTTGAAACCAACTATTAAATATCTTGCTGGTTTAATGCTGTTAGTGATTGGCCATGTTGTGGATTCTCCAGTTAAAGTCATGCTCCCTACAGTGTTGCGACGAAGAAAAGCTATTTCAATGTCTTTAGTTAACGAGTTGAATATTCTCGTTTCTACTTCAATTGATGGTGTTATTACGGGTATGAAAAGTTGGAGATTTGTTATTTCTAATTTTGCATTTGAATTAGCTTCTCCAAAGAATATCTTATCGTCATTAATTTCTCTTTGTAAATGAATTTTAAATGGTAAACCTATAGAAACTTTTCTATGTTCTAAAAGACCGAATAAAGGATATAATTTCCAATTTACGTAATTACCCCATCTATTATCCTCAACAACATTATTGTACTGATTTACTCGTTTGTCAAACCCCTGGTTTACTGCTCTACCGATTCTCTCGATGCTATTTCTGGCAATGACTCTCATTCTAGCGATATCAGCATCGTTAGCTACAGTTTTTACTGGTTCTTTTAAAACGGTCCCATCACCAACATCGGGTATCCAACCCGAGACTGAATCGTAGTTTTTGGGGTAAAGGACTGTTTTCAACATTGTGTCAAATTCTCCTGGGTGTTTGATGGTTTCTATGGGGTTTGATCCCGCTTCCAAAACCATTTCGCTAAATAAAGAAGGAAAGAAATTATTTTCTAATGTTGTATTAGTCTGTGGGACTCTATTTTCATTTGCTGTTCCGTCCTTGATTTTGAAATCGCATCTGAAATAGGCATCAGACAGTAGCAACCAATTTGACAGACTATTGATCTCGAAAGTGACCCTCCCACCATCATTCAATTGTGATTTAGATCCAACACTCGGAGAAATAATTATGAAATCTTCTTTTTTTTTATTAAATGAATAAAGAATTGGATCGTATAATCTAAAAATTGGATCAAGAATTTTATTTGCCATTTTTAGAGGAATTATTTTGTTAAAATACAATACATTTACTATATGCACATATAATGTTTAATAGAACAAAATAACAACATATAAATAAGTTCAACAATGTTTAGTAACAACTTTTACTGTATTAATCAACCCCTTGACTACGGATAAACACTGGTAACCAAGAGGTGATCATACAGAATCGCTCTATGGTTTCAAGTATTATTATATAAATAAGTTCAACAATGTGTAAAGGGAGGTACAACTTTTACTGTATCACTCACAATGTTAATACCGGTTATCGTGACATTACACACATCTATTTTTAGTTAATGTCCCTAGCAACTCACAAATAACACGCGGTATATGTCTACTTAAGACCGGTCATGATGACATTACACACTATAAATCTACTGAAGACAAACTATCGATTGCGTGAAGCTTGAGTTATTTTTAGAGCGGTCCTACAGGGCCGGTCATGATGACATTACACGCTATAACACTATACTATATAAATACACCATAACAAAGATATCCGCGTTATAATGTTTAATAACAACAATAAATAAATTCAATAATTTGTAGTAACAGCTTTTACTGTATTAATCAACTCCATAGTTTAAAGTATTATTATATAAATAACAATGTGTAAAGGCAGGTAACAACTTATACTGTATCAATCAACTCCTTGACTACGGATAAACACTGGTATCCAGGGACCGCTTTGAAGAGATCGCTGTATAGTTACAAGTATTATTTCTATAAGAGCCGTAACACGTGATGAATATCGATTATCAACATGTTGCATCACACAAAGAAAGTTGTTAAGGATAAAATCAATAGTCCATTTAGACAGAGTCATAAACGAGTGAAGCATTGAATCAATACATTCTGTATAATCTAGAAACTCTATTACGTGAATATTGTACAGTCATTATGACTCACGTTCCTTTCCAAAACCTTCGTTGTTCAGGACTGGCTTTTAATTCCTTGTCAATATCAGGCATCCAACTAAGTAATTGAGAAATAGAAACTGTGACTGTTTTAAACTTTGGGTATTCTGTACATAGTTTTGCAAGACGTCTTAGTTTTCTACAATGGCTTAGCGAAATACATAAGTTGGTTTTAACGAAATTACTAAATAAACCAAAATTTAATATAAAAAGTTTCTGGAGCCACTGTCCATACGTTACATATACTTGAATAGTTTGCGCTGAGTTTTGTTTAATAAAAATATCACAATCCTTAACTATGTCTTTATACTATTGTCAAAATGTTTCAATTCCTGCGAATGGGGTAAATCACACACACTATTTTTGAGTTTTTTTAACACTTCCTTATTTTTGGTAAAACTTTTGTTGAAATTTAGAGGTTTTGGTTTTCTAATAAGTGTTTCCTTCTTTTCAAAATGATAGTCCTCAACTGTTTGTAAATCCTCAAGTAGCATCTTTTCTTTTAATTCCATATAATGATCTAAATGCTTCTGGTGGTAATTTATGTGAGCTTCGATAGCATTTGTATAAATCCGCTTGACATCCTCTTGAACTGAAAATAAAAAAACATAGTGTTTTAACGAGGAAAACTATTTGGCACTGTCGTACGCCACCCAGCTATAAAAATGACAGATAATTACATATTAAAATGTACTTACCTGTGTCTGAAGTTTGAGATCCCACTGACATGCTTTCTTCTGCCATGTTTCCCCTGTAGATGTGTCTGTCTCAAACAAAGAACGCAAACTGAATACTATTTCCTAGAAAGAGCTTGTTCCCATAGTAATCAATGTATTGACGTCATATATTCATGCAATATTGATCTAAGGGCGAACTAATGTCTCACATACAGTTCAATAACCTCAATATTGATTTATAATAAAAACCTGATGTCTCACATACAGTTCAATAAACTCAATATTGATTTATAATAAAAACCTGATGTCTCACATACAGTTCAATAACCGCAATATTATCACGTAATGTATTTGATTAGATTCTTAGAAATAGTTTATTGATCAGTTCACCATGAATACAGTTAGCTCATAGTTTATTGATCAGTTCACCATGAATACAGTTAGCTCATAGTAATCAAATAATGACGTTTATACGATGATAATGCAACATGATTAAAGGGAACTAAATCTGTCAATCTTAATAAAACCAGACCACAATGGATTTCAAAGATAAATAAATCATTTTCAAATAGTGGGATAATATGTAATTTGAGGTATTTTATGCTAGGTAGGGACTTGATGGAATGTAGGAAATTTATTGAAGGTGTTTGTTGTAAGAATTCTATGAAAAATGTAGGGTGTTTTATGAAATGTAGGGGTTTTGTTTTGGGTACGCTCAATTTGGTTGCATTTTTTCCTCATGTAGTTATAGATCGGAAGCAAGTTTTTCCCCATGAAATTGAAAATGGAATGGGGGAAGCTTGCTTCCGATCTATAAGTTCTGTAACTACTTATATGGACTTTTTCCAGACAACAAAACGTTAACAAAATTAAAATGTAACCCGGATGTGCCACGCCCATGTCATTTTTTTTATGAATACATTTATATGGGGTATGTTCACTTATGTTCCAATTTTCAAGCCTCTAAACGTAATGGATCATAAACTATGCATATATTAAAGTCCAAAAATTCTAAAAATCGGGTAAAGGTTTTCAAAATTGCAAAATTTAAAAAATTTCAAATTTTACATTACAATCAACTGTGATATATCGTTCGAAAGAGCTCGTAAAGCACATTCAGAATCTGAAAAAATTACTCTCTAAGTGAATTAGGTCACGTGCTAGAGCAGTCCAAAGTTGTCAATTTTGCTGTTTTCGGACAGCTATAAAACCGGAAGTTGATATCGGAGGTCAAATATTAAAGTATCATCTGTAAAGTATAACCTTGTTCCATTTTTTGAACTACAAAACCGAAATCAATGAGCCTTTAACACAAGATGAATAAAGCAATGCTGTAACTGTATGCAAGATCATTTAAAAAAAAATAATAAACTTTACCTTTTTTTTGATAAACAAATTTTTAACAAAAACAAAATTTCCCCGGATGTGCCACGCCCACGTCAAATTTGTTCATGCGACTTTATTTATATTATTAATATCTATTAATGCCTACATTTTCAAAGCTTTACATCCATTGGTTAACGAGATATACAATCATAAATGTCAAAAATGGTCAAAATCTATTATCGGAAATTTTGAAATTCCTAAACCTTGTTCCCTTTTTTGAACTATTCAACCGAAACATCTGAGAATTTGATATAATTGAGCTAAAGTAATGAGGTAAGTGTGCGCAGAAGCATTTTTCAAAAAAAAATAATTATATATATATTTTTTCCAGACAACAAAATTTAAACAAAATGAAAATTTAACCCGGATGTGCCACGCCCACGTCAATATTTTTTGCTGAATAAATCTATATGTGGTATGTTCAATTATGTTTCAAGTTTGAAGCTTCTATAACTTGTAGATCACGAGATATGCATACATCAAAGTCAAAAATTTTAAAAAGTCGGGTTAAGGTTTCCAAAATTGCAAAATATAGAAAAATTTAAATTTTATATTTCAATCAATTGTGATATATCGTTCGAAAGAGCTCGTAAAGCACATTCAGAATCTGAAAAAAATAACTCTCTAAGTGAATTAGGTCACGTGCTAGAGCAGTCCAAAGTTGTCAAGTTTGCTGTTTTTGGACAGCTATAAAACCGGAAGTTGATGCCAGAGGTCAAATATTAAAGTATCATCTGGTAGCCAAGGTCAATGACCTTTGACCTACTTAAGGTCAATGTTATTAAAGGTCAAGGTCACGAGATATAAGCCTTCAAAAATTGAAAAATTTCAACATGAAATTGCAAAAAAGCAAAATCGAAATTCGAAAATCTACTTCCAAGAATTTTCTCTAATTTTGATGTTCTTTCATTTGACACTTAAATTTTGAAATTCGGTTCAGCCAAATTTGCTGAATAAAAATCGAAGAGTTTCAGGGAAATCAAAATGGCGGCTTAAATATCTTTCCAATTTTCGATCTTTTAACCGCACACTTGTCCCATAACTAGAGCTATCGATCAGTACAAGTTTCGTTAAAAAATATCAATTACAGCGGAAGTGGGTCAACCGGAAGTTTGCACTTTCATAACGTGTAAACCGGAAGCGGCGCAAAACTTTTGACTGCGCAGTTTTATTTACTAACTTGTTCTCTATTTTCAATAAAAATTTCAGATGAATCGGACAAATAGCAAAGAAAATAGAAAAAATGGCCAAAAATTGCAAAAGTTTAGATGCAAAAAGTGTGCAACAAATATTTGAAAATCAAATTTTTTGAACTCATAGTTGATTGGGATTTCGCTACAGATTCTAAAAATGAAAACCCGAGCAAAATCGGTCCAAAATTGCACCTTCCAGGCCCCAAAAACCGATTTTTGCACATTTTGCAAATGCACCACTTCCGGTTTTGCAAAAATGTTTCAATTTATATTCATTAAGTACCTAGAAAAAAAGTAACATGTAGGATTGTAAAACTGTTGCTACAGCTGTTGTAGTTTAGGCTGTGTGCCCTGTGTAAAAAACGAAAAAAAAAAAAAAAAAAAAAAGGAAACATTTCGATAACAAACTGGGACTTTGCGGTAGCAAAGTCCCACAACTAGAGCCAAACGTGGCACAGAGTGGGACTTTGCAATTGTGCAAAATTTAAGGGAAATTTAGAAAACATCGTCCCTGAACGTAAATCCGAAGTGCCAAAAAAGTCGAAAAATTTGTTTTTTCGAAAGGTTGTGAAACCGGAATTAGTCACCAGACCTAACATTTGAACGTACCAGCTAAAATCCTTTATCAATGACCTTCATCCTACTGAAGGTCAAGGTCACTCAAGGTCAAATTCACGAGAAACAAGTCTTTAAAATTTGGTAATGCATACTGTAATAACACCGGAAGTTGACGCTAGACTTCAAATATGAAAGTATAAATGAACAGCCAATGTCAATGAACTTTGATCCTAAAAAGGTCAAGGTCAACAAAGGTCAAAGTCAAAAACGAAATTTTTTAATTTTTTTTAACCCTGTTCCGTTTTTGGAACTACAAAGCCGAAATCTATGAACCTTTAACATACGCTTAATAAAGCAATGCTGTAACTGAATGCAAGGTCATTTTTTGAAAAAAAATTAAACTTGACCTTTTTTTTGATAAACAAAATTTTGACAAAAACAGAATTTAACCCGGATGTGCCACGCCCACGTTAGATTTTTTTATGTGACTTTATTTATATTAATAATATCTTAGTATGACTAAATTAGCAAGCCTTTGCATGTATTGGTTAACGAGATATACAATCATTAATGTCAAAAAAGGTCAAAATCAATAATCGGAAATTTTGAAATTAATAAACCTTGTTCCCTTTTATGAACTATACAGCCAAAATAGCTGAGATTATGATATAATATAGCTAAAGTAATGAGGTTGGTGTGTGCAGAAGCATTTTTTAAAAAAAATGTAGTCTATATGGATTTTTTTCAGACAACAAAATGTAAACAAAATCAAAATTTAACCCGGATGTGCCACGCCCATGTCAATTTTTTTTGGATGGATACATTGGTATGCGGAATGTTCACTTATGTTCAAATTTTCAAGCCTCTAAACTTAATAGATCATAAACTATGCATATATTACAGTAAAAAAATTCAAAAAACCGGGTAAAGGTTTTCAAAATAGCAAAATTTAAGAAAAAACTATTTTTGCATTACAATACATTGTGATATATCGTTCGAAAGAGATCATGAAGCCCATTCAGAATATGCAAAAATGAACTCTCTAGGTTAATTAGGTCACCTGTAGGAGCAGTACAAAGTTGCGAATTTGGCTATTTTTGGACACCTATAAAACCGGAAGTTGATATCGGAGGTCAAATATTAAAGTATCATCAGGTAGCCAAGGTCGATGACCTTTGACCTACTTAAGGTCAAGGTCATCAAAGGTCAAGGTCACGAGATATTAGCCTTCAAAAACTGAAAAAATTCAACCGGAAGTTGTATAAAAGGAAAATCGAAATTCAAAATTCGGCCTCCTAGTTTCTGGTCGGAATCGACTATAGTTTCCAGAAATACAAACAGCTAATACACCACACTTACCACCAAGGCCCCATTTTTCGTTTTATAAAAATATTACAAATCAACATGGCGGCCAAAGTATTTTTTTCGGGCTAAATTTTATTTTAAAATCGGCTGTAGAATTACGATTAATAACGATGTACATAATTTCGTTGAAATATTTCAATTACACCGGAAGTTATTCAACCGGAAGTGAAAATCGATTTTCCACATTAACCGGAAGTGACGCGAAAAATTTGAATACGTCAAATGGTTTACGTTAGTGACATGCATCTTTTATTAAAATTTCAGATTAATCCGAAAAAAACTGAAAAATGGTCCGAAAATTTCGAACTTCGGCCAAAAAATGTGTACTATGAATTTTCGAAATTTGATTTTTTTTAACTCGTATCAGATAGGAATTTAGTCACAGATTCCAAAAATGAAAACCCGAGCAAAATCGGCCCAAAAATGTGGCTTCCAGGGTCAAAAAACCTGTTTTTGCTGATGTTGCATTGTGCAACTTGCACTTTTGCAAAAATTTTCCAATTTATATTTATGCAATACCTCGAAAAAAATGGACCTCAGAAGTTGCAAAAAGGTTGCTGCAGCTGTTGTAGTTTAGGCTGTGTACTGATTGTAAAAAACGAAAAAAAAAAAAAACTAGAGCCACATGTGGCACAGAGTGGGACTTTGCGCATGCGCAAAAGGGCTAAAGTAAAGTTAAAAGTACCTTGACCCTCAACTTAAATCCCAATTATCAAAGAAGTCGACAACATACGAAATTTCTGTTTTTTAAAAGGTTGTGAAACTGGAAGTAGATACCAGACATGACCTATGAACTTACCAGCTGATACCCTATGTCAATGACCTACAAACTACCGAAGGTTAAGGTCACTCAAGGTCAAAGTCACGAGATACAAGCCTTTGAAGCTTATAAATTTTGAAAATGTACACACTTATACCACCGGAAGTTGACGCTAGACATCAAATAAGAAAGTATATTTGAATGGCCAAAGTCAATGACCTTTGATCCTACAAAGGTCAAGGTCAACAAAGGTCAATGTCAAAAACGGAAATTTTTTTTTTTTTTAACCATGTTCCTTTTTTTGAACTACAAAGCTGAAATCAATGAGCCTTTAACATAAGCTGAATAAAGCAATGCTGTAACTGTAAGCAAGGTCATTTTTTGAAAAAAATTTAAACTTTAACTTTTTTTTGATAAACAAAATTTTTGAGAAAAGCAACATTTTACCCGGATGTGCCACGCCCACATCAGATTTTTTTTATGTGACTTTATTTATGTTAATAATATCTTACTATATCTAAATTATCAAGCCTTTGCATCTATTGGTTAACGAGATATACAATCATAAATGTCAAAAAAGGTCAAAATCCATAATCGGAAATTTTTAAATTAATAAACCTTGTTCCCTTTTTCGAACTATATAGCCGAAAAAGCTGAAATTTTGATATAATAAAGCTAAAGTAATGAGGTTGGTGTGTGCAAAAGCATTTTTCAAAAAAAATGTAGTCTATATGGATTTTTTCCAGACAACAAAATGTAAACAAAATTAAAATTTAACCCGGATGTGCCACGCCCATGTCAATTTTTTTTTATGAATACATTTATATGGGTTATGTTCACTTATGTTCTAATTTTCAAGCCTCTAAACGTAATAGATCATAAACTATGCATATATTAAAGTCAAAAAATTCAAAAAATCGGTTAAAGGTTTTCAAAATTTGCAAAATTAAAAAAAAAAGTTTTGCATTGCAATTCATTGTGATATATCGTTCGAAAGAGCTCATAAAGCCCATTCAGAATATGCAAAAATCAACTCTCTAGGTTAATTAGGTCACCTGTAGGAGCAGTACAAAGTTACGAATTTGGCTGTTTTCAGACAGCTATAAAACCGGAAGTTGATATCGGAGGTCAAATATTAAAGTATCATTAGGTAGCCATGGCCGATGACCTTTGACCTACTTAAGGTTAAGTTCATCAAAGGTCAAGGTCACGAGATATGAGACTTCAAAAACTGAAAAAATTCAATCGGAAGTTGCAAAAAAGGAAAATCGAAATTCAAAAATCGGCTTCCCACAGATTGGTCGCAATCGACTAAAGTTTCCAGAAATACAAACATCACACACGTCACACTTACCACGAAGGCCCCATTTTTCGTTTTATAAAAATATATCAAATCAACATGGCGGTCAAAGTATTTTTTTCGGACGAAATTTTATTTTAAAATCGGCTGTAGAATTACGATTAATAACGATATACATTATTTCGTTCAAATATTTCAATTACACCGGAAGTTATTCAACCGGAAGTGAAAATCGATTTTGCAATTTAACCGGAAGTGACGCAAACATTTTGAATACGTCAAATTGTTTACATAAGTGACATGTATCTTTTATCAAAATTTCGGATTAATCCGACATTAAATGAAAAACGGTCCCAAAATTTCGAAAATCGGCCAAAAAATGTATGGTACGAATTTTCGAAATTTGAAATTTTTTAACTTAAGTCGGATTAGAATTTCGTCACAGATTCCAAAAATGAAAACCCGAGCAAAATCGGCCCATAATTGTAGCTTTCAGGGTCACAAAACCGGTTTTTGCTCATGCTGCAATGTGCAACTTGCACTTTTGCAAAAATGTTTCAATTTATATTCATTAAGTACATCGCCAAAAATGGACCTCAGAAGTTGTAAAAAAGTTGCTGCAGCTGTTGCAGTTTAGGCTGTGTGCCCTGTGTAAAAAACGAAAAAAAAAAAAAAAAAAAAAAGAAACATTTCGAAAAACGTGGCACAGAGTGGGACTTTGCAATTGTGCAAAATTTAAGGGAAATTTAGAAAACATCGTCCCTGAACGTAAATCCGAAGTGCCAAAAAAGTCGAAAAATTTGTTTTTTCGAAAGGTTGTGAAACCGGAATTAGTCACCAGACCTAACATTTGAACGTACCAGCTAAAATCCTTTATCAATGACCTTCATCCTACTGAAGGTCAAGGTCACTCAAGGTCAAATTCACGAGAAACAAGTCTTTAAAATTTGGTAATGCATACTGTAATAACACCGGAAGTTGACGCTAGACTTCAAATATGAAAGTATAAATGAACAGCCAATGTCAATGAACTTTGATCCTAAAAAGGTCAAGGTCAACAAAGGTCAAAGTCAAAAACGAAATTTTTTAATTTTTTTTAACCCTGTTCCGTTTTTGGAACTACAAAGCCGAAATCTATGAACCTTTAACATACGCTTAATAAAGCAATGCTGTAACTGAATGCAAGGTCATTTTTTGAAAAAAAATTAAACTTGACCTTTTTTTTGATAAACAAAATTTTGACAAAAACAGAATTTAACCCGGATGTGCCACGCCCACGTTAGATTTTTTTATGTGACTTTATTTATATTAATAATATCTTAGTATGACTAAATTAGCAAGCCTTTGCATGTATTGGTTAACGAGATATACAATCATTAATGTCAAAAAAGGTCAAAATCAATAATCGGAAATTTTGAAATTAATAAACCTTGTTCCCTTTTATGAACTATACAGCCAAAATAGCTGAGATTATGATATAATATAGCTAAAGTAATGAGGTTGGTGTGTGCAGAAGCATTTTTTAAAAAAAATGTAGTCTATATGGATTTTTTTCAGACAACAAAATGTAAACAAAATCAAAATTTAACCCGGATGTGCCACGCCCATGTCAATTTTTTTTGGATGGATACATTGGTATGCGGAATGTTCACTTATGTTCAAATTTTCAAGCCTCTAAACTTAATAGATCATAAACTATGCATATATTACAGTAAAAAAATTCAAAAAACCGGGTAAAGGTTTTCAAAATAGCAAAATTTAAGAAAAAACTATTTTTGCATTACAATACATTGTGATATATCGTTCGAAAGAGATCATGAAGCCCATTCAGAATATGCAAAAATGAACTCTCTAGGTTAATTAGGTCACCTGTAGGAGCAGTACAAAGTTGCGAATTTGGCTATTTTTGGACACCTATAAAACCGGAAGTTGATATCGGAGGTCAAATATTAAAGTATCATCAGGTAGCCAAGGTCGATGACCTTTGACCTACTTAAGGTCAAGGTCATCAAAGGTCAAGGTCACGAGATATTAGCCTTCAAAAACTGAAAAAATTCAACCGGAAGTTGTATAAAAGGAAAATCGAAATTCAAAATTCGGCCTCCTAGTTTCTGGTCGGAATCGACTATAGTTTCCAGAAATACAAACAGCTAATACACCACACTTACCACCAAGGCCCCATTTTTCGTTTTATAAAAATATTACAAATCAACATGGCGGCCAAAGTATTTTTTTCGGGCTAAATTTTATTTTAAAATCGGCTGTAGAATTACGATTAATAACGATGTACATAATTTCGTTGAAATATTTCAATTACACCGGAAGTTATTCAACCGGAAGTGAAAATCGATTTTCCACATTAACCGGAAGTGACGCGAAAAATTTGAATACGTCAAATGGTTTACGTTAGTGACATGCATCTTTTATTAAAATTTCAGATTAATCCGAAAAAAACTGAAAAATGGTCCGAAAATTTCGAACTTCGGCCAAAAAATGTGTACTATGAATTTTCGAAATTTGATTTTTTTTAACTCGTATCAGATAGGAATTTAGTCACAGATTCCAAAAATGAAAACCCGAGCAAAATCGGCCCAAAAATGTGGCTTCCAGGGTCAAAAAACCTGTTTTTGCTGATGTTGCATTGTGCAACTTGCACTTTTGCAAAAATTTTCCAATTTATATTTATGCAATACCTCGAAAAAAATGGACCTCAGAAGTTGCAAAAAGGTTGCTGCAGCTGTTGTAGTTTAGGCTGTGTACTGATTGTAAAAAACGAAAAAAAAAAAAAACTAGAGCCACATGTGGCACAGAGTGGGACTTTGCGCATGCGCAAAAGGGCTAAAGTAAAGTTAAAAGTACCTTGACCCTCAACTTAAATCCCAATTATCAAAGAAGTCGACAACATACGAAATTTCTGTTTTTTAAAAGGTTGTGAAACTGGAAGTAGATACCAGACATGACCTATGAACTTACCAGCTGATACCCTATGTCAATGACCTACAAACTACCGAAGGTTAAGGTCACTCAAGGTCAAAGTCACGAGATACAAGCCTTTGAAGCTTATAAATTTTGAAAATGTACACACTTATACCACCGGAAGTTGACGCTAGACATCAAATAAGAAAGTATATTTGAATGGCCAAAGTCAATGACCTTTGATCCTACAAAGGTCAAGGTCAACAAAGGTCAATGTCAAAAACGGAAATTTTTTTTTTTTTTAACCATGTTCCTTTTTTTGAACTACAAAGCTGAAATCAATGAGCCTTTAACATAAGCTGAATAAAGCAATGCTGTAACTGTAAGCAAGGTCATTTTTTGAAAAAAATTTAAACTTTAACTTTTTTTTGATAAACAAAATTTTTGAGAAAAGCAACATTTTACCCGGATGTGCCACGCCCACATCAGATTTTTTTTATGTGACTTTATTTATGTTAATAATATCTTACTATATCTAAATTATCAAGCCTTTGCATCTATTGGTTAACGAGATATACAATCATAAATGTCAAAAAAGGTCAAAATCCATAATCGGAAATTTTTAAATTAATAAACCTTGTTCCCTTTTTCGAACTATATAGCCGAAAAAGCTGAAATTTTGATATAATAAAGCTAAAGTAATGAGGTTGGTGTGTGCAAAAGCATTTTTCAAAAAAAATGTAGTCTATATGGATTTTTTCCAGACAACAAAATGTAAACAAAATTAAAATTTAACCCGGATGTGCCACGCCCATGTCAATTTTTTTTTATGAATACATTTATATGGGTTATGTTCACTTATGTTCTAATTTTCAAGCCTCTAAACGTAATAGATCATAAACTATGCATATATTAAAGTCAAAAAATTCAAAAAATCGGTTAAAGGTTTTCAAAATTTGCAAAATTAAAAAAAAAAGTTTTGCATTGCAATTCATTGTGATATATCGTTCGAAAGAGCTCATAAAGCCCATTCAGAATATGCAAAAATCAACTCTCTAGGTTAATTAGGTCACCTGTAGGAGCAGTACAAAGTTACGAATTTGGCTGTTTTCAGACAGCTATAAAACCGGAAGTTGATATCGGAGGTCAAATATTAAAGTATCATTAGGTAGCCATGGCCGATGACCTTTGACCTACTTAAGGTTAAGTTCATCAAAGGTCAAGGTCACGAGATATGAGACTTCAAAAACTGAAAAAATTCAATCGGAAGTTGCAAAAAAGGAAAATCGAAATTCAAAAATCGGCTTCCCACAGATTGGTCGCAATCGACTAAAGTTTCCAGAAATACAAACATCACACACGTCACACTTACCACGAAGGCCCCATTTTTCGTTTTATAAAAATATATCAAATCAACATGGCGGTCAAAGTATTTTTTTCGGACGAAATTTTATTTTAAAATCGGCTGTAGAATTACGATTAATAACGATATACATTATTTCGTTCAAATATTTCAATTACACCGGAAGTTATTCAACCGGAAGTGAAAATCGATTTTGCAATTTAACCGGAAGTGACGCAAACATTTTGAATACGTCAAATTGTTTACATAAGTGACATGTATCTTTTATCAAAATTTCGGATTAATCCGACATTAAATGAAAAACGGTCCCAAAATTTCGAAAATCGGCCAAAAAATGTATGGTACGAATTTTCGAAATTTGAAATTTTTTAACTTAAGTCGGATTAGAATTTCGTCACAGATTCCAAAAATGAAAACCCGAGCAAAATCGGCCCATAATTGTAGCTTTCAGGGTCACAAAACCGGTTTTTGCTCATGCTGCAATGTGCAACTTGCACTTTTGCAAAAATGTTTCAATTTATATTCATTAAGTACATCGCCAAAAATGGACCTCAGAAGTTGTAAAAAAGTTGCTGCAGCTGTTGCAGTTTAGGCTGTGTGCCCTGTGTAAAAAACGAAAAAAAAAAAAAAAAAAAAAAGAAACATTTCGAAAACAAACTGGGACTTTGCGGTAGCAAAGTCCCACAACTAGAACTGTACAGTTAACAGTACTTGTGCAGGGCGATTTACGACATACAGGTAGTACGGTGCGGCAATATTCGATTGCGCATGTACTGTACTGATAATTCAATGCGTGAGATCAACAGGGTAATGCAATTGAGACTATGATTATAGACATACATATCAAGTTTAAAAATATTTCAACAAGAATAAATAAAGTAGGCAATACGCATGTGCACTGCACAAATGCTCTATTCCCATGAAATCCCAAATCAGTCTATACGTATGCATACCAAGTTTCATGCAATTCGGTTGAGAAATAAGGAAGTTGTTACTGCGCATGCTCACTACACAAATTCATTATGTCCATGAAATTTCAAATCTGATTTTACACAAACATGCTAATTTTGAAGATATTCTGATAAGAAATAAATAAGTTGGCAATGCGCATGCGCACTACATAAATTTGATATGTCCATGATATTTCGAATCTTATTATACACATGCAAGCCAATTTTGAATGAATTTGATTCAGAAATAAGAAAATTAGCAATGCGCATGCGCAAAACACAAATTCAATTTCTCCATCATATTTGGAATAGGCATATACATTTGCATACCAAGTTTCATGAAATTCGGATAAGAAATAAGAAAGTTAGCAACGCGCATGCGCACTTCACAAATTCAAAATGTCCATGATATTTCTAATCTAATTATACACATACATACCGATTTTGAAGAAATTTGGATAAGAAATAAGGAAGCTGATATTGCGCATGCGCAGAACTAAATTTTAACATTTCTACTAAGTTTTGAATCCGATTATGCGTGTACATGCCAAGTTTCGTTTAAATCGGATAACAAACAAAAAAGTTAGCATCGCGCATGCGCACAACCCATATTTTGTATTTTTCTTTAAATCACTATTCGAACATGAAGGTATATGCAAATTTTGAAGAAAATCGGTTCATAAATAAGAATGTGGGTCAATTAAGCAGTGGGCGTGCCTACAGGGTGCTTCAGTAACTTAAATTTTCAGCATTCCGTAGTTTAGTCCATTCTAGACCTCCCTTTAATGCGCAAACTGAATATATTTCATATCTAACAAAAATTGAGGTAGAGCCCCTTTAACTTTAACATGTCAAACTTACTGACTCTATTGACAGTGACACTGTTTATCACAGTCAATTAACCGACATACCTATTATTGCCCCATGTTAAAGTATGGGATATAGAAATATGCAAGTTACATAGAAGTGTTGCATATTTTTGGAAACCTTAAGATCTCAGCATTACAGATCCGAAAAAATTATTGCTTTATCTATATTAAGGCCCTCGTTAAAACGCTTTAAAGATGCAAAATCACCTTTGAGTCACACCTCTAAAACAGAAAGCACGTGTCGGACATGAAAAATGAATAGATCATGTTAAAGCTCTCATAAATCTTTATGAGATCTGTAAATATCAAGATGATCTGAGGTTAAGTTCTCGAGATAGAAGCCTTTTAAATTTTGATCAAAATCGCAACATTTTCTTAAATTAAATTTTGACATCGCCAAATCTGATATAATTTGAAACCTTTTAAAGAGTACATTAAAAATCAACAAACATTAGGGTGTTATTCCACTTAGGTTTTGCGCTACAGCACTGGCAATATGTTAAAAAAGCCATGTTTGGAGCCCTATAAAATAAGTGTAAGTGGTCTGACCCCAAAGGTCAAAAGGTCATCAGAAGGTCAAGGTCGCAAGGTATCATTGTGAGTAATATGAAGGTCATCCAAGGTCAAGGTCATGTGATACAAGCATCTAAACTTTGGAAAAAAACATTCCGTTATACAAAAAAGTCAAAATCGAAAATCGAAATTCGGCTCTCAAGGAAGTGTCGACAAATCTTTAATGCTCCGATTAACATCAAAATCGTGAATGTCTGATTACAAAATTATTCTGAATAAAAATTTTGGAAAAATGACTCTAACCAATATGGCGGCCAAACTATAACTTCCGGTATATATTTTTTTGGTCATAACGGTTTGTAATAATAACACTAACATTATGCACACCCTAATTTTATCATAAATAAGTTTTACCGGAAGTGATGTAACCGGAAGTGATATCATCAAAACCGGAAGTGATGCAAAAATTTTGAGTGTGGGGAATTATTTGCACTTGCCGTAGGTCTACATCATAGAAGTTTCATATTGATCCGTTGAAAATCAAACAAAAAATCATACTTCGATTAATTACGGCAAGAAAAAGTGACGAACGATTTTCATGTAATCGAATATTTTAAAGTTCTATTGTATGTCCTTTGTTACAAGAAATACGATGAAAGAAATTTGAGCAAAATCGGTTGATAAATACGGTCTCTAGAGCCCATTTTATGTTTGTTGCTAATGTCGCTTAATGTTGCTCAGAAAAATTTCGTTTTACATTCATATTAAATTTAGCCACAAGTCAGAAAACGTCACGAAATCTGTTTTTTAATACATAGTACCATTGCTCAGAAATAGGTGCACCGACCGACGAAAAAAAAAAAAAATAATCAGTACGAAAACAAAGCAGGGCGTACGAAGTACGCCCTGCAAAAAAAAAAAAAAGAATAGACATTTCGAAAACAAACTGGGACTTTGCGGTAGCAAAGTCCCACAACTAGAGCCACATGTGGCACAGAGTGGGACTTTGCAAATGTGCAAATTGCTAAGGGAAATTTAAAAAAAATGGGCCCTGAACGTAAATCCGAAGTGTCAAAGAAGTCGACAACTTTTAAAATTTTTGAATTTTTGGAAAGGTTGTGAAACCGGAAGTAGTCACCAGACCTAACATTTAAAAAAAAGCAGCTGAAAACCTTTATCAATAACCTTCAACCTACTGAAGGTCAAGGTCACGAAAGTTCAAATTTACGAGAAACAAGTCTTTAAAATTTGGAAATGCATACAGTAATAACACCGGAAGTTGACGCTAGACATCAAATATAAAGTATAAATGAACAGCCAAAGTCAATGACCTTTGATCCTAAAAAGGTCAAGGTCAACAAAGGTCAAGGTCAAAAACGAAATTTTTTTTTTGTTTAACCTTGTTCCCTTTTTTGAACTACAAAGCTGAAATCAATGAGCCTTTAACATAAGCTGACTAAAGCAATGCTGTAACTGTATGCAATGTCATTTTTTGAAAAAAATTTAAACTTTACCTTTATTTGGGATAAACAAAAATTTGACAAAAACAATATTTTAACCGGATGTGCCACGCCCACATCAGATTTTTTTCTGTGACTTTATTCATATTAATAATATCTTACTATGGCTAAATCATCAAGCCTTTGCATCTATTGGTAAACGAGATATACAATCATAAATTTCAAAAAAGTTCAAAATCTATAATCGGAAATTTTGAAATTGATAAACCTTGTTCCCTTTTTTGAACTATACAGCCGAAATAGCTGAGATTTTGATATAATTGAGTTAAAGTAATGAGGTTGGTGTGTGCAGAAGCATTTTTCAAAAAAATATAGTCTATATGGACTTTTTCCAGACAACAAAACGTTAACAAAATTAAAATTTAACCCGGATGTGCCACGCCCATGTCATTTTTTTTGATGAATACATTTATATGGGGTATGTTCACTTATGTTCCAATTTTCAAGCCTCTAAACGTAATGGATCATAAACTATGCATATATTAAAGTCAAAAAATTCTAAAAATCAGGTAAAGGTTTTCAAAATTGCAAAATTTAAAAAATTTCAAATTTTACATTACAATCAACTGTGATATATCGTTCGAAAGAGCTCGTAAAGCACATTCAGAATCTGAAAAAATAACTCTCTAATTGAACTAGGTCACGTGCTAGAGCAGTCCAAAGTTGTCAATTTTGCTGTTTTCGAACAGCTATAAAACCGGAAGTTGATATCAGAGGTCAAATATTAAAGTATCATCTGGTAGCCCAGGTCGATGACCTTTGACCTAGTTAAGGTCAAGGTCATCAAAGGTCAAGGTCACGAGATATGAGCCTTCAAAAACTAAAAAAAAATCAACCGGAAATTGCAGAAAAGGAAAATCGAAATTCAAAATTCGGCTTCCCAGTTTTTTGTCGCAATCGACTATAGTTTCCAGAAATACAAACATCACACACATGACACTTACCACCAAGGCCCCATTTTTCGTTTTATAAAAATGTATCAAATCAACATGGCGGCCAAATTATTTTTTTCGGACTAAATTTTATTTTAAAATCGGCTGTAGAATTACGTTTAATAACGATATACATAATTTCGTTGAAATATTTCAATTACACCGGAAGTTATTCGACCGGAAGTGAAAATCGATTTTCCACTTTAACCGGAAGTGACGCAAAATTTTTGAATACGTCAAATTGTTTGCATTAGTGACATGCATCTTTTATTAAAATTTCAGATTAATCCGAAAAAAACTGAAAAATGGTCCAAATATTTAGAAAATCGGCCAAAAAAAGTATGCTACGAATTTTCGAAATTTGAAATTTTTTAACTCATATCACATCGGAAATTAGTCACAGATTCCAAAAATGAAAACCCGAGCAAAATCGGCCGAAAAATGTGGCTTCCAGAGTCAAAAAACCCGTTTTTGCTCATGTTGCAAAGTGCAACTTGCACTGTTGCAAAAATGTTTCAATTTATATTCATTAAGTACCTCGCCAAAAACGGACCTCAGAAGTTGTAAAAAGGTTGCTGCAGCTGTTGCGGTTTAGGCTGTGTGCCCTGTGTAACAAACGAAAAAAAAAAAAAAATGGAAACATTTCGAAAAAAAACTGGGACTTTGCGGTAGCAAAGTCCCACAACTAGAACCACACGTGGCACAGAGTGGGACTTTGCAAATGTGCAAATTTGCTAAAGGGAATTTAAAAAAAACTTTGAAAGTTGATGTGTTTTGTTTTGTTGTGAAACCAGTAGTAATCACCAGACCTGACATACAATGACCTTCAACCTACTGAAGGTCAAGCTCGCTTAAGGTCAAAGTCACGAGATACAAGTCTTTGAAACTGCTAAACTTTGAAAATGCATACAGTAATGACACCGGAAGTTGACGCTTAACATCAAATATGAAAGTATATATGAACTGCCAAAGTCAATGACCTTTGATCATAGAAAGGTCCAGTTCAACAAATGTCAAGGTCAAAAACGGAAAAAAATAATTGTTTTAACCTTGTTCCTTTTTTTGAACTACAAAGCCGAAATCAATGAGCCTTTAACACAAGCTGTATAAAGCAATGCTGTATATGTATGCAAGGTCATTTTTTGAAAAAAATATTAAATTTTACTTTTTTTTGATAAACAAATTTTTAACCAAAACAAAATTTTACCCGGATGTGCCACGCCCACGTCAGATTTTTTTATGTGACTTTATTTATATTAATATTATCTATTAGTGCCTAAATTTTCAAGCCTTTACATCCATTGGTTAACGAGATATACAATCATAAATGTCAAAAAGGGTCAAAATATATTATCGGAAATTTTGAAATTCTTAAACCTTGTTCCCTTTTTTGAACTATTCAACCGAAACATCTGAGATTTTGATATAATTGAGCTAAAGTAATGAGGTAAGTGTGTGCAGAAGCATTTTTCAAAAAAAATAGAATTCTATATATATTTTTTCCAGACAACAAAATTTAAACAAAATGAAAATTGTACCCGGATGTGCCACGCCCACGTCAATATTTTTTTATGGATACATCTATATGTGGTATGTTCAATTATATTTCAAGTTTGAAGCTTCTATATCTTATAGATCACGAGATATGCATACATCAATGTCAAAAAATTCAAAATGTCGGGTGAAGGTTTCAAAAATTGCAAAATATTAAAAAATTTAAATTTTGCATTACAATACATTGTGATATATCTTTCGAAAGAGCTCGTAAAGCACATTCAGGATCTGAAAACAATAACTCTCTAGGTGAATTAGGTCACGTGCTAGAGAAGTTCAAAGTTGTCAATTTTGCTGTTTTCAGACAGCTATAAAACCGGAAGTTGATATCAGAGGTCAAATATTAAAGTATCATCTGGTAGCCAAGGTCGATGACCTTTGACCTACTTAAGGTCAAGGTTATCAAAGGTCAAGGTCACGAGATATGAGCCTTCAAAAATTGAAAAAATTCAACTTGAAATTGCAAAAAAGCAAATTCGAAATTCAAAAATCTACTTCCAAGAATTTTCTCTAATTTTTATGTTCTTCCATTTGACACCAAAATTTTTAAATTCGGTTCAGCCAAATTGGCTGAATAAAAATCGAAATGTTTCAGGAAAATCAAAATAGCGGCCAAAGTTCCACTTCCGGGTGAAATTTTATTTTAAAATCGGCCGTAGAATTACGATGGCTACCCATCAGCTTAAGTTTGTTGAAATATTTAAATTTCACCGGAAGTTATTCAACCGGAACTTTAAATCGATTTTCCATTCAAACCGGAAGTGAAGTGAAAATTTCGACTACGTCACTCGATTAACATTTGTGGTAAAACTTTTTTATCAAAATAACAGATCAATCTGACAAAGATTGAAAAAATGTAAAAAAAAATCGAAATTTGATGAAAAAAATTTTGCTACGAATTTTCGAAATTTGAAATTGTTTAACTTTGATCCAGTCAGCAGTTACTCACAGATTCCAAAAATGAAAACCGGAGCAAAATCGGCCCAAAAATGTGGCTTCCAGGGTCAAAAAACCCGTTTTTGCTCAGGTTGCAATGTGCAATTTGCACTTTTGCAAAAATGTTCCAATTTACATTTAAGCAGTAATTCCCCCAAATGTTAGATATATCGTTGTTAACAGTTCATTGCAGCTGTTCCAGTTTAAGCTCTGTGCTCAGTAAAAAGTATGAAGAAAAACAAACATTTTCAAAAAGTGAAAACTTCGACACAAAAAAGTGTGCATCGAAAATTTGAAATTTGAATTATTTTAACTCTAGTCATATTGGATATTCGCTAGGGATACGAAAAGTGAAAACCCGAGCAAAATCGACCTAAAAATGTAGATTTTAGAGACAAATGTCTACTTTTTGCAAATTTTGCAATGTGCATTTGCCATTTTGCAAAAATGTTCCAATTTATCTTTAAGCAATACCTCGCCTAAAACTAAGGTATATAGAAGTTAAAAGTTCACTGCAGCTGTTGCAGTTTAAGCTGTGTGACTTTTGTAAAAAACGAAAAAAAAAAATCATTTCGATAACAAACTGGGACTTTGCGGAAGCAAAGTCCCACAAAAAAAAAAAAAACATTTCGAAAACAAACTGGGACTTTGCGGTAGCAAAGTCCCACAACTAGAACCACACGTGGTACAGAGTGGGACTTTGCAAATGTGCAAATTTGCTAAAGGGAATTAAAAAAAAAATCTAGCCTGAACGAAAATTTCCCAAATTGCAAAATATAAAAAATTCAAATTTGAGATTACAATCAATTGTTATATATCGTTCAAAAGAACTCGTAAAGCACATTCAGAATCTGAAAAAAATTACTCTCTAAGTGAATTAGGTCACGCGCTAGAGCAGTCCAAAGTTGTCAATTTTGCTGTTTTCGGACAGCTATAAAACCGGAAGTTCATATCGGAGGTCAAATATTAAAGTATCATCTGGTAGCAACGGTCGATGACCTTTGATCCTAGAAAGGTCAATGTCAACAAAGGTCAAGGTCAAAACCGGAAAAAAATATTTTTTTAACCTTGTTCCCTTTTTTTAACTACAAAACCGAAATCAATGAGCCTTTAACACAAGCTGAATAAAGCAAGGCTGTAACTGTATGAAATGTCATTTTTTAAAAAAAAATAATAAACTTTACCTTTTTTTTGATAAACAAATTTGTAACAAAAACAAAATTTCCCCGGATGTGCCACGCCCACGTCAGATTTTTTGATGTGACTTTATTTCTATTATTAATATCTATTAATGCCTCAATTTTCAAAGCTTTACATCCATTGGTTAACGAGATATACAATAATAAATGTCAAAAATGGTCAAAATCTATTATCGGAAATTTTGAAATTTGTAAACCTTGTTCCCTTTTTTGAACTATTCAACCGAAACATCTGAGAATTTGATATAATTGAGCTTAAGTAATGAGGTAAGTGTATCCAGAAGCATTTTTCAAAAAAATAGCATTCTACATATATTTTTTCCAGACAACAAAATTTGAACAAAATGAAAATTTTACCCGGATGTGCCACGCCCACGTCAATATTTTTTGATTCATACATCTGTAAGGGGTATGTTCAAATTATGTTTCAAATTTGAAGCTTCTATATCTTATAGATCACGAGATATGCATACATCAAAGTAAAAACTTCAAAAAGTCGAGTTAAGGTTTCCAAAATTGCAAAATATAGAAAAATTCAAATTTTACATTTCAATCCACTGTGATATATTGTTTGAAAGAGCTCGTAAAGCACATTCAGAATCTGAAAAAAATAACTCTCTAAGTGAATTAGGTCACGTGCTAGAGCAGTCCAAAGTTGTCAATTTTGCTGTTTTCGGACAGCTATAAAGCCGGAAGTTGATGTCGGAGGTCAAATATTAAAGTATCATCTAGTAGCCAAGGTCAATGACCTTTGACCTACTGAAGATCAAGGTCATCAAAAGTCAAGGTCACGAGATATGAGCCTTCAAAAATTGAAAAAATTCAACTTGAAATTGCAAAAAAGCAAATTCGAAATTCGAAAATCCACTTCCAAGAATTTTCTCTAATTTTTATGTTCTTTCATTTAATACCAAAATATTGAAATTCAGTTCAGCCAAATTGGCTGAATAGATTATGGAATGTTTCAGGAAAATCAAAATGGCGGTCAAAGTTCCACTTGCGGGTGAAATTTTATTTTAAAAACGGCTGTAGAATTACGATGGCTACCCATCAGCCTAATTTCGTTGAAATATTTAAATTTCGCCGGAAGTTATTCAACCGGAACTTTAAATCGATTTTCCATTCAAACCGGAAGTGAAGTGAAAATTTCGACTACGTCACTCGATTAACATTTCTGGTAAAACTTTTTTATTAAATCAACAGATCAATCTGACAAAGATTCAAAAAAAATTTCAAAAAATCGAAATCCGATGAAAAAATGCGATAACCGAATTTTCGATATTTGAAATTTTTTAACTCTTATGACAACTGAATTTAGTCACAGATTCCAAAAATGAAAACCCGAGCGAAATCGGCCCATAAATGTAGCTTCTAGGGTCGAAAAACCTGTTTTTACTCAGGTTGCAATGTGCAATTTGCACTTTTGCAAAAATGTTTCGATTTATATTCATTAGTTACGTCGCCACGATAAGATGTCAGGATATGTTGAGAATCTGATGCAACTGTTGCAGTTGAGGCTGTGTACTCTTTGGAAAAAACGAAAAAAAAAAAAAACTAGAGCCACACGTGGCACAGAGTGGAACTTTGCAAATGTGCAAATTGCCAAGGGGAATGTTAAAAAAATCGACCATGAACGTAAATCCCAAGTGCCAAAGAAGTCGACAACTTTTAAAATTTTTGTTTTTTTGAAAGGTTGTGAAACCGGAAGTAGTCACCAGACCTAACATTTGAACGTACCAGATAAAAGCCTTTATCAATAACCTTCAACCTACTGAAGGTGAAGGTCATTCAAGGTCAAATTCACGAGAAACAAGTCTTTAAAAATTGGAAATGCATACAGTAATAACACTGGATGTTGACGACAGATTTCAAATATGAAAGAATAAATGAACAGCCAAAGTCAATGACCTTTGATCCTAAAAAGGTCAAGGTCAACAAAGGTCAAGGTCACCACCGGAAAAAAATATTTTTTTTAACCTTCTTCCCTTTTTTGAACTACAAAACCGAAATCAATGAGCCTTTAACACAAGCTGAATAAAAAGAATGCTGTAACTGTATGCAAGGTCATTTTTTAAAAAAAATAATAAACTTTACCTTTTTTTTGATAAACAAATTTTTAACAAAAACAAAATTTTCCCGGATGTACCACGCCCACTTCAGATTTTTTGATGTGACTATATTTATATTATTAATATCTTTTAATGCCTAAATTTTCAAAGCTTTACATCAATTGGTTAACGAGATATACAATCATAAATGTCAAAAATGGTCAAAATCTATAATGGGAAATTTTGAAATTCCTAAACTTTGTTCCCTTTTTCGAACTATTCAACCGAAACATCTGAGATTTTGATATAATTGAGCTTAAGTAATGAGGTAAGTGTATGCAGAAGCACTTTTCAAAAAAATTTAATTCTATATATATTTTTTCCAGACAACAAAATTTAAACAAAATGAAAATTTTACCCGGATGTGCCACGCCCACGTCAATATTTTTTGATTCATACATCTGTAAGGGGTATGTTCAAATTATGTTTCAAATTTGAAGCTTCTATATCTTATAGATCACGAGATATGAATACATCAAAGTCAAAAACTTCAAAAAGTCGAGTTAGGGTTTCCATAATTGCAAAATATAAAAAATTCAAATTTTAGATTACAATCAATTGTGATATATCGTTCGAAAGAACTCGTAAAGCACATTCAGAATCTGAAAAAAATTACTCTCTAAGTGAATTAGGTCACGTGCTAGAGCAGTCCAAAGTTGTCAATTTTGCTGTTTTCGGAAAGCTATTAAACCGGAAGTTGATATCGGAGGTCAAATATTAAAGTATCATCTGGTAGCAAAGGTCGATGACCTTTGATCCTAGAAAGGTCAATGTCAACAAAGGTCAAGGTCAAAACCGGGAAAAAAATATTTTTTTTAACCTTGTTCCCTTTTTTGAACTACAAAACCGAAATCAATGAGCCTTTAACACACGCTGAATAAAGCAATGCTGTAACTGTATGCAAGGTCATTTTTAAAAAAAATAAAATAAACTTTACCTTTTTTTTTGATAAACAAATTTTTAACAAAAACAAAATTTCCCCGGATGTGCCACGCCCATGTCAAATTTTTTGATGTGACTTTATTTATATTATTAATATCTATTAATGTCTAAATTTTCAAAGCTTTACATCCATTGGTTAACGAGATATACAATCATAAATGTCAAAAATGGTCAAAATCTATTATCGGAAATTTTAAAATTCCTAAACCTTTCTCCCTTTTTTGAACTATTCAACCGAAACATCTGAGATTTTGATATAATTGAGCTTAAGTAATGAGGTCAGTGTATGCAGAAGCATTTTTCAAAAAAATTGAATTCTATATATATTTTTTCCAGACAACAAAATTTAAACAAAATGAAAATTTTACCCGGATGTGCCACGCCCACGTCAATGTTTTTTGATTCATACATCTGGAAGGAGTATGTTCAAATTATGTTTCAAATTTGAAGCTTCTATATCTTATAGTTCACGAGATATACATACATCAAAGTCAAAAACTTCAAAAAGTCGAGTTAAGGTTTCCAAAATTGAAAAATTTAAAAAATTTAAATTTTGCATTACAATCCATTGTGATATATTTTTCGAAAGAGCTCGCAAAGCACGTTCAGAATCTGAAAAAAATAAGTCTCTAAGTGAATTAGGTCACGTGCTAGAGCAGTCCAAAGTTGTCAATTTTGCTGTTTTCGGACAGCTATAAACCCGGAAGTTGATGTCGGAGGTCAAATATTAAAGTATCATCTGGTAGCCAATCTCGATGACCTTTGACCTACTGAAGGTCAAGGTCATCAAAGGTCAAGGTCACGAGATATGAGCCTTCAAAAATTGAAAAAATTCAACTTGAAATTGCAAAAAAGCAAATTCGAAATTCGAAAATCCACTTCCAAGAATTTTCTCTAATTTTTATGTTCTTTCATTTAATACCAAAATATTGAAATTCGGTTCAGCCAAATAGACTGAATAGATTATGGAATGTTTCAGGAAAATCAAAATGGCGGTCAAAGTTCCACTTGCGGGTGAAATTTTATTTTAAAATCGGCCATAGAATTACTTTGGCTACCCATCTGCATAATTTCGTTGAAATATTTAAATTTCACCGGAAGTTATTCAACCGGAACTTTAAATCGATTTTCCATTCAAACCGGAAGTGAAGTAAAAATTTCGACTACGTCACTTGATTAACATTTCTAATAAAACTTTTTTATTAAAATAACAGATCAATCTGACTAAAATTGAAAAAATGTAAAAAAAAAATCGAAATTCGATTAAAAAATGTGGGGTACGAATTTTCGATATTTGAATTTTTTGAACTCATATCACATCTGAATTTAGTCACAGATGCCAAAAATGAAAACCCTAGCAAAATCGGCCCAAAAATGTGGCTTCCAGGCTCAAAAAACCTGTTTTTACTAAGGGTGCAATGTGCAATTTGCACTTTTGCAAAAATGTTCCAATTTATATTCACCTAGTACCTCGCCTAAATCTAAGGTGTACAGTTGTCAAAAGTTTACTGCAGCTGTTGCAGTTTAGGCTGTGTGCTCTTTCGGGAAAACGAAAAAAAAAAAACATTTCGAAAACAAACTGGGACTTTGCGGAAGCAAAGTCCCACAAAAAAGAAACATTTCGAAAACAAACTGGGACTTTGCGGTAGCAAAGTCCCACAACTAGAGCCACATGTGGCACAGAGTGGGACTTTGCAAATGTGCTAATTGCTAAGGGGAATTTTAAAAAAATGGGCCCTGAACGTAGATCCGAAGTATCAAAGAAGTCGACAACTTTTAAAATTTTTGATTTTTTGGAAATGTTGTGAAACCGGAAGTAGTCACCAGACCTAACATTTGAACATACCAGCCGAAAACCTTTATCAGTAACCTTCAACCTACAGAAGGTCAAGGTCACCAAGGTCAAATTCACGAGAAACAAGTCTTTAAAATTTGGAGATGCATACAGTAATAACACCGGAAGTTGACGCCAGAAATCAAATATGAAAGTATAAATGAACAGCCAAAGTCAATGACCTTTGATCATAGAAAGGTCAAAATCAACAAAGGTCAGGGTAAAAAACGGAAAAAAATATTTTTTTTAACCCTGTTCCGTTTTTTGAACTACAAAGCCAAAATCTATGAACATTTAACATAAGCTGAATAAAGCAATGTTTTAACTGTATGCAAGGTTATTTTTTGAAAAAAAATTTAAACTTTACCTTTTTTTTGATAACCAAAATTTTGACAGAAACAAAATTTTACCCGGATGTGCCACGCCCACGTCAGATTTTTTGATGTGACTTTATTTATATTAATAATATCTTACTATGGCTAAATCATCAAGCCTTTACATCTATTGATTAACGAGATATACATTCATAAATGTCAAAAAAGGTCAAAATCTATAATCGGAAATTTTTAAATTAATAAACCTTGTTCCCTTTTTAGAACTATACAGCCGAAATAGCTGAGATTTTTATATAATTGAGCTAAAGTAATGGGGTAAGTGTGTACAAAAACATTTTTCAAGAAAAATGTAGTCTATATGGATTTTTTCCAGACAACAAAATGTAAACAAAATTAAAATTTAACCCGGATGTGCCACGCCCATGTCAAATTTTTTTTGATGGATAAATTTATATGGGATCTGTTCCACTATATACCAAATTTAAAGACTCTAAACTTAATAGATCAAAAACTATGCATATATTATGGTCAAAAAATTCAAAAAATCGGGTAAAGGTTTTCAAAATTGCAAAATTTAAGAAAAAACTAAATTTTGCATTTCAATACATTGTGATATATTGTTCGAAAGAGCTCATAAAGCCCATTCAGAATATGCAAAAATAAACTCTCTAGGTTAATTAGGTCGCCTGTAGGAGCAGTACAAAGTTGCGTATTTGGCTATTTTCGGACAGCTATAAAACCGGAAGTTGATATTGGAGGTCAAATATTATAGTATCACCTAGTAGCCAAGGTCGATGACCTTTGATCTACTTAAGGTCAAGGTCATCAAAGGTCAAGGTCACGAGATACAAGCCTTCAAAAATTGAAAAAAATTCAACCGGAAATTACAAAAAAGGAAAATCGAAATTCAAAAATCGGCTACCTAGAGATTGGTCGCAATCGACTGTAGTTTCCAAAAATACAAACATTACATACATCACACTTAACCCCAAGGCCCCATTTTTCGTTTTATAAAAATTCATCAAATCAATATGGCGGCCAAAGTGTTTATTTTGGACTAAATTTTATTTTAAAATCGGCTGTAGAATTACGATTAATAACTATATACATAATTTCGTTGAAATATTTCAATTACACCGGAAGTTATTCTACCGGAAGTGAAAATCGATTTTCCACTTTAACCGGAAGTGGCGCAAAAATTTTGAATACGTCAAATTGTTAACATTAGTGACGTGCATCTTGTATTAGAATTTCAGATTAATCCGAAAAAAAATAAAATTTAGTCCAAAAATTTCGAAAATCGGCAAAGAAAAAATATGCTATGAATTTTCGAAATTTGAATTTTTTAACTCGTATGACATCTGAATTTAGTCACAGATTCCAAAAATGAAAACCCGAGCAAAATCGGCCCAAAAATGTAGATTCCAGAGTCGAAAAACCGGATATTACTGAGGTTGCAATGTGCAATTTGCACTTTTGCAAAAATGTTCCAATTTATATTTAAAAAGTACGTCGCCATGATGCGACGTCAGAACATATTTCAGAAATGTTGCAGCTAGCATAGTTTAGGCTGTGTGCCCTGTGGAAAAATCGAAAAAAAAAAAAAAAAGAATAGACATTTCGAAAACAAACTGGGACTTTGCGGTAGCAAAGTCCCACAACTAGAGCCACATGTGGCACAGAGTGGGATTTTGCAAATGTGCAAATTGCTAATTTAGGAAAAAAAATAGGCCTTGAACGTAAATCCGAAGCGCCAAAAAAAGTCGACAACTTTTAAACTTTTTTGTTTTTTTTAAAAGGTTGTGAAACCGGAATTAGTCACCAGACCTAACATTTCAACGTACCAGCTAAAATCCTTTATCAATAACCTTCATCCTACTGAAGGTCAAGGTCACTGAAGGTCAAATTCACGAGAAACAAGTCTTTAAAATTTGGTAATGCAAACTGTAATAACACCGGAAGTTGACGCTAGACATCAAATATGAAAGGATAAATGAACAGCCAAAGTCAATGACCTTTGATCCTAAAAAGGTCAAGGTCAAAAAAGGTTAAGGTCAAAAACGAAATTTTTTATTTTTTTTAACCCTGTTCCCTTTTTGGAACTACAAAGCCGAAATCTATGAACCTTTAACATAAGCTTAATAAAGCAATGCTGTAACTGAATGCAAGGTCATTTTTTGAAAAAAAATTAAACTTTACCTTTTTTTTTGATAAATTTTTTTTTGACAAAAACAAAATTTTACCCGGATGTGCCACGCCCACGTTAGATTTTTTGATGTGACTTTATTTATATTATTAATATCTTACTATGGCTAAATTAGCAAGCCTTTGCATGTATTGGTTAACGAGATATACAATCATAAATGTCAAAAAAGGTCAAAATCTATCATCGGAAATTTTGAAATTAATAAACCTTGTTCCCTTTTTTGAACTATACAGCCAAAATAGCTGAGATTATGATATAATATAGCTTAACTAATGAGGTTGGTGTGTGCAGAAGCATTTTTCAAAAAAATGTAGTCTATATGGATTTTTTCCAGACAACAAAATGTAAACAAAATCAAAATTTAACCCGGATGTGCCACGCCCATGTCAATTTTTTCTTACGGATACATTTATATGTGGTATGTTCAATTATGTTCCAATGTTCAAGCCTCTAAACTTAATAGATCATAAACTATGCATATATCAAAGTAAAAAAATTCAAAAAATCGCGTAAAGGTTTTCAAATTTGCAAAATTTAAGAAAAAACTAATTTTGCATTACAATACATTGTGATATATCGTTCGAAAGAGCTCATGAAGCCCATTCAGAATATCCAAAAATGAACCCTCTAGGTTAATTAGGTCACGTGTAGGAGCAGTACAAAGTTGCGAATTTGGCTATTTTTGGACACCTATAAAACCGGAAGTTGATATCGGAGGTCAAATATTAAAGTATCATTTGGTAGCCAAGGTCGGTGACCTTTGACCTACTTAAGGTCAAGGTCATCAAAGGTCAAGGTCACGAGATATGAGCCTTCAAAAACTGAAAAAATTCAACCGGAAGTTGCCTAAAAGGAAAATCGAAATTCAAAAATCGGCTACCTAGAGATTGGTCGCAATCGACTATAGTTTCCAAAAATACAAACATCACACACGTCACACTTACCACCAAGGCCCCATTTTTCGTTTTATAAAAATGTATCAAATCAACATGGCGGACAAAGTATTTTTTTCGGACTAAATTTTATTTTAAAATCGGCTGAAGAATTACGATTAAGAACGATATACATAATTTCGTTGAAATATTTCAATTACACCGGAAGTTATTCAACCGGAAGTGAAAATCGATTTTTCCCTTTAACCGGAAGTGACGCCAAAATTTTGAATACGTCAAATTGTTTACATTTGTGACATGCATCTTTTATTAAAATTTCTGATTAATCCGAATAAAAATAAAAAGTAGTCCAAAAATTTCGAAAATCGGCCGAAAAATGTATACTACGAATTTTCGAAATTATATTTTTTTTAACTCGTATCACATCGGAATTTAGTCACAGATTCCAAAAATGAAAACCCGAGCAAAATCGGCCCAAAAATGTGGCTTCCAGCGTCGAAAAACCTGTTTTTGCTAATGTTGCAATGTGCAAATTTCACTTTCGCAAAACTGTTTCAATTTATATTTATTAACGAGGTTGCCACAGGAGAAGCTCAGCATAGGTAGAATTGTTTCTAAAGAAGTTGAATCCTTAGCTGTGTGCCCTGTGGAAAAATCGAAAAAAAAAAAAAAAAAAAACTAGAGCCGTACCAAAACGGCGCTGGGCAGTGCGTCATCCTGGAAATCTTTCATAAATCACAAGGCACTAAGCAAATGGTTATGAAAATATTTATAAAAAAAGTTAGAAACATTTTTTCTAGTCTTGTTACAGCATGATAGCTTTAATAAAGGTTAACAATAAAAAATAGTAGTTCTCACCCTTCAACTGTTTTGACGATAATTGTAAGCGTTATTAAATCAAATGTGTTAGCGTTTTGGCGATAGTTTTTACTTTTTTGGTTTAGTATTGCCAAAACTCAAGTTAATTACAAGTTGAAGGGAGATCACTATCATTTAACCATTTAGACAACAAACATATTATTTTAGTTAATTAGCCAATAACGTCAAAACCGGTAGTAATATCGAAATTTTGAAAATATATTTGAGATCGCAATCAAAATGCTTAGCTACCCACAAGTTTTCAGAATATTCAAATAAAATTTTAAAAAACCCGCACAGTGACAATAGAACTTTGCACAAAACTTCCAAATATTATATCGCGCTATTTTATTTAAAACATAAAGTGTTATATATCATTAAAAAGAATAGATTAGGCACAATAAGAATATATAAGAATGTGTGACGTATTAAGTCACGTGACAGAGGTATTTAAAGTTAAAGATAGTGGACCACGGCCATATACGCCTAACGAAAAAGTCGAAAAAGGAAAAAATTTAATCAGGAGAAAACAAAACTTTCTCAAACCTTTCGATTTAGCTCCAATAACATCCATTTTAAGTTTCATCAAAATCGGTTGAAAACTAAGAGAGTAATAGCATATTTAAGATTTGGGGCAAGGGCAATAACTCTGCTTGTAACAATCGAAAATAGCTCAAATTGGAACTTGATCTTCGTTTTCTGATCATATATACACCTATCAAATTTCATTTGATTCCGTCAAAAACTCTAGTTTTTAGAGCGTTTACAAGCAAATGTTGATGGTCGGACCGACGGATTTGGGGCAAGGGCAATAACTCTGCTTCTAACGATCGGAAATAGCTCAAATTCGAACTTGATCTTCGTTTTATGAATATGTATACACATATCAAATTTCATTTGATTCTGTCAAAAACTCTAGTTTTTAGAGCGTTTACGAGCAAATGTTGACGGACGGACGGACGGACAGGGGTGACTACAATATACGTCCTCATAGAGAGATGAGGGCGTATAAAAATCGCAAATATCAAATGGCCATAGAACCGGAAGTAAACATCGGACAACTAAAATGGATACATCAATACATAGATCTGGTCAAGGGCAATAACCTTTGTTAAGGTAACAAGGTAAAAAAAGTTCAAGGTCACGAGTTACAATTCCTTGAAAGTTTGGCAATTACATTAAATACAATATACCGGAAATAACAAAAAAGCATCATCGAATATCAAAATCGAATAACGTACTTTTTGGGGCAATCGACTAAGCTGTCTACAAATACTACAATTACGAATTCCGCTTATAACCCCGAGGCCCCATTTTGAGTTTTACAAAAGTTAGTCATATAAATATGGCGGCCGATCTATTACAACTGGGTCAAATTTCATTGATTGATTGTTTATATAGCATCATGTCAAATATATTGCAAACAAAAAAAATCATATATCTTCAAAATTCCGGAAGTTAGATTTTAGATTTAAAAAGCGAATAACGTCAAAAGCGGAAGTGTTATCGAAATTTTGAAAACAGATTTGGGTTAGCAATCAAAATGTCTATCTACCTGTAAGTTTTCAGGACGGTCAAAATAAAATTTGAAAAAAACACGCACAGTTACAATGAAACTTTGCACAAAATTTTCAAATTTTAAATCGCGCAATTGTCATTCAAACATAAAGTGTTATATATCACTGGAAAGAGTAAAATAAGCACACTAATAATATATAAGAGTTTGTGACGTTTGTTAGTTGGGTCACGTGACAGAGCTGTTTAAAGTTAAAAATCGCAAAGTTCAAATGACAATAGAACCGGAAGTAAACATCGGACAACGGAAATGGATATTTCATTGGATAGATCTAGTCAAGGGCAATAATCTTTGTTCAGGTTCCAAGGTCATAAAAGGTCAAGGTCACGAGTTACAAGTTTTTGAAATTTTCGCGATAACTTTAAACGTTATACCGGAAATAACAAAAAGGCAGTATTAAAAATCAAAAATCTAATAACGTACTTTTTATGGCAATCGACTGGGCTGTCCTAAAATACTACTATTACGAAATCCGCTCATAACCCTGAGGCCCCATTTTGAGTTTTACAAAAGTTGGTCATATCAATATGGCGGCTTATTTGTAACTTCCGGGTCAATTCTTTTTCATTCATTGTTTTCGAATTGTCATTGCAATCATATTTCCAAAAAAAAATTTCACATATCTTCGAAATTCCGGAAGTTGAAATCTAAAAATTTTCGTCAAAACCGGAAGTGATATTGAAATTTTGAAATTAGCATTATGTTCACAATCGAATTGCCTATGTGCATTTTTATTTTCAGATTCTTCGAATTAAAATTGTAGAATTTGAAAAAATTTTATAATTAAAACTAAAAAAAGTTATCGTCAAAATAAAATTTTTAAATTGCTTGAAGAATCCGTATTGTAGACATTAGTTCAAAGAAGTAACCTAAAAAAATCCGAGTCAAATCGGATAAAAAATAGAGCCGTGAAATGGAAAATTCTAAAAAAACACTTTTTGTCCTACGTCATTTCCGGTTAGACAAAAATGCATCAAATAACATTTAAAAAATTTAGTTTTTCGAGAAAAAAAAGCAAATCGCATCAGTGCATATGTGACATTAGCAGTTTTTGCTGGGTGCTCTGACCAGTATTTGAAGAAAAAAAAAAAAAAACTAGATCCATTGGCTTTGCATGGTTCTGAGCAGTGCGTAACAGTTTAGGAATTACTTAATAACTGTTTTTAAAAGGGTCTGTATTGGTATTATTTCTAGAAAAAGAAAGCTACCACAACTAGCGAAACCTTGGATGTTACTTGTAAAGTAAAAAATCGCAAATTTGGTTTGCTTACAAAACCGGAAGTATACATCGGACTTTAATTATGAATACATAGTCGTATAGATCTCATGGAGCGCAAAAACTTTAGTTCAGGTCACAATGTCACCAAAGGTCAAGGTCACGAGATATGAGCCCTGAAAGTTTTGGTAATTACTGAAAAAAATAAAACGGAAGTGCAAGAAAGTCAAAACGGAAGATCAAAAATCGATTAACAATGCTATGAATTTAAACGACTGTAGTTTCCAAAAATATCAAAGTTACGAATTCCGCTCATAACTCTGAGGCCCCATTTTGAGTTTTACAAAAGTTAGTCATATCAATATGGCGGCCGATTTGTAACTTCCGGGTTAAATTTTTTTATTTCAAATTGTTGATGTACCATAATGTTAAATATTGCAAAAAACAAATTTCAAATATATTCAAAATTCCGGAAGTTGAAATTTCAAATTTACAAGCTAATTACGTCAAAACCGGAAGTGGTATCAATTTTTCGAAAACAGATTTTGGATTGCAATCGAAATATCTTTCCATCTGTAAATTTTCAGATCGATTGAAATAAAATTTGAAAAAAACACGCACAGTTACAATGGAAATTTGCACAAAATGTTCAAATTTTAAATCGTGCAATTTTAATTTAAGTGTATATTGTCGTACATCATTGGAAAGAGCAAACTACGCATAATATGACTGTTAAATCATTTTTTACGTATTTACGCTAGGTCACGTGACAGGACTGTTTAAAGTCAAAAATCACAAATTTCAATTGCCTATAAAACCGGAAGTATACATCGGATCACAAACATGAATACATCATTGGACAGATTTCATCAAGGGCAATAACTTTTGTTCAGGTACCAAGGTCACCAAAGGTCAAGGTCAAAAGATATTAGCCTTGAAAGTTTTAGTAATTCCATAAAAAATAAAAACGGAAATAAAAAAAAAATTGGAATCAAAATTCAAAAATCGGCGCCTAGACTTTTTTCGCAATCGACTGTAGTTTCCAAAAATACTGAAGTTACGGATTCCGCCCATAACCCTGAGGCCCCATTTTTAATTTTACAAAAGTTACTCATATCAAAATGGCGGATGATCTGTTACTTCCGGGTCGGATTTTTTTATTTCAAATTGTTGTTATAACAAATTATAACACAATGAAAAAAACAAATTTGAAATATCTTCAAATTTCCGGAAGTTGGAAATTTAAATTTACAAGCTAATTACGTAAAAACCGGAAGTGGTATCAAAATTTTGAAAACTGCATTTTGTTTAGAATCAAAATGTCTATACACCTGCAAATTTTCAGATCGAACGAAATAAAATTGTAGAAGTTGAAAAAAACGCAAAAATTAAAATTAAGAAAATAGGCAACTAAAAGTCAAAATTGGAGAAGTTAAAAATTTTTATTTAGTAGCGCACAGTGATAGAAAACAGTTCAAAACAGTTTGATAAAAATCGGATCAAAAATAGAGCTGTGAGATTCCAAAAACCAAAACTGTGTTTTTTGTTCTACCTCATTTCCGGTTTGTCAAAATGGCACCAATTTATATTTAATAGTTGATGGTCAACAATTTATCGTAGGGAATTGAACAAATCTGTATGTGGCATGTTGCCTTCTTACTAAAATAGCGAGTGTAAAATTCGAAAAAAAAAAAAAAAAAATAGCCGTTTGCAAAACAATGCAGTGCGTTCGATTATCGAACGCACTGCAAAAAAACATTATGAAAACAAAGCAGTGCGTTCGAAATCGAACGCACTGCAAAAAAAGAATAGACATTTCGAAAACAAACTGGGACTTTGCGGTAGCAAAGTCCCACAACTAGAGCCACATGTGGCACAGAGTGGGACTTTGCAAATGTGCAAATTGCTAAGGGAAATTTTAAAAAAATGGGCCCTGAACGTAAATCCAAAGTGTCAAAGAAGTCGACAACTTTTAAAATTTTTGAATTTTTGGAAAGGTTGTGAATCCGGAAGTAGTCACCAGACCTAACATTTGAACATAGCAACTGAAAACCTTTATCAATAACCTTCGTCCTACTGAAGGTCAAGGTCACTGAAGGTCAAATTCACGAGAAACAAGTCTTTAAAATTTGGTAATGCATACTGTAATAACACCGGAAGTTGACGCAAAACATCAAATATGAAAGTATAAATGAACAGCCAAAGTCAATGACCTTTGATCCTAAAAAGGTCAAGGTTAACAAAGGTCAAGGTCAAAAACGATTTTTTTTATTTTTTTAATCCTGATCCCTTTTTTGAACTACAAAGCCAAAATCAATGAGCCTTTAACATAAGCTGACTAAAACAATGTTGTAAGTGTATGCAACGTCATTTTTAAAAAAAAAATTAAATTTTACCTTTTTTGGGGATAAACAAAATTTTGACAAAAACAAAATTTTACCCGGATGTGCCACGCCCATGTTAGATTTTTTTATGTGACTTTATTTATATTAATAATATCTTACTATGGCTAAATTAGCAAGCCTTTGCATGTATTGGTTAACGAGATATACAATCATAAATGTCAAAAAAGGTCAAAATCTATAATCGGAAATTTTGAAATTAATAAACCTTGTTCCTTTTTTTGAACTATACAGCAAAAATAGCTGAAATTATGATATAATATAGCTAAAGTAATGAGGTTGGTGTGTGCAAAAGCATTTTTCAAAAAAATGTAGTCTATGTGGATTTTTTCCAGACAACAAAATGTAAACAAAATTAAAATTTAACCCGGATGTGCCACGCCCAGGTCAATTTTTTTTATGGATACATTGGTATGGGGTATGTTCACTTATGTTCAAATTTTCAAGCCTCTAAACTTAATAGATCATAAACTATGCATATATTAAAGTATAAAAATTCAAAAAATCGGGTAAAGGTTTTCAAAATTGCAAAATTTAAGAAAAAAACTAATTTTGCATTACAATACATTGTGATATATCGTTCGAAAGAGCTTATGAAGCCCATTCAGAATATGTAAAAATGAACCCTCTATGTTAATTAGGTCACCTGTAGGAGCAGTACAAAGTTGCGAATTTGGCTATTTTTGGACACCTATAAAACCGGAAGTTGATATCGGAGGTCAAATATTAAAGTATCGTCAGGTAGCCAAGGTCGATGACCTTTGACCTACTTAAGGTCAAGGTCATCAAAGGTCAAGGTCACGAGATACGAGCCTTCAAAAATTGAAAAAAATCTACCGGATGTTGCAAAAAAGCAAAATCGAAATTCGAAAAACTGCTTCCTAGAGATTGGTCGCAATCGACTATAGTTTCCAAAAATACAAACATTACACACATCGCACTTAACCCCAAGGCCCCATTTTTCATTTTTTATAAAAATGTATCAAATCAATATGGCGGCCAAAGTATTTTTTTCGGACTAAATTTTATTTTAAAATCGGCTGTAGAATTACGATTAATAACGATATACATAATTTTGTTAAAATATTTCAATTACACCGGAAGTTATTCAACCGGAAGTGAAAATCGATTTTCCATTTTAACCGGAAGTGACGCAAAAAATTTGAATACGTCAAATTGTTTACGTTAGTGACATGCATCTTTTATTAAAATTTCAGATTAATCCGAAAAAAATGTGTACTATGAATTTTCGAAATTTGAATTTGTTTAACTCGTATCATATTGGAATTTAGTCACAGATTCCAAAAATGAAAACCCGAGCAAAATCGGCCCAAAAATGTGGCTTCCAGGGTCAAAAAACCTGTTTTTGCTGATGTTGCATTGTGCAACTTGCACTTTTGCAAAAATTTTCCAATTTATATTTATGCAATACCTCGAAAAAAATGGACTTCAGAAGTTGCAAAAAGGTTGCTGCAGCTGTTATAGTTTAGTCTGTGTACTGATTGTAAAAAACGAAAAAAAAAAAAAAAAAAAAAAAAACATTTCGAAAACAAACTGGGACTTTGCGGTAGCAAAGTCCCACAAAAAAAAAAAAGAATAGACATTTCGAAAACAAACTGGGACTTTGCGGTAGCAAAGTCCCACAACTAGAGCCGTACCAAAACGGCGCTGGGCAGTGCGTCATCCTGGAAATCTGTCATAAATCATGAGGCACTAAGTCTAAGGCAAATGGTTACGAACATTAGAAAAGTTATATCTAGAGAGATTTTCTTATTTCAAGGAATTAAAATAACTGTTTGTGGTCTGAATGCTTAAAAGAGTGACGATTGGTTAGTTTTCGACTAGAGTAAAATTTCTGCTTTTCTAGTTTCAGGGTTGGCTTGATAATAATAATATTGACCGCTTATTACTGATGTTGACAGTTCGATGTTTGTATATCAATTGACTGAATGACGTGGCTTACACGGCTTTATAATGGGTCGGTGGAGGCCATATTTCTTCGGAATGGAGACTAAAAGTAGTAAATATGTCGATTAGTGTCGGATGGTTTGACTTATTTTTTATCAACATTTCTAGTTTAATTACAGCATGATAGCTTTAATAAAGATTTACAATTAAAATAGTAGTTATCTCCCTTCAACTGTTTTGACGATAAATGTATGCTTTTAAAGTTAAAAATCGCAATTTTCAAATGACAATAGAACAGGAAGTAAACATTGAACAAATTGTACATACCATTGGATAGATCTAATCATGGACAATAACCTTTCTTCAAGTCACAAGGTAAAAAAAGTCAAAGTCAAGTCTTTGAAATTTTGGAAATTACTTAAAACATTATACTGAGAAATAACAAGAAAGCAACATCGAATATCAAAAATCAAATAGCGTATTTTTTATGACAATCGACTGAGCTATCCAAAAATCACGAAAATCGCTCATATCCATGAGGCCCCATTTTGAGTTTTACAAAAGTTGGTCATATCAATATGGCGGCTGATTTATTACATCCGGGTCAGATTTTATTAATTAATTGTTTCTATTACATCATTTCTAATATATTGCCCTCAAAAATTTTCAAAATTCCGGAAGTTGAAATTTAAATTTGAAAAGTGAATAAGGTCAAAACCGGAAGTGATATCGAAATTTTGAAAACGATTTGAGTTTGCAATCAAAACATCTATCTACCTGTAACTTTTCAGAACGCTCAAAATAAAATTTTTAAATTTTAAATCGCGCAATTTCAATAAACATATAGAGTATTATATATCTCTGGAAAGAGTACATTAGGCACATTAAGAATATATAAGAATTTGTGACGTATGTAAATAAGGTCACGTGACAGAGCTGTTTAAAGTTGAAAATATCAAATTTCAAATGACTATAGAACCGGAAGTAAATATCGGACAACTGAAATGGATATATCATTTGATAGATCTAGTCAAGGGCAATAACTTTTGTTCAGGTCACAAGGTAAAAAAAAAGGTCAAGGTCACGAGTTTCAAGTCTTTGAAATTTTGGCACTTTCTTAAAACGTTATACCGGAAATGAGCAAAAAGCACAATCAAAAATCAAAAATCGATTTGCGTATTTTTGGGGGCAGTCGACTGAGCTATCCAAAAATACTATAAATATGAATTCCGCCGATAGCCCTGAGGCCCCATTTTGAGTTTTACAAAAGTTGCTCATATCAATATGGCGGCTTATCTGTTACTTCCGGGTCAAAATTTTTTAATTTGTTATTTTTGCATTATCATTTGAATCGTATTGCTGAAAATTTTTCAAATAACTTCACAATTCCGGAAGTTGAAATTTTAACTTTACGAGCCAATAACGTCAAAACCGGAAGTGATATCGAAATTTTGAAAATTGTCTTTTTTAATAATCAAAAGGTCTATATGCTTGTTTATTTTCAGATTGATCGAAATAAAATTGTAGAAGTTGAAAAATTCATAAATTTCAAACCAAAAAAGTTAGCTTCAAAATTCAAAATTTGTAATGTCTTCAAGAAGCCGAATTGTAGCTTTTGGTTTTTGCAATTAAACACAAAAAATCCGATTAGAATTGAATTTAAAATAGAGTAGGAAAATCGAAAATTCTAAAATACACTACGTCATTTCCGGTTGGATAAAAATGCGTCAAATTACATTTAAAAAATTTAGTGTTTCGAGAACAGAAAATAAATCATATCAGTGTATGTGGCATTTGCAGTTTTGGCTGTGTAGCCTACTCTGACCAGATTTCGAAAAAAAAAAAAAAAAAAAAAAAAACCATTCTGAAAACAAAGCAGTGCGTTCGAAATCGAACGCACTGCAAAAATAGTCAATTGCAAACCAAAGTTAAAAAAAATTAAACATGTCCTAAACGAACCACCGTACAAAATATAGGCCCGTATAAAAAATATCAAATTAAGGAGAAAGGAATTATTTTAAACCTTAAATAGATTTAGTTAATTGTAATTAAAGATAATTCTACATTTTGTATGCACCAACTGACAATTAACTAAATATATTTATCTCTATCGTAATTGAAATTTAGTTTTCCATTCGAATCACACACTATACAAAATCTATATATGACAAAAGAGTCTAAAGGTTGGTCACTAAGACATATTTCTTATTTAACATTTTGATCACTGTTACGTATGTAGTGTTGATTATTTTGAAATTCTATCGACTCTCATCAGTGTTTTTTTTTTTGTGGCAGTTATCACCAAATTTAAGATGAACGATCTATTTGATTCTTTCTATTCTCCACAGGAGCAAATGAACGTCGGACTAAATTTATTATGGAATCTCCATGCCTGCAGGGTTTCATTTTTTGCAAAATTTATATGACAGTAGAATTTGTCTCTTTCAGAGCGCTCAAAGGGAGTTGTATAAAGCCACCAACAATATACTGTAATGGACCACCCACTATTAGTCTTCGGCATCCCACTAGCAGTAATGGGGACAATGCAGAATTCTCTTCAGTTGGTACTTGTGTAAATAATTTGTGATATTCAACAACGATTGATTGTTCTATTGACACCACTAATCTAAGTGGTTCAGGCGATCCCTGACATGTCTATTTATAGGAATTACACAGTTATTTTCACCAAGTTCAATTAAATCGTCTAAATATTCGTTTAATTTCAAACATCCAAGAGCCACAAAAGGACGAAATAGAATTAGTTTCGGGCTAATTTTATTTGGTGCATACGGGCCATTAACTAAGTTCAATAACACGTCGATACTTATATTTCATATAGGATGTAAGAATATTATACCCGGATGTAGAGAAATATGTTGCACAGACAGATAAGAGAATATATGTCCGAGGGCTGTTAAAGTGCACCCGTTCTTAGATCAACAGGATATTTTCTTTCTGCGGCTTTATCATTCTCCGAAAAATATCGGTGCAAACGTTATTCATTTACATTTATGCCCTGTGTGCCATTGGATACCTTATCTTTATATAGGCCTATACATACACACAATTTATCAACATTTGTTTTTATTATTGACAAAACGTCGAGGGTCTGTGGATGGGGTGGGGTATTCTATTCTTCTATGAAATAAATAAACACGAAAACTTACAGTAATAAAAATATATTTAAAGGCGAGAAAGGTCCTTTCCCTAAGAGAAACAACACTAATTTGACAAACAAAGGAAATTTAGCTGAGTTAGGTAATAAAAAATATATACTTTACTATTATTTTTGTTTGCTTGATAAAGGGATTAGTCCCGAAACGTAGCTACATTTACTCTCATTATATCAACTTGTTATCTACTGTTTGCACGTTTTCGTGTGTTTAGTTTTTTCCTATATTACAAGTCGATTCGTCGTTTTATTTTTTATGCTATTCTATTCTATTCTATTCTAATATGATACGTTGAAGTGACCAATACTGGTATTTAATCAACGGGAGAGAGAGAGGGCGTCTGGTTGGTTTTGATTTTAGTTAGCGATATTCTGAAGGACGAACAGAGGATTCTTCCAGCTGGTTCCAGTCTTGAATCGTTCTAGTAAAGTATGAGTTATTGTAGGTGTCAGTTGTATAGTTTGGTATTTGAAAGCACCGGGTGTTTTTAGTCTAGTCTAGTGTTTTTCTAGTATGTTACTGGACGCAAAGTCAGTAAAATTAGCTGCAGTGATTTTCCTATTATTACCAATTGGGTGTAGATACGAAGAGGCTGGTATTGCTGGCACCAACACCTCAACCACCTTGAACAGTAATGTCAGTCGTAGATGTTTCCGACGTTCCTGGAGGGACTGGAGATCGCACTCTTGTACCACGCGGGTGACACAGCCAGGTTCTCTAGAATGGTAGTCGCCTGTGATAAAAACGTACTGCTTTCCGTTGGATACGCTCCGGTCGGTGAATGTCCGATTGCAAGTAAGGATCTCATATAACTGCCCCATATTCTAAGGTTGATCGAACCAGGGATATGTATGTTGTCTTTCTGCTCCTGGGTGGACTGTGACGTAGATTTCGTAGTATAAAGTCCAATATGGAGCTAGCTTTCTTACTAACATTGGTTATATGGTTGCTCCATTTGAGTGATATTGAAAGGCCTAGGTATGGGTTTGATTTTACTTCTTTCAAAATTTGGTCGTCTAACTTGAAGAAGAATGTAGACTTCTGTTTTATATATCACTTTTTGGCATTAAACCTCGTGCCCCATTTTTTGCCCAGATCTCAAGTAGTTGAAGGTCTGTTTGTAGTTTCACATGATCATGGTGTGTTTATCCGGTACAGCAGGCAATCGTCTGCAAATATTCGTACCTGGGTGGCCTTGCACTGTTCCCTGTGGGACAACAGAGTCGTCAGTAGCCTCTGTTGGGGTTTCGCCATCAATAACGACACGCATGTTCCTGTTACAGAGAAATGATTTGATCCAGTGATGGAGTTTGCCGCGTTTACCATAAGAGTTGAGTTTGTGTAGTAGTTTGTTGTAAGGAACAGTATCGAAAGCTTTTGAAAAGTCAAGTATTGCTATGTCTGTTTGCAGACCTTTATCAAAGTTTTTTTAGAGATCATCTATTGTGATTGCCAGTTGCGTTTCACACGAATATCACATGGTTTAAGTTTGTAAGGAAGTTGTGGCTTTCAAAATACTTGTGACCATACACCATGTTCTAGTAGTTTGGATAATAGTTTACAGGGCCTTGTATTGTATATATATATATAAATAAACTGTATTTATTTACTGTTGTTGTTGTTTACATTACAAATTGATGTTAAAGCTGGTTAAAACTTGTACTTGCTACTACCCTAGTACTAAAGCGTAACCACAGGCTGCAATCTGTAACAGAGTCATTTCAGAGGCGAAAAATCCAACCTTCAGAATTTTCTAAGGATGGGTATTTCCCTTTACCCTCATTACGAAGCATGCGTCATCTGTTGAGTATACACTTAAGAGACGAGTATCGTATGTCGTCAACAGGAAAGAATTGCGGAATAACATCATTAGCAAGGAAATCATCTTAAATGTTCGAAATTTCGAGAATTCTGAACTACAAGGGACCTGACCTAATTTTCAAAATTGTCGTCCTGAATCGCCTCGATCGTACCAAATCGTCTGTAGAGAACAATTTGCCTAGATTAACCATTCACCGCTTTCTGACGAACCAACAAGCAGTGTGGGGTGATAGGGTACTTGCGCGGCAAGTCTTTTAGAATCTGGTGAGGGTTGGTGTTTTTACATACGAATTCGCCTGTGAGTTCAAGAATTTAATTTGCCTTTCCGATTTCATCTAGGTGTATGCTATTTCGTTCCTCTCTAATATAGCATTCAGTTACTCTAGAAAGATTTCAAAATGAATTTTGAATGATCATATGTCAGTGGTACACTATCACTGACTAGCGCCTTGGTTCCCAATCTAATTAAAATTATATTACATTTCGTTCGGTTATTTTTTGATTGTCGACTCCATGTAATCTAAAGACTTGTATAAGGAGGTCATCTTCAAGTGACGAAAATTTCAGCCAATCAAAAACTACCTTCAAGATCGCGGGTCTATGCATTGATATGCATTGTGGGAAAATTATGACGCAATACAAAATATTCAAATATAAACGGTGTTCTGATTGGCAGAGGGGTGGCACGTGCTACAAATAGCTTATTCGTAACCAGAAGATGACCTCCTTATACAAGTCTTTAGATTACATGGAGTTGACAATCAAAAAATAACCGAAACGAAATGTAATCTAATTTTAATTAGATTGCTTGGTTCCCAATCTTCGTACCCCTATTTTTTTGTACGCAATATCCTGGTACCCTTTCAGTCACCCAAAGTAACATAAAGAGCCAACATGAAAGTTATTGGATATTTGTTGGTTGATGTAGTTCGATATTGTACCCATTCCTAGCCACTATTAAATCTGTAAATGATTGACGTATGAAAATTTTCCTAAGAAAATATATTTTTATCCTTGTGGTCTGGTTTTAAATAAATTCTATATTATCTCTCTTGTGTTGCAAAGCATTGTGGGAAATCAATGTGGATGAGCACAGAACATGTTTCAATTATTCACGGAAGAAATTAAAATAAGTTAAATATTAAAAAATCAAAACTATAGCTTATTGCTGTTCCTGTTCTATTCAACAGGTATATGTATATGTTACATTTTGACTCGATCAAACCTTATGTTGTACATTATTAGTGTGTTTCCGTGTTTCATGTTTTCATCAGGACAATGGCGATGAATGGCGCCATCGTATCTGACAAAATTTTTTTAATTTTGGGTAGTTCCCATGTTTCCCGATTTCATTCTTTTATGTCTCATTCAGATCATGGTTGTGGATCTGAACTTAATTTATCATGTGCGGTGGAGGTGTCCTATTTTGGAATAGGTGGAGGCAAAATTTGTAGTAGATATCATTGTGACCTATTTTCTCGAACAGTGGTAGAACAAAGGCCTCATCATATAGTTTTAATAATAGGAGGCAATGAATGACCTAGATAGCAAACACTCTTCTAATGATGACCTTGAATTTTTAGTAAACAGATATATTCTCTTTGCCCACATTCTATCAAAACGTGCTCGAAATAGTGACACTGATTCCCCGGCTATTGTGTCTTTGGTCCAGATATTTCCTCGTACGAAGGTCAGAAATGGAACTGTGACGGAATATAACGAAAGAGTTAAAAAATTTAACAAACTTTTAGTGTCAAAATGCACAGAAAATCTTTTTAATTTTGCTACTGCAGATTAAAAATTAAAAAAAACGATGATGAACCTGTCCTTCTTTCTGATGGAGTTCATCTTAATTCTTTAGCTTGCTTTTCTAGCTAATGTTACTAAAAGAAATATGTTCTCGCTATGTATGTTACTAAGAATAATATGTTTTCGTTATGTATGTTATTTAGAGAAATATGTTCTCGCTATGTATGTTATTTAGAGAAATATGTTCTCACTATGTATGTTATTTAGAGAAATATGTTCTCGCTATGTATGTTATTTAGAGAAATATGTTCTCGCTATGTATGTCAATTAGAGAAATATGTTCTCACTATGTATGTTATTTAGAGAAATATGTTCTCGCTATGTATGTTATTTAGAGAAATATGTTCTCCCTATGTATGTTATTTAGAGAAATATGTTCTCGCTATGTATGTTATTTAGAGAAATATGTTCTCACTATGTATGTTATTTAGAGAAATATGTTCTCGCTATGTATGTTATTTAGAGAAATATGTTCTCGCTATGTATGTCAATTAGAGAAATATGTTCTCACTATGTATGTTATTTAGAGAAATATGTTCTCGCTATGTATGTTATTTAGAGAAATATGTTCTCGCTATGTATGTCAATTAGAGAAATATGTTCTCACTATGTATGTTATTTAGAGAAATATGTTCTCGCTATATTTGTAGAGATTGAATTCTACTTCCAAATGAAATCTATCCTTAGATGCATACATGGCTAGATAACTTACTATGTATTCTACAATATTATTTTTTCAGAATGTCTGCTTCGAGAAAATCGTCTCGAATTAACAAGTCACCATATGCTAGACCTCTCACAGCCTCCACTTCAAGATTAACATCATCAGGTGTGTCCTCAGCAATTACGATGCCATGCAGACCTTCTTCATCTCGAATACCTAGATTAATTAATTCAAGGACAACTAGAACACCACTTTCTAATCCAAGGTCATCTGATCAACATTCAATGGTATCTGATATCCACCAACAAGTGCAATCAGCTATCTCAGCAGCCATACCAGATGTAGCTAAGGCCGTCATAGAAACATTAAAGACTCAGACTAACGTGACTCTTCCACAAGAATCTGAAAATGATGATATTTAAACTGCTCAAGGTAACGAAGATGTTACACAATTTGTGCACTCTGTGCCAGCTACTTCATTACATTGTCAGGATTTGTTTTCGGACAATACAACATCTATTGCCTTTGGCATTTCTAGGCCAATTGATCTTGGCGTTAGCACTGTAATTAAGGATAAAATATGGGCAGATAAATTTGTTGACATGGCTGCTATTTTTGCTGCAATGAATGCCACATCTTTAGAGTTAGAGGATAAATTTTCTTTGGTTAAAAACAAAGAAGGTGGTTTGACCATTAAGAAACAATCCACAGTTGTAAAACCTCTTGAATCTATCACAGAATGGTTGCAAGCTTTTCATTGTTATATTGCTATCTATTGCTCAAAAAGGCCTGACATGTCTACACAACTAATGAAATATATTCATACAATTCATAAATTAGCTATTACAACATGTGATAAATCAGCAATGTCTTATGATTTTAAATTTCGCCATTGCAGGGCTTCCCAACCAACAAAGTTGCTTTGGGACACAGTTAATCTTGAATTATACAACGAAATTACAAATCTTTTTCGTTTCGGACAACCAAAATTATAAGGTGAAATAAACTAAAATAAGGTAGATTGATTAATAGTATATAACACTACTTTTTAGAATTGTCTAAGAGGCTTCTCAGGTACCCCTTGTGGTGTTCGCTGTTACCCCAAACAATTGATACACAATACAAAATAGTGAACATTCCCCATTAAGTCAAGTTTGGATTGGTTTTCTATTGAAAACGTGAAGAAAGACACGAAATACGATGAAATGTTGACGAAATCAGGATGTAGTGTATTCTGTTATTTCCGATATCTAAGTATAACGACAATATGATATCATTATAAATATATAAATACATGTAGTATACTATTGTAACAGCAGTTTTTCATGTTTGACCAACCTTATTTACTGTGCCATGTTAACTAACCCCAACTCCCTATGCCCTTGGTTTTCAACTAGTTTTCTCGAGTGTCCCCCGATAACTCACATGGAAATTAACATGTCCCCTGAATTGTCATCGAAAACATGCAATTTTGAAACATGATAAAGTCACTGTATTTTGCTTTTTAATACGTTGCTGGCAGTGGACATTGGATGCATATCCACCCAGATAACACAATACATATCAATGTTTTGTTTATACCTATAGCTCAGTTTGTGTCCCCGGGAAAATGTCAAAATGTCCCCAGTCTAGGACATGTACCCTAAGTTCAAAACCCAGACCCTATGTTGTCTCGCGTCCATCAGAATTTGTCCACGAAGGTCATGAATGAAATGAATGGAGTTTTACGTCCTTCTTTTCTGCACCTATATGGGCTAATTAGGACAGGCAAACGCCATGCAGTGTGGAATGTCGGGATTGAACCCTGTACCCTCAGGTTAGCGAGCAAGCGTCTAACTCACTGAGCCACCGCGGCTCCCTGACGAATGAGGATGTAAATAAGATAATATATCTACACCGGTAAAATCGAAAATTCTTCTTCAACAAGGAAAAAATTACACCCCCGTTTTATTAAACTGCTCAACTCTAAAAATTTTTTAAGTCTGATTTAAAAAAAAAAATAATAAAATACGCGTTTCACTCAAATACAATAAATCCTTAACTTAAAGGGATTGTAAAACGGTTTTCTAAACTTTTGTTTGTGTATCGGGGACACTTGATAGCATCAATTTGCGCCATTCCAATTTCAAATTCTGACGTCTGTGGTTCTTGCAATTCCACTTTTGTGACGTCACTGACAGTGATCTACCGAAAGCTACTATTGATATCTATGCAGATCACTGTCAGTTACAATCCCTTTTAAGACAGCTATACCATTTCTTTTATTTTAACTCAAATGTTTAGATGAAACTTGTTATTTTTTTAAGTGAGAAATCATAAATATCAAGACATTGAATGTTTTTCGGATATTTTTCTGTATAATTTTTTTCATTTAGAGTTTAGAGTTTTTTATTTTTCGTAAATGTTATAGAGAAAATCCTACCACCATTTTAAGGACAAATTCACCAAATGTCATCTCTAAAGACCTTATTAAAGTAGTTAGGGGACAAATTACTTTTATAAAATACATTCCTTTCCTGTTTATTTATGACATAAAAGATAAAATTCGACAAAAAGGGTGTGTGTTTATCTAGATTTTTGTTCTGAACTACCTTTTATCTATAAACGGGCATGATCGGATCTTCTTTACAAAAGAACTGATCTTCAATCACAAAAAGATATGAAAAATAGAACTTAGTTTTGATTGGCGGACTTATTTCAGTTCTCTGACTACCGTTTGTAGCCTTTAAAAACCTTTTCACGATTTATTGTTAATGAGTTGTAATTGTTTATTTCTATCGACTGAAGTCAGCTATTGGCATTGTAGAGTTTAAATTATTGTAACCATGGCTTATTCCTAGAATCATGACTTGTCTGTGGAATTAAAGGGGAATGTTCAGCATTTTAGATTTTGGCATTGGAAATATGTAAATAACCTCTAAAGGTACAAGAACTGCACTAAAAAGGCATAATCCCTTCAATTATATTCCTACCTAAACATTTATCTTCCATTTTCTATATATGTGTTTTTTATATTAAGCATAGTCTGACTATAGTACGAGTCGTCATTTTGACTTTCACACGCTGATATTTATTGATACACAAACACTTTTTAACTAAAAAATTCCAGGTTCTGATACTACAATTTTATTGTAAGAACGAATGGTGAATAAATCCATTTAAAGCTTTGGTGCCAGTAAAGATCTTTGATGTCAATCTGACACACTTCAGCTTGAAATTGATAGAAATGTTTTCTATGACTATAGTTACTAGGTTTTGATATTCAAATTAACCAACTTTATAACAGTCGAAAATTATGGAGACGTTTATCGTTTTCAATAGAATTGGTAGAAATTCAACCCTACATACTAATATGCAATATAAGACATTATAAATAATGTACAGTAGATTATAGGAAAAAAATAAAGTACAAGAAGAGTTTTTAGATTACTGTTTTAAGGCTAAATTATATATATATTTTATATCTTTTCTTTAATGAATTAATATTTGTGTTAATTTATTATTTATTAATTTATTATTCAAACATTTAATTATTTTGTGTATTTTCCATGTTTATACTATATATACTATATGTATCAATATCACCATATTTGGAGGAAATAAATATTATAATAATAGACCAAAATTAGGACAACCACTTAGGAATGAAGATGTATATAAGACATAACTTTATACTGGTGAAGTCATTTCTGTCTTCAGTGAGTAGCAAACAGCAAGACGACAATCATGTTTATTATATATTTGCTGTGCGTGGTTTCTGCTGTTAGAGGTAAAGTTTATATATTAATTTATTTATTATGTATTTACCTGTGATCATTCTAATTAATATTCACATAATTTATGAACAAGTTTATATGTCAAATTATTTATCATTTATTGATCTGTGATCATATTAATTAATAACATTAATATATTTATTTAAAATGATTAATTTTAATTTATAAAACAGGAATATTGTTAGTATTGCAAGCTGCACTTCTAGGGTCTAAAGTGCAGCATGCAATATCAATAGTACAGGGGTCAGATCTTTTCTTATAGGTCTAGCTCTATCTAAGCTTACAATGATGACAACTACTAATAATGATAATGTACGTCTTTAATGTCTTTAGGTAAAACACTCATCCTAAAATTTTCTTTAACTTTGTCCAACTGGAATATCTATTTATGAAGTTTTCTAAAGGAGATTCAATTCTTTCTTCAGTAACAAGATTTACAGCTAAATTCACCTCAGAATCTTCTTTAGACAATGTTTTATCAAAGTCGTCCATTAGCCATTCTGATTCTGGTTTCCATACGAATGGGGATCCATTCACCCATCTCTCAAATGATTTCTTCTCTACTGACAAACCTCTTGAACAATCATCAGCAGGATTTCATTTGGTATCTATATCACTGGGTTTCTTCTGAACCTTCATGGATGATAACCAGTCTATTGGCAACAAAGGTGTGAAAACGACTTGTCTGGTTGGCGATATATATCAGTACAGTTTGACTATCTGTCCAGAAGTATACATCATTCCACTTAAAGTCAATTTCTCTTGTGAATCCAAACAGCAACAGTAGCATCATTCAACTCAATTTTTGGGATGGATCTCTTCTGCAAAGGTGAAACTCTTGCCTTTGCTGTAACCAAACAACAGTGAATTCTATCAGTAATATCTATCAGTCGAACGTAAGATACAACACCATAGCCTTGTTCGCTTGCATTGCTGAAGTGATGAATTTGGTAATCACTTACTTCTCCAAAATCAACAGGTTTGAATGATCTTGGCACTGACAAATCTTCTAGTTTGGGAAAATTTGACAACAATTTTTCCCATCTTTTCAGCATATCAGAATCTATTTCTTCATCCCATGTCAGTATTCTTTGGCAAAGATCTTGCAAAATAATCCTTGCAGGTAAAACATAAGGTGCTGCCAGTCCTAAGGGATCAAAAATAGAGCATACTACAGATAGTATACCTCTTCTAGTTGGTGGTTTCCTTGGTAATTTGATTTTAAACCCAAATACGTCTTTCGTAACAGACCACTGAACACCAAGAGCATGTTCAATGGGAAGGTCATCATAATTCAAGTCTAAGTGTTTCAAATCTTTAGCTTGTTCATCTAAAGGTATGGTTTCTAGTACTGATCGATCGTTGCTTATCCATTTTGTTGAATGGAATCCGCCTCTCTGGCAAAGTTCTGTCGAACTCAGCTTTACTAGTTCAATGGCGTTGGTGAAACTAGGGAACGAAGGCAATCGTCTACATAAAAATTTATCTTCAGCTGTTCTTCATATAGAGAGATGATGTGGCTCCAAACAAGTGTACAGCCATACGGTTTTCTATTGGCTCCTTGGTTAAGTCACCATCAGGCCGCCTATAAACTCGTAGATAATCACGTTGGTACTCAGGAACTTTCACTCTGTAAAACAAGGAATGGATGTCTGCCATGACTGCAACAATTTCCTGTCGAAATCTTAATAAGATAGATACCAAACTGCTTGTTAGTGTGTTGATGGATCCAACTAATAACAAATGCCTCTATACTTGGCGGAACAATCGAACACTACTCTGAGTTTATCTGGTTTTCTAGGGTGTTTAATGCCATGGTGAGGAATATACCAGACGTTTCCATCTTGATTATCTAGATCCTTTTTCTGGAACCAATTCTGCATAGTCTTGATCTATTACATCTTGCATAAATGCATTATAGTCTTTATAAAACTTGGGATCAGTTCAAAGTTTCTTCTTAACACTAGCAAATCTTCTTAACACCGGTTCTTTATCGTTAGGAAGAACAATATTTGACTGGATAAATGCAAGTCCATGGTGTCCATTATCAAAGATCAATGATTCCTTTGCTATCTGAGCAAATCTTCTATCTTCCATTGACAATTCTTTCTTAACATCAATTAACTTCTCAGGAAAGTCTAAGTTTACATAAACTTGAAAACTACTTTCTAGGTTCTTTGTTTCTTCATAATTTTCTAGATGTTTTTAAAATTCTATAGACTCTCATCAGTGTTTTTTTTTGGACAGTTATCACCAAATCTAAGATGAACGATCTATTTGATTCTTTCTATTCTCCACAGGAGCAAATGAAAGTCAGACTAAATTTATTATGGAATCCATGCCTGCAGGGTTTCATTTTTGCAAAATATATGTGACAGTAGAATTTGTCATTATCAGAGCTCTCAAAGGGAGTTGTATAAAGCCACCAACAATATACTGTAATGGACCACCCAATATTACTCTTCGTTATCCACACACTTGTATAAAGGTGACAATGCAGAATTCTTTTCAGTTAGTATTTCAAGTATCTTTTGCAAACAGTTGGTAATATTCAACAACGATTGTTTGTTCTATCTAAACTACTCATCTGAAAACCAGGTAAAAGGGATTCAGACGATCCCTGACGTGTCTATTTAAAGGAATTACACAGTGTTTCACTAAGTTCATTTAAATCGTCTAAATAATCAATAAATTTCAAACATACAACTGATTTACAAATAGAATTAAAAGTTAAAACTGGTCTCGTCCAATTTGAAGTTTAACATTTAATTAGCCAATTTTTAAATACATTATAATTCTATGTGCGCTGCATATAAACATTAAAATCAAATTAAAAGTTAGTGTTATTCAGGCAATATTAAATTCGGCCTAATCTTGTTTGGTGCATACAGGTCATTGTTTTCCTTCAGAAATTTCATCTTTAACACCCTAATCACGTGATCAGCATTAAATGTCGAGCCCTCGAAATATAAGGCGTTTTTGTGGGACGATTCAATTTGGTTTTGATTTGCTGGTACGATTTGGTGTAATTTGGTGTAATTTGCTGTAGTCCACAAATGTACCAGCGATTAGGCGGCCTTGACTGTCAACAAAAGAAGGTCACATGTATGTTATATATGACGTCATTGATAAATCATCTAATAGTATTACGAACTGGCACATTCCGCCATCTTATAACACCTAATCGAATCGCCTAACCACCTCTTGGGACGGTTAGGTCGATTAGCCTAATCAGTTTAGGTAAACGGTCTCACAAATGCACCGATTAGCCTAATCGAACTGGCTCACAAATGCGCAAAATAGCTAATAGACCAAATCGAATCGGGCGACAAAAACGCCTATAGTTTAGTCATCTTCCTTCCTAGATATATCGTATTGATATTCAGTGATAAAACTTATACAAAATAAATATTGAAACTTAGAAGATGAAGTGTTAATTTTTGTCCCTTTATCCCATATCGCGATACGTATTGTATTGTGACCTTTGAATTGCAAATGAGGTTATTATTGAAATACAAAACCTTAAAGGGATTGTAAAGTGATTTTGTATGTGTATCTGCGACACTGATATCATCAATTTGCGCCATTCAAATTTTTATTCCGACGTCTGTGATTCTTGCAATTCTACTAAAACTAACGTGTTTTATGACGTCACTGACATTGATATGACAGCAGACAATTTGCCTGTTGAATCTGAAATCTTTAATTTGAGAATTTTACTTTTTTGATCGATCTAAGAGGTAGTATTCCTTTAATGAAGATAATGTGTTTTTAATTTAGTTAATAGTAGACCAACGTTTAGATTTTTGACGGGTACTTTTGAAAAATCGAAATAGAATCAAAATGCTGACAGTTCGTAAAGTCTTTGATAGATACCCAGATACCCAGGTTTCGACAGAATATATTCACATTGCGAGTGGAGCAAATATCTGGTGGGTCCAGGGTCACGATTGAGCTAGGTGGGGATCCGGAGAGCTAAGACCCGGAAGCTCTGGGGTTTTACCTATTTGACACACTGCAGTAACTTATTGACAGACTTATTGAAGCTATATTTTGATCATTATGTTGTTTATGCATATTGTGTCTGGTCAGCTTTACCGACGGCACTTTTTTCAACCGACGGATATCAACAATGAGGGCGATGGGGGGGGGGGGGGGCTCTAGCTACGCCACTGCACGAACCAGACGAGGACTGTGACGTTGTTAGTGGCTAAGACTATCAGAGAGACGATTCCAAACACATTTACTCTCTGGCAACATTGAGCTTAGGCTCTAAATCTCATTTTTCTTAAAGATTTAACAATGAATTTGAATTATTTGGTTGACAAGGTCAACAACTATCAATTCTCCAGGACAATTCATTTCGTAGAAAGACATTTATTTAACACGCCCAAATAACCGGTCACATGATCTACTTTTAGTGTGATTTAGTTCCTTCTACGAGAACGTCGCCATATTGGAAGTTAGTAAAGTGGGTAGAAAGAACTACTATTGTCAGGTATTGTCATTTTATTATATTAATCCAGAAAATAAAAACTCATAAATTGAGAATTACAATAGACATCTAGACTGTATATATATAAATTGTTTAAAGCTACGGACAGACTGAACGAATTTTCACGGCGAATGGCTTCGGGTGGGTGTGTCCAGTGCGACGACATTCGGCAGTTGTTATTGCATGTGTGTCCATTACATCGGCTATATGTTTAGTAGTTCGGCCTAAATACCGGCAAATAAAATTCGCTCAGTCTGTCCTCAATTTAAACACTATATTTGATAGAGTGTCATTATGGTGAGAAACAACATGTCTGGATATCTTATTCCTGGGAATGAGCACAACGATTCCAACTCAAGGCAATATCATATCTACGTCGCAAAATTGCCTGCAACAGAAAAAGGTCGTTCTGTATCGACTGAAGACGGCCCACACACCAGCCTCCTCGTGGAAACAAGATTTGTTCTTATAATTATAGAAACCAATCAGAAACACGATTTCAGAGGCGGTCAGGGGCGGAATAGGTCCTCGGGGCTTGGGTGGGGGAAATTCGGTGATTTTTGTCTCTCCAGGTGATAGGATTGTCCACTGTAAATGGAGAAAAAATTTATATTCCCATTCCCCAGAACTGGAATCCCAGGTACAAACCCTACCTACCCCATTAGTCTGTCCATTATTTATACACCCAGTTCCAACCACCAATTATTATGTGAAGTGAAATCTGTCCTGGCGGTGGCATAAACCATTGTTTAATTATGTAAATTGTGTGTACTCTGTGTTATTTTTTACCGGGCTGAAAATAGCTTCCACTAAGCTATCAAACGATGAGTCAAATTTTTGTATACTGACCCATCGAAGACACCCACCCACTCCGATAAGAATAACTTTCGGGCGGAAAATTTCGAAGCTTAGCCGTGATAGAAACGTATTCAAATTCCAATCATAGTATCAATAGTTTCTATTGGAAATACGAAAAGATCAATAGGGACTAGTGTGAGATACAATGATTGAAATTTGAATATGTTTCTATGACGGGTAAGGGTCGAAATAAGCTGAGAAACTGTTAGGGCCACAATATGAAAATAAAATGTTGTATGTCTTTTATGGCCCTCCACATGAAGAATAAGAGAGATGAATTATAGCTAAGATAATGTTTTATTTGGAAAGTGAACTAGTGTGAGATTCTATGTTTGAAATGAAAAACAATTTCTTTAACTTTTAAGGGAAAAAGGTTTTACATTGGGTCGATTTGACTCGTCTTTATTCATTTGTTTGCTTAATGTAGGTAGACTAACTTCAGCCAGCCCGGTCATGGTCATCATAATAATATATTGAAGTTTTGATGATACACCAAGTATAAATATATATTATAATTATTGTATGTATGTATTGTATTTATGGTAATGATACAATAAATATTTTATCTTATCTTATCTTATCCAAGAATTGGTCTGGCTTTCGTGTGATATATTGGTAAGTTTTCAACTCGATTTCTGGAACATTTATAGAAATATTGAATTTCTTGATTTAACATTGAAATTGCCAAGGCATGGCAAATGAATTGAAGGAGTGAATCTAAATGCTTTAGATATGGCTCGTTTTGATCAGATTTTTTGTATGAAACTTGGTTTATTTGTGAATATTAATGAAATGTTGGAGGAGCCTGATAACTGTTAAAATATCAAAAATATATTTATGTTAAAGTTTAACAGAAAAGATATGAATCTAAAGCAAATATTGAAAAAGATGTTATTATAAGAATATCAATACTATTTTGAAGCAGATTTCCTTATTATTATACGGACAATAGATACAATCCAATTTACTGGCAATTGAGGAAAATAGCAGTGAGTTAATTTAAATAAAGTTTTCCTTCAGAAATTTCATCTTTCACACCCTAATCACGTGATCAGCATTACACTTCGAGCACTTGAAATATACTTTAGTCAGTTTCCTTCCTTGAAGACGCCACCTCTTATTTGAGCAAGTACACATGTTTCTTATGAATATTAATGAACCCAAGTCTAAATATGGTTATTTTCGTGTCGAGCAATTATAAACTAGTTTAGTTATCTTTCTTTTAGGAAAAGTTGTATTGTTTGAAGTCATTAAAGTGTGTAAAAAAGCATTAAACAAGGATTGTCAGGTATTGTCATTTAATTATTTATTTTCAACTAAAAATCCTCACAGCCTCAAACAATTTATTAACTAAATGTGAAAGAGGATTTTGGATCCAAATCTTCAGTTTGTCCATGGACATATTGTTACATCCGGTCTGGACGTCAACACTTTGACCTTAATGACTAGATCCACATTCTTACATTCATTCTTGTTTATCACCCTAGTTGTTATTTACCACATTTACCACTATTTCTTGTTTATCACCCTAGTTGTTATTTACCACATTTACCACTAGTTCTTGTTTATCACCCTAGTTGTTATTTACCACATTTACCACTAGTTCTTTTTTATCACCCTAGTTGTTATTTACCACATTTACCACCAGTTCTTGTTTAGCACCCTAGTTGTTATTTACCACATTTTCCACCATTTCTTGTTTATCACCCTAGTTGTTATTTACCACATTTACCACCAGTTCTTGTTTATCACCCTAGTTGTTATTTACCACATTTACCACTAGTTCTTGTTTATCACCCTATTTGTTATTTACCACATTTACCACCAGTTCTTGTTTATCACCCTAGTTGTTATTTACCACATTTACCAACAGTTCTTGTTAATCACCCTAGTTGTTATTTACCACATTTACCACCAGTTCTTGTTTATCACCCTAGTTGTTATTTACCACATTTACCACCATTTCTTGTATACCATCCTAGTTGTTATTTACCACATTTACCACCAGTTCTTGTTTAACACCCTAGTTGTTATTTACCACATTTACCACCAGTTCTTGTTTACCACCCTAGTGGTTATTTACCACATTTACCACCAGTTCTTGTTTACCACCCTAGTTGTTATTTACCACATTTACCACCATTTCTTGTTTATCACCCTAGTTGTTATTTAGCACATTTACCACTAGTTCTTGTTTATCACCCTAGTTGTTATTTACCACATTTACCACCAGTTCTTGTTTATCACCCTAGTTGTTATTTACCACATTTACCACCATTTCTTGTTTATCACCCTAGTTGTTATTTACCACATTTACCAACAGTTCTTGTTTATCACCCTAGTTGTTATTTACCACATTTACCACCAGTTCTTGTTTACCACCCTAGTTGTTATTTACCACATTTACCACCATTTCTTGTTTATCACCCTAGTTGTTATTTAGCACATTTACCACTAGTTCTTGTTTATCACCCTAGTTGTTATTTACCACATTTACCACCATTTCTTGTTTATCACCCTAGTTGTTATTTACCACATTTACCACTAGTTCTTGTTTATCACCCTAGTTGTTATTTACCACATTTACCACCAGTTCTTGTTTATCACCCTAGTTGTTATTTACCACATTTACCAATTTCTTGTTTATCACCCTAGTTGTTATTTACCACATTTACCACCAGTTCTTGTTTACCACCCTAGTTATTATTTACCACATTTACCACCATATCTTGTTTATCACCCTAATTGTTATTTACCACATTTACCACCATATCTTGTTTATCACCCTAGTTGTTATTTAGCACATTTACCACTATTTCTTGTTTATCACCCTAGTTGTTATTTACAACATTTACCACTATTTCTTGTTTAACACCCTAGTAGTTATTTAGCACATTTACCACCATTTCTTTTTTATCACCCTAGTTGTTATTTAGCACATTTACCACTATTTCTTGTTTATCACCCTAGTTGTTATTTACCACATTTACCACTATTTATTGTTTATCACCCTAGTAGTTATTTACCACATTTACCACCAGTTCTTGTTTATCACCCTAGTTGTTATTTACCACATTTACCACCATTTCTTGTTTATCACCCTAGTTGTTATTTACCACATTTACCACCAGTTCTTGTTTATCGCCCTAGTTGTTATTTACCACATTTACCACCATTTCTTGTTTGTCACCCTAGTTGTTATTTACCACATTTACCACCATTTCGTATTTATCGCCCTAGTTGCTATTTACCACATTTACCACCAGTTCTTGTTTATCACCCTAGTTGTTATTTACCACATTTACCACCAGTTCTTGTTTATCACCCTAGTTGTTATTTACCACATTTACCACCAGTTCTTGTTTATCACCCTAGTAGTTATTTAATACATTTACCACCATTTCTTGTTTATCACCCTAGTAGTTATTTACCACATTTACCACCAGTTCTTGTTTATCACCCTAGTTCTTATTTACCACATTTACCACCATTTCTTGTTTATCACCCTAGTTGTTATTTACCACATTGACCACCAGTTCTTGTTTCTCACCCTTGTTGTTATTTACCACATTTACCACCATTTCTTGTTTATCGCCCTAGTAGTTATTTAATACATTTACCACCATTTCTTGTTTATCACCCTAGTAGTTATTTAATACATTTACCACCATTTCTTGTTTATCGCCCTAGTAGTTATTTACCACATTTACCACCATTTCTTGTTTATCACCCTAGTAGTTATTTAATACATTTACCACCATTTCTTGTTTATCACCCTAGTTGTTATTTACCACATTTACCACCATTTCTTGTTTATCACCCTAGTTGTTATTTACCACATTTACCACTATTTCTTGTTTATCACCCTAGTGGTTATTTACCACATTTACCACCATTTCTTGTTTATCACCCTAGTTGTTATTTACCACATTTACCACAAGTTCTTGTTTATCACCCTAGTTGTTGATTACCACATTTACCACTATTTCTTGTTTACCACCCTAGTTGTTATTTACCACATTTACCATCAGTTCTTGTTTATCACTTGTAGTTCTAGTTAACCATCTTCAGTTCTTGTTTACCACCCTCAGTTCCTGTTTACCACCCTCAGTTCCTGTTTACCACCCTCAGTTCCTGTTTACCACCCTCAGTTCCTGTTTACCACCCCCAGTTTCTGTTTACCACCCTCAGTACTTGTTTACCATCCTCAGTTCATGTTTACCACCCTCAGTTCCTGTCTACCACCCTCAGTTCCTGTTTACCATCCTCAGTTCATTAAAGTATGGAAACCAAATTGACTTAACACCGGTTGACTATAATGAGACAGTACTTATTTATTATAAGTTATTTTCATAAATTATTGGAATTGCAAATTAGTGTTTATAATGTACATAAAAACATCATAATGTCTGTTAAACTATGGCATTCACGGCTAATAATGTCAGTCTTCAGACGAATTAGAGTTTTAAAAACGGGTGGCAAATAATAAATACGGATGGCGAATATCCTCGGCCTAGAGCACGTGCTGGGATTTATATTGCAGAACATTGCAAACATTCTCTTGAAAATATAATGTAAAAATAAATTTCAAACGCCACTAAGCGACGAAAGAAAATTATGTAAGGACAATACTGTCTTCTTTATATAAAGGTGATATTTACAGGTGAGGTAATTTACTTTAAGAACGCCACAATCCCTTCCTTCTTTCATTCACCCACTCTCTTCCCCTTCTTTAAGAACTTTTAGTTTATATTTATAATTTATTTTTCAGCATACGTTACCTGTCCTTACAATACTGCCTTCTTTATATAAAGTTGATATTTACAGGTGAGGTAATTTACTTTAAGAACGCCACAATCCCTTCCTTCTTTCATTCACTCACTCTCTTCCCCTTCTTTAAGAGCTTTTAGTTTATATTTATAATTTATTTTTCAGCATACGTTACCTGTCCTTACAATACTGCCTTCATTATATAAAGTTGATATTTACAGGTGAGGTAATTTACTTTAATAATGCACCCTCACCCCCTTTTTTCAATCAACCTTCCTCTTTCAGTCATCTTCTCACCCTTTCCATCACCCCAATATAGCAAGATGACTATTAGTCCCCTTCCTTTTCGGTGTCTTGGCTTCTCCGACAGTTGGAAAAAAAGATTAGGCTTATGCGGCTGCCCTTGCAAAATTACCCTTATTGTAAACTGCATGATATGTGCCCATCCATATGCAGGTGCAGAAAAGAAGGACGTAAAACTCTATTTTTTTTCAATTTTCCGAAAGACTCGGACTGCCCAGACTCTTCAACACGTTATTTTGAGTCTTGATATCCGTGAATTGGAGAACAATTTGGAATGTTCTTTTTATGTATGATGACACAAAACAATGAATAAATATACGGTGATTTGTTTGAACTTTGATCACATATTTTCACTTTTGATTTTAATTTGAATCCTCTTTGAAGTGATTATAGAAAAAATGTGTTTCTATAGGAGAGTATCTTCTATAACATCCAATATTAAAACTGAAACGTTGCTAAATTATGCTAAATGTATAAATATACTATAAATTAGCTTACAAGTATATTATACATGTATAGCAAAATGGACCTTAAAGTCTTATGATGTATATGATGTATATAATGTTAGATTTTATACCGACGCTAAAGGAACGTGGTGCGGGGGCTGATATGGAAGAACATTGCAGACATTCCTCTTTTTTCAATTTACAAAATAATAAATACTAGACCAAGTTCAAACACCGCCAAGCGACAAGTAAAATGCAAGGAAATTTGAGTTTATATTTATAATTTATTTTTCAGCATACGTTACCTGTCCTTACAATACTGCCTTCTTTATATAAAGTTGATATTTACAGGTGAGGTAATTTACTTTTATAACGTCACAACTCTCTTTCAGTATGAGATTGGGCATTCAAATTGTGTTAGATGGCCTGCATGGTGTAGGTGGATAGTTTTTCTGACTCTCTCCCAGCCATATCTGTCCAAATATCTATCGAAGGTTGGGAATAGAGTCAGAAAGTTTCGGATTAAGTTGCTCAGTGAGTTAGACGCTTGTTTACTCCCGGCATGGATCGAGATGATATCTTCGGATATGTCCCCGGATCAAGTCTATGGAGGTATAACGTTGCCAATATTGTCGATTGTATTACAACGTAGAATACCAATGTCGTTATTACAAATTGCATTTGTCAATGCTGCAAAGTACAATTGTCGATGTGTAAAATTGCAAAATGTATAAATATTCTCAACAATCCAATGAAATGCAGCTAACAATTTACTCTTTGCATTATGCATTTTGCATTAGGCACTTTTACAATGTATATTTAAGACTGTCTAATATTTTTGTTATAAATCAGAGGACGTATCTTACCTTGCATGGAAAGCTGTCAGGTTTTATCTTGTGCATACATCCCTTCTTAGAATATAAGCTATGTAGAAATGTGTAACAAATATCATAAATGAAATGCCAAATTATTACTGTTTGTATTTATTACAGACTGATTTCAAAATGGCCACCAGTACATCTTTATTTGATGCCATAAAGAACAAAGATTTACCAACTGTAAGAAGCCTGATACAGAGTGGTACCTGTGATATTAATGTGAAGAACAGTGATGGTGATACACCCTTACATACAGCTGTAGGATATAGTACTATAGACATTGTAAGGTGTTTACTAGACAGGGTGGACTGTGATATTAATATACAGGACATTGATGGTAAAACACCCTTACATAGAGCTGTATTGTTGAAGAAGATATGTATTGTAAGGTGTTTAATAGACAGAGTGGACTGTGATATTAATGTGAAGAACAGTGATGGTTATACACCCTTACATATAGCTGTAATGAGGGGTAATATAGACATTGTAAGGTGTTTAATTGACAATCCACGCTGTGTTATTAACAAACAGGACATTTTTGGTAATGCACCCTTACATATAGCTATAGAGTGGAGTTCTATAGACATTGTAAGGTATTTAATAGACAATCCACGCTGTGATATTAACATACAGGGCATTTATGGTAATGCACACTTAAAAAAAGCCGTAGAGCAGGGTAATATAGACATTGTAAGGTGTTTGGTAGACAGGGTGGACTGTGATATTAATATACAGGACATTTATGGTAATGCACCCTTAAAAAAGGCTGTAGAGCTGGGTAAAATAGACATTGTAAGGTGTTTACTAGACAGGGTGGACTGTGATATTAATGTGAAGAACAGTAGAGGTTATACACCCTTACATATAGCTGTAATGGATAGTACTATAGACATTGTAAGGTGTTTACTAGACAGGGTGGACTGTGATATTAATGTGAAGAACAGTAGAGGTTATACACCCTTACATACAGCTGTAATGCATAGTACTATAGACATTGTAAGGTGTTTAATAGACAATCCACGCTGTGATATTAACAAACAGGACATTTATGGTAATGCACCCTTACATATAGCTGTATTAGAGGAGAATATAGACATTGTAAGGTGTTTGGTAGACAGGGTGGACTGTGATATTAATATACAGGACAGGTATGGTAAAACACCCTTACATATAGCTGTACAGTATCGGAGTAATATAGATATTGTAAGGTGTTTAATAGACAGGGTGGACTGTGATGTCAATATTCAGGACAGAGATGGTAAAACACCCTTATATAGAGCTGTAGAGCAGGGTAATATAGGCATTGTAAGGTGTTTAGTAGACAGGGTGGACTGTGATATTAATATACAGGGCAGTGATGGTAAAACACCCTTACATATAGCTGCATGGTATAGTACTATAGACATTGTAAGGTGTTTAATAGACAGGGTGGACTGTGATATTAACATACAGGACATTTATGGTCAAACACCCTTACATAGAGTTGTAGCGTTAAAGAATTATATAGACAATGTAAGGTATTTAGTAGACAAGGCGGAATGTAAAATCAACGTAAAGGACAGTGGCGGTTTTACACATATAACTGTAAATCGTAATATAGACGCTGTAAGGTGTATAATAGACAGGGTGGACTGTGATATAAACATACAGGACATTAGTGGTAAAACACCCTTACATATAGCAGTAGTGGGGGAGAATATAGACATTGTAAGGTGTTTAATAGACAGGGTGGACTGTGATATTAATATACAAAACAGGTACGGTGATACACCCTTACATATAGCTGTAAAGGATCGTTATATAGACACTGTAATGTGTTTAATAGGCAGGGTGGACTGTGATATTAATATACAGGACATTGATGTTCAAACACCCTTACATAGAGCTGTAGAGGAGAGTTATATAGACATTGTAAAGTGTTTAGTAGACAGGATGGATTGTAATATAAACATACAGGACATGTTCAATGATACGCCCTTACATATAGCTGTAGCGAAGGGTAGTAAAACTATTTTAAAGTGTATAGTAGACAGAGTGGACTGTGATGTGAATATAAAAAATCATAAAGGGAATTCACCATTCTCCTCTACAGCTGGTTTACAAACTCTTCATAAAATAGCAGAATCTCAGGATGTGGAATTAGCTCATGTTTTATTCCAACATAATGTTGATGTTTTAACTAATCATGTCGATAATCAGCTTCAATTAGTTAAATATATTCTGAGTAAAAATGATTTTAAATCTCTATGGTTTTATATTCAGAATGGTCTCTATATCAATTCTTTAGCACCATCAGGTGAAAATATAGTCCATCTTTTTGCTCAATTTTATATGGAATATTTATATATAGATTTTAGTTTTTTATATGATTATGAATTAGATTTTGATCTTATAAATAATGATGGTAATTCACCATTAATGGTAGCCTCTCTTTTAAATAATTCACCCTTTATTCAGTTTTTAACTGATTTACCCTGTGACGTCAACAGACAAAACCATCGAGGCCACACAGCACTCCACCTATGTGTCATAGGATTTACTTTGATAAAAGAAAAATTAAATAAGATGAAAGTCAATTCAATAGTGAAAGAATTATGTGCCCGTGAATACTATCCCAGATATCTTGCATGTATTGATATTTTACTCAGTCTTGGTGCAAACGTCAATATACAAGATAATGGAGGGAAAACAGTTTTAATGTTGACCTGTATGAAAAATGATAGAAAATTATTAGAAACACTATTAATACATAGAGCTGATGTGAATATTGTGGACAACCATGGCCGATCTGCTCTACAATATATAGATTTAACAAACAATGTTTATGATTTAACATGTTTTAATTTACTTCTGTCCCATGGTTGTAAACAATCTTTTAATCAGCCATGTCTTAATGGTAACACTATTATTCAAAATGTACTCCAATTCACACCCTTATGGCAAATTGATGATATAGTCAATTTGATCAAATTTCTTGTTTTTAAAAATGTCAACCTACAACTTTTAACCTCAGATGATGGAGAAATCTCCTTTGGTCAGTTATCTCTGGCGGAATTTTCTTCAGAGTCTAGGCATGAATTAAGGCAAATCTTGTATTTAAGTGGTGGTTCATTTGTACAAATTACACAAATATTACATTTTGAAGTCGAGGAAAATTATGAAGCATCATTGCCAAAAACATCAAGAGAAAAACCGAGAGAAAAATTCCACCTTTTCGCTAACAATCTGTGCCTTAAAGAAATTTGTAGAAGAGTTATCAGACAAAATACAGGTCTAGCAATTCATGACCGGATTTCAGAACAACTACTAAACTCTCGAGTTGGAAAACCGTTAACTAGATTTCTGAGGTTGAAAGATTATTTTAAACAAGTTTCACTGCCTGTTGAGTTAGATTCTTTATTTGATGATGATGATGATGATGATGATGATGATTCAGTGTATATGTATATTAGATATTTATATAAGGATGAAGAATCTTTTATTGATGATGATTATGATGATGATTATGATTCCTATGATTTAAATAACGAAAATGATGATTATGAGAATGATTATTTGATGCATAAAGATTGTAAATATTTAAATGAGGTACATGAGATGCCGGCAGGTTGAAAATACTAAGATTCAGATTAACAATCAAATTTCAATAAATATTAAGAATTACGCCCAGGTAAAGAATTTAGATTTAGATTAAGAAATTAGATTTCAATCGATTGAACATGCATAGTTATAATTACAGTACTTATTTATTTATTACACAGTGTTATTAACTCACTGAACATATATTGTATAATGATAGACATGTTATAATAACATTATTTATCACACAATGTTATTAACTCACTGTACATGTATTGAATATGATAACATGTTATAATAACAGTATTTATTACACAGTGTTATTAACTCACTGAACATATATTGTATATAATAAACATGCTATAATAACAGTATTTATTACACAGTGTTATTAACTCACTGTACATGTATTGAATATGATAACATGTTATAATAACAGTATTTATTATACAGTGTTATTAACTCACTGTACATATATTGTATGTAATATACATGTTATAATAACAGTATTTATTACACAGTGTTATTAACTCACTGAACATATATTGTATAATGATAGACATGTTATAATAACAGTATTTATTACACAGTGTTATTAACTCACTGAACATATATTGTATAATGATAGACATGTTATAATAACAGTATTTATTATACAGTGTTATTAACTCACTGAACATGTATTGTATATATTAAACATGTTATAATAACAGTATTTATTACACAGTGTTATTAACTCACTGTACATATATTGTATAATGATAGACATGTTATAATAACAGTATTTATTACACAGTGTTATTAACTCACTGAACATATATTGTATAATGATAGACATGTTATAATAACAGTATTTATTATACAGTGTTATTAACTCACTGAACATATATTGTATAATGATAAACATGTTATAATAACAGTATTTATTACACAGTGTTACTAACTCACTGAACATATATTGTATATGATAGACATGTTATAATAACAGTATTTATTACACAGTGTTACTAACTCACTGAACATATATTGTATATGATATACATGTTATAATAACATTATTTATCATACAGTGTTATTAACTCACTGTACATGTATTGTATAAAATAGACATGTTATAATAACAGTATTTATTACACAGTGTTATTAACTCACTGAACATGTATTGTATATTATAAACATGTTATAATAACAGTATTTATTACACAGTATTATTAACACACTGTACATGTATTGTATATGATAAACATGTTATAATAACAGTATTTATTATACAGTGTTATTAACTCACTGTACATGTATTGTATATGATAGACATGTTATAATAACATTATATAACGCAATGTTATTAACACACTGAATATGTATTGTATATGATAAACATGTTATAATAACAGTATTTATTACACAGTGTTATTAACTCACTGAACATGTATTGTATATGATAAACATGTTATAATAACAGTATTTATTACAGAGTATTATTAACACACTGTACATGTATTGTATATGATAAACATGTTATAATAACAGTATTTATTACAGAGTATTATTAACACACTGTACATGTATTGTACATAATAAACATGTTATAATAACAGTATTTATTATACAGTGTTATTAACACACTGTACATGTATTGTATATGATAAACATGTTATAATAACAGTATTTATTACAGAGTATTATTAACACACTGTACATGTATTGTATAAAATAGACATGTTATAATAACAGTATTTATTACACAGTGTTATTAACTCACTGAACATGTATTGTATATTATAAACATGTTATAATAACAGTATTTATTACACAGTATTATTAACACACTGTACATGTATTGTATATGATAAACATGTTATAATAACAGTATTTATTACACAGTGTTATTAACTCACTGAACATGTATTGTATATTATAAACATGTTATAATAACAGTATTTATTACACAGTATTATTAACACACTGTACATGTATTGTATATGATAAACATGTTATAATAACAGTATTTATTATACAGTGTTATTAACTCACTGTACATGTATTGTATATGATAAACATGTTATAATAACAGTATTTATTACAGTGTTATTAACTCACTGAACATGTATTCTATATGATAAACATGTTATAATAACAGTATTTATTACACAGTGTTATTAACTCACTGAACATGTATTGTATATGATAAACATGTTATAATAACAGTATTTATTACAGAGTATTATTAACACACTGTACATGTATTGTATATGATAAACATGTTATAATAACAGTATTTATTACAGTGTTATTAACTCACTGTACATGTATTGTATGTAATATACATGTTATAATAACAGTATTTATTACAGTGTTACATGTATTGTATATGATAGTCTTGTTATAATAACAGTATTTATTATACCGTGTTATTAACTCACTGAACATGTATTGTATATTATAAACATGTTATAAAAACAGTATTTATTATACAGTGTTGTCAACGCAATGTACATGTATTGTATATGGTAAACATGTTAAAATAACAGTATTTATTACACAGTATTATAAACACACTGTACATGTATTGTATATGATAAACATGTTATTATAACAGTATTTATAACACAGTGTTATTAACACACTGAATATGTATTGTATATGATAAACATGGTATAATAACATTATATTACACAGTGTTATTAACTCACTGAATATGTATTGTATATAATAAACATGTTATAATAACAGTTTTTATTATACAGTGTTATTATATCACTGAATATGTATTGTATATAATAAACATGTTATAATAACAGTATTTATTACACAGTGTTATCAACTCACTGAACATGTATTGTATATGATAAACATGTTATAATAACAGTATTTATTACACAGTGTTATTAACTCACTGAACATGTATTGTATTTTATAAAGATGTTATCATAATATTATGTTTTACACAGTGTTATTAACTCACTGAACAAGTATTGTATATAATAAACATGTTATAATAACAGTATTTATTACACAGTGTTATTAACTGTTATCTTTTAACCCATAAATAGAAATGACTATTTTTTATGCAAAATTTATTTATGTCATATTAAACACTATTTTTATAATCACGATGTTGTTTTGTCTTCTTTGTTCAAATTTTTCGTTTGACTAAAATTGTTATCCATTGCACTATCTCTCATTCCAATCCCATTGTTTTCAGTATTAGTCTTTGATGTTATAATTCTGTCAATAATTTTGGTTCCAGGCAAACCAAATTTTAGTTTCCCTGCTTCATGATTTTGTTTTTCTTGGTTTAAAAGAATATTAGTCAATAACTTGCTTTTATCGCGTTTCTTGTGCTTCACATCAGGCCAGGGGTTACCTAAAACAAATGGTGCAAAAATATTCATGCACATTGGTGGATTATTTTCAAATAAACAAGCAATCCCATTTTCCCATTGGTATAACAAATATAATAGCGGACAAAAGATACTTTTTATGAACTTCATTTGACCTGAGAGAAAGGCATATACACTACACACTATATATGGTTGAATTAGAATACAAATGCATTACATTGCTGATATTTCATTTTCCAACATACACAAAGAAAGTGAACCACAACACTCTGGCGTCTCTATGAATTTTTGGTGGGGGGGGGGGGGTGAGTTGGGGCCAAATAATTGTCAGGGGGGACTACCAGCACATACCATCTGTGTGTAACATCATACATAAAATTGATGGTGGATGGATGGTAAAATCGAAAAACCCTTTAATTTAATTAAACTAAACTTTCTCAAACCATTCGATTTAGGTCCAATAACATTCATTATAATTTTCATCAAAATCGATTGAAAACTAAGAGAGTAATAGCATATTCGGGCGATTTGGGCGATTTTTGGACAGTTCCAGTAAATCTGAAGGATTTTTACATACATTCAAGGTTCAACTCGATCCTCGAAATTGCTGAACATTCCCCTTTAAAGACAAGGAATATTCCCCTTTAAAGGCCAGGAATATTTGGGAATGAACCGTTTGTTTGATTGATAGGATTAACAAGGATTATCGATAATTGACCGCTGAGTATAGGACAATACATGTTCACGGAAAAAAAGATATTGACCGCTGTCCGGGATGTTTGATGGTGGTGTCGAAAAAAGTAAGTACATGTAGTTTGATTTTTTTGAGTCCGTTCATTAAATCAATGTTCAAACTTTTCGAATTATAGGTTGCGTCCCAAATTTGGGTCGCTAACACAACCGTAAAGCGTCGGAAGAGATCCCAAACATAATTGTAAGGTCGTACAATACAGTAAGAACTGTTATATTTTCCTTGTTTATACCGATATTAACTCTATAATTTGAACAGTTGACAAGTAATAATGTTGATGTTTACATAACAGCAAGTGATAATAAAAAATTAGTTTGATCACCCGATAGCATTCTTGATTCGATATCTGACAAAAAATGGGTGTAAATTGGGATTGCATATGTGTTTGACCATTTGTACAAGTTTGACTGTAATCAAGCGTGTATATTGTTAGTATACAATACATGCAGGCCCGTAGCCTGCCAAGTACTTTTAGGGGGGCAAACGTCCAATCAAGGGGGGCAGTTTAGATATCCACCCAAAAACACCCCCACACCCTTTTATGGAAAACTTTGTGTTATTGCAATGCATTTTCATGAAATGAGAATTTCTGAAGTTTGGGGACCCCTAGAAAATTTAGATAATTTGACTCCTTGAAACGCGACACTTCCTGATATTTTCCAGCGAATTTAAGGTTCAAGATTAATTCTCTGGGTTCAAAGGGTTCTTGTCTGAAAACATTTTGAGAATTAGACGCTAATTAAAGATATTTCCTGGCGAATTTAGGGTCTAAGGTTATTTGAATAGGGTTTGAGGTATGTCACTGAGAACATTTTGAGAATTTCACACATCTTTTGCTGCCGAGAACGCCAATTGGAAATCTGTAAACACAATTTCCTGAAGTCTCTACTAGAAAATTTTGAGAATTTGACTCTCTGAAAAGCGATTTCCTGACATTCCCTGGTGAATTTAAGGTTTACTTGTAGAGGAATATTGTGACTAAAACATAGCAAAATCGATAAAAAGATGTGAAATTCCTGATATTTCCCAGCGAATTTAAGGTTCAAGACTATTTCTATAGGGTCAAGGAGATCCTGTTTGAAAAAAAAAGAGAGATTTAGACGCGAATTTCAGACAGGGTTAGGGTTATTTAAATAGGGTCTGAGCTGCCGAGAACGCCAATTGGAAGCCTCGAAACACGATTTCCTGAAGTCGGGATCTCTTCTAGAAAATTTAGAGAATTTGACTCCAGGAAACGCGACTGCTGGACGAACCCTGGAACATTTGGAGAATCAGATATCTGAAAACGCAAAATTCCTAACATTTCCTGCTATAAAGACACCCCTTTACTCAGTAAAGTGAATTAATGTATCTTTTAAAAATAACACTTAAGATGTTTTTAGGGGGGCAAGATTTAAATTAGGGGGGTGGGGGGGGGCAAAGCAAATGATATCCCATTGAATAAATATGGTATTCAATGAGTGGTATCCGATGGGCGTGGCCAAGCTTTAATGCATGTCTTTCACTCCTTACTAACAGTCAAAATGGCGTCGGACAGGTTTGCCTCTGTTAACTAAGAAGGAATAATTAAAAGCGAACGTAACAAAAACACGAAAAAAAAAACTTTCCGAGACTTTTTCGCGTCGAAATTAGCGTTTTGTCAAGATTGTTTACTATTAACTGTCAGTGAGGTTTAATAACATGTTAAGTACAGTATGAGTAAAAACCGTTTTACATATAACGAAAAACAGGGATAGGATAAATAGGTTATCCAATGGCAAACTCGTGGATATGGTTTTTATGCCACTCGTGTTTGTGATATTTTCACTCGTGGCATACAAACCATATCCACTCGTAGCCATAGGATAACCTCTATTTATTCCAGGGGTGGATATAGGATTCGGAGAAAGGCGGGGGTGGGATCTCTGAAATATAACATGCTTCAAATTCAACGGCACCGCGAACGCCGAAGACACAAGCGACAAAAAATAGGGGGTGGAGGGGGTGGAGGGGCCGGCTCGAGCCGGGGGAGTCTCCCTGGATCCACCAAGAGGTTCATATTGATTTATGATATGCTTGTACTTTCATATTGATGCGATCTGTTTCCTGACACACATACACAATTTAGAAAGCCTCTTTATAATCCCTTTAAAATTAGATTACATTTCGTTTCGGTTTTTTTTTTTATTTTCGACTCATTGTAATCTAAGAAGGTTTATCAGGCGGGCGTCTTCTTGTAAAGTCGATTTCAGTCAATCAAAAACTACCTTCAAGATCGCAAGTTTATGCATTGATATGCATTATAGGAAGACAAAACAGAAAGTAAAGCAACACGGCAGTCCAAATTATGACATAATACAAACTATACCAATATAAACGTTGTTTTGATTGTCGGAGGGATGGTACGTGCTACTATAAATAGCTTAATTCGTCACCAGATGACGCGCGCCTTATAAATCTTGTTAAATACAATGAGTCAAAAATAAAAAAAAGCAAACACAATCTTCTGTTACATGTGTTTCAGATAGATAAGTTAGTGGCGACGAGCAGGGTATACTAACTCTTCTAGATACCTGATACCACTTTTTATTATGAAATATTTACTCATTTATTGATATACTTTCTCAAATGAAAGGTTCATTAGCTGCTACCAATATATTGCCAATGTGTTCGCATGGATTTCGAGATTTGTTTTGCGGTTGGGATCGTTCGTGCTTGGTTTTATTAGTCTAATCATTAGTGGACTTATTTCTGTTTATTTTTTTATTTGTTCCATACTGAAGACAAACTTAATCAAGATGGCAGACGAAGATACATTAAGACTACCTGGTGATCCTCTAACAGATGGTTGTATCTTGAGGTTATACAGTATGAGAATGTGTCCCTACGTTCAGGTTTGTTGGTTTTATTTTAATCTTATTTTCTCAATCTACCATAACTGTGTGATCTGTAGAGTTTCTGGACAGTTGGATTTTTAACCTTCATATTTTAAAGTCATGTTTTTATTCATCAGGACCCTGCCTTACTCTTACATAAAAAAAAAACATCACAAATCACAATAAAAATCACAAAGTCTCTATATTTGAAAGTTTCTCCGGTCCTATGCAAAGCATTTTCCTTCCGTTATTCTAAAATGTCCTTATCTCTCAGACAAGACTAAATACTTTTACAACCTTTTACAACCATTCTAAAGGGCGTTGTGGGCCGGATTTGGCCCAAAGGTCCTGGTCTACTGCAATCTAATTAAAATAAGATTAGATTTCGTTTCGGTTATTTTTGATTGTCGACTCAGTGTAATCTAGCAAGGTTTATAAGGCAACCGTCTTCTGATAACGCCAATCAGAACAACGTTTATATTTGTAAATTTTGAATTACGTCATAATTTGGACAGCTGTTTCGTCTTCACACAATGCATAGACCCGCGATCTTGAATGTAGTTTTTGATTGGCTGAAATTTCGTCACTAGAAGATGCTCGCCTTATATAAGTGGTTAGATTACATGGAGTCGACACCGAAACGAAACCGAAACGAAATGTAATGTAATTTTAATTAGATTGTGTCTACTGTAACAGGTTATTATTGATTATTGTAGAGATCCAGACTAGTTCTATCAGCTAAAAATATAAAATATCGAATCAACATTGATCTGAACAATAAACCTGACTGGTATTTTAATATCAACCCTAATGGTGAGGTTCCTGTTATCATACATAATGGACAGAATATTTACCAATCTTTCATCTGTGCTGGTGAGTTGATGATCTGGTTGATGTGCTGGGTGAAGCTTTCTGCCAACAAATCTAAATAAAAGTCAGAGAAGATCTCCTGTCCTGGAATAGGATGTTTACATATTGATAATTTTAGCAATGTTGAAAATAAAATTTGACGTTATGAGTGCTGCATCATGTATGAGTTGACAATTCAAAAGCCTTTCTCGTAGAAAAATTGACGATTTTGAAGAATACAATGCTCATTCGCAAGAAAACTGATATTTATGGAATGAAATGTTATTTTTGTCAGCTTAAAAGTGACTTGACCCTAAGACAATTTTTTTTTTCACCGTTGAGGGCTGAACATGGTAAGCGATTAACTACAGTATAAAGAGCATTGTTATATATGTATTAGGAATATTTCAGAATATGTAGAAGAAGCGTTCCCCACCCCACAACTTTACACACCTGACCCTGTCAGTCGAGCCTGGGAAAAAATTTACTACAGTCATTGGAATTGGAACACTAAGGTAAGGGCACAGACTGAGCACTAAACATGTCGTGTATTATTTGATTTGGGCCTTAAAGGGATTGCAATTTCACTTAAACTAACTAGTTTTATGACGTCACTGACAGTGATCTGCATTGATATCAATAGTAGCTTCCGGTAGATCACTGTCAGTGACGCCATGAATCGCGTTAGTTTTAGAGGAATTGCAAAAACCACATACGTCGGAATGGAAATTGGAATTGCGCAAATTGATGTTTTGGATACACATACAAAGTTTAGAAATAAGCTTTACAATCTCTTTAAATACATGTATATCTATAGCCTTCAGAGTTACTAAATACGAGTTGTATTTTTGGCTTTATGGGTATTTGAAGGCTTAATTTTGAGGGTTGTGAACAATATTACGAATAAGATAAGCTAAAAAAATTCCAGATTCTGAGACTTAATTTTATTGCTTTAACTTCTATTTTTAAGAATCCAAATCTCGATGCAGAAATAATTTTCATTCAGCAATTCTCAATGTTTTTATGAATGTATTGCAGTATTTAGCGTTCCCACACAACGCCAAACCGCACCCTCATTCGTTAAAGGTCTAAAGCAGTATTGGGAATAGGGTGTGATATCATCGGCAATATCTGTAAAGTACAAAGTTCAAGAGCTCTACCGGAAATAGAACCTGTACTTGATAAGTGGTTTGTTTAATTGTAGGGAAACCCAGCCTTCTACAGTCTGATGTTAACAGGGTGTTTGGACCCGGTGCAAAGTAAACGATTAACAGAGGTACTGGTCGTAATGGAAGGGTTTCTGAAGACCTCTGGTAAACCCTATTACAGTAGCGATAGAGTTGGGTTCGCTGATTATATGATCTGGCCCTGGTTTGAACGAATTCCTATGATGAGAGAAATAACAGGTTTGTTTTCAGGATTGTTTTTCTCTGTTGTATATAGGAGTATACTATTGTCCCGTACCATCAAACCCGACCCCTTCCATTCTTTAAGATCTTTATTTTAAGGAATTTGTTTGTGTCTCCTCGAATTATTATAAAATGTGATAAAGAGGATAGATGATAAAACTAGTAAAGATGGAGATGAAATCGGTATTTTTGGCTGTAAGGGAAAATTTGAAAGACAGGTAGGCCCCTACATGGGGACAGGATAGCTTTTTAGTGCTTCTTTTCATCATGAGTACCCCAGATAATCCCCATGCATTATAATTTCATTTTTATTTTATTGCATTTTAAATTTTTGTCGGTCGACTGATATTAGGACCATTCTCTTAAATTGTAAAGAGGTTTTCTAGCCTTTTTATGTGGACGAAGGACACTTCCAACATCTATTTCGTACATACAAAATATTCATTGGGTGCCCGTGGTTCCTGTTATTCCAGAAAGAAAAACAGGAAGTGACGTCACAATCTTGGAAAAAATTGGACTGGATGATCAGGTACAGGGCATTATAAATACATGTTGTTACAACGATATGACGTTATTAGATAAATGTTGTTACAGTCGACAGTTGGTGATTTCATTGCTAGACGAATGAAACTATCCAATTCACGGACCTTGTGCTTCAAAGTAAACGCAAGTTGACTTTGCTGCTGAAGTGTAAGGGTTGATAAGTGATGAATACACTGTAAAACTTGGAGAACACCTTAACAAAGGGTTCTTCCGTCTTAAGCGTGGGGACTGGTTTGGCGTCGGTGGATTGGTGGTCGTTTCTGCTCTTGGTTAGGTCGGTGGTAATCTCTGGGTGGGTAAGCTGAGTTATAGGTTGGTCGGCGATGGGGTGGAACATAACTGGTTGGGTTGGTAGGTGGTCGGCGATTGGTAGGTAATAGTGTCGGTGAAATACAGGGCCATTATAGGGTACTTGGAGTTGGTTTGGTTGACGATTAGTTCTACGGTGTCTGGCTTCTTGCCAGTGGTTGTTGTAGTTTCTGAACATAAAGAAAATGAATGGAGGTTAGATGTGGAATATTCAGTGAATGTAACTGGGATCAGGTTATGCAGATAAAACAAACTGGGCGTGAGAAATGATGTAGAATAAAAGCTGGGTGGTATATATTTTACAATTCCCAATTTATGATCTTTTTGGAAGAATTAGAAATTAGAAATACATATTGTATGAATAATTTATACCTTAACCCAATTTGAAACAGCTACAAAACATTAATATAACGTAATGAAATTCTGTGTGCTAGAAATATAATTAAAAAATCAATGTAGATGATACATCATGAATTGTGTTGAAATACATGAACTAGTAACCTGATTATATTGACTAATCGTGTTACGGTGATATTATCTGTGTCAGTTGTTGTCGTTTAATTGATATCATATATCATGATAATTAAATAACAAATAGAAAATAAAAGTTTCCAAATAAATGAATTTTCTTCATGAAATATACAACATATAAATTGACATATACTTATATACAATGAGATTGAGTGAGGTCAGAACAGAACTCGGGGTTAGTGTTAGATTAGTACGTAAGTGTAACACTAGTGTAACACTAAACTCGAGTTCTGACCTCGATGAAAAGTGTTGGTTGACACTGAGATAACAGTACACTTTTAGGCCTTTTTAATATTAAATATCCAGTTTCTCCGGTCTCATGCAAAATCGAGGAGACATGAATATTTATTAGAGATTTAAGATGAAAATAATCGATCAAGAACGTATATCAACAACAACACAATCTGATGAGGACGAAATTATTTCTGTTGTTTCTAAATGAGAGAAAAAATTCAATTCAAAGTTCAATGTAGTCATACAGTGTGTAGAGGTTTATGCCTAGGCTAGCAGACGATCGATGTTACTCACATTGCATATTGTGCATACAAATAGACTTAAACTTAATATTCTACGTTTAAAAGCAACCATAGGCCCTTTTGATAGAATATAAGTCCTGTTCTTCTAAGACAAAATAATAAAACAAGTAAAAGTTAGAAACATTGTGCAAAGAAGATACAACAATTTTATTATCGCAACAATCCGTCATTTTGTGACGTCATCTCTCCGCAATCACACCACCTCGACAGAAAGCAGAACTCGGACTCTCCAAACTCTGCCAAAAAGGTCACGTGATGAATAATAAAATGAAAATGGAGAATCCGAACTGCATAATCGAATGCGCCCTATAAAACGAATAACACATTGTCGGTGTTCTAATGAAACCCTGTATGTCAGAAATAGTTATTTTCCAGGAGAGCCCTTAAACTAACTACATGTGAATTTTACAGATACATAAATATAATTATGATAAAACCTCTTGGCTTAGTATACCATCTATTTTACATGTCTTAATAAGCTGGAGTGGACCAGATTTTATGAAGAAATAGCAGAACACATTTCACACCCACTTGGCTAAGATTCCAAATTGTCCTCTGTCCATAAATATATCGGATGTTGCCTGAAAATTTTAGGGTTCGACAATAACACTGAAATATATTTGTGAGAATTTAGAAAGAAATGTATATACAGTAAGAACATATTTATTGTGATAATAATGTTCATCATGAAATTTAGACAGATATAGTAATATCGATTTATTCATGTGCATTGAACAAATATCATTGTATTTAGGACAATATAGCTTACAGTAATAGAGTATACTGCTCTGTATGACTTATTAAAATTATTAAACTTAGGTTGTGACCTAAATTATGTATATCATTCGAATTCTTTCCACTAGCAGCAGATAGAAATAAATTTTTAGCTTACTACATCACTTATCACATTACAAATTCTCTACCTAACAAAATAATGGTTCATGACAACTTATGATGTAATGGTCATATATCTCTTAATGATGTTGTTGACGTTAAACCACATATTGATAATCATTTTTTATACTCTCTTTTAGTTCTAGCATCGATTAATCTCTACTTTTACATGATACGGTCACTTGAACTAAATCCAGAATATGCAGTCTTCTTGGTACCGGTTTGAGGTTAACATATGGCTAGTAGATATTTCAATGACGTTCAAGTATCAATATATGAAATTGTATTCAACATTTATTAGTAAGTCGAAGGAAACTTGACTCAAACGCATCTTTTGTCCTTTCAATCCACGAAGTCAAGAGATCCATTGGTGGGTCTACTTGCTCCAAAACCAAATTATTTTCTGGCGATTCATGATTCCCTGTTTAAAACTACGTCACCACAAGATATTGTTGCAAAGTTACTGAGACACTGGGGAATTTGAAAGAACACTCGAACAAAGTCAGTCGGAAATGGTTGAGCTGATGGTTGTTTCAATTGTTGGTGTGGTGGTTATCTTTGGTTCGGTGGGTTATATTGCATACGAAACTCCGTACCGTTCTTACATGATAATAATATACACTACCTAATTTGAAATTTGAAATGTTATATCGTTTTTTGAATAAAAATCCCTCACAGAGACTGATTCTCTAAACGATTGATGATGTCTTCATGCAAATGAAGAATATTTACAAAACCTCTTAACAATCCCTCTAAGAAGTGCCCCATGTTTGTCAAGTAGATGCAAATCATGTCCCTTAATACCAAAAATTTCATTATTTTTAAAGTAGGAGCATCTATCATGTGAAAATCCGAATATAATATTATATATTTAATTTGTGTAAGAACAATATGCTTGAGAAACTAAGATGATTTACGAACTCTTTTTAATGGCCGAAATCAGATATCAAGGACATTTTTATGGGTTCGAGTTGAATTATTTTAAGTATTGGTCAGGTAATCTTGTGTAGGCTTACATGTACGTTTTAGATAAAATGAAGTGGTTTCTGTCCATGACATATTGTGTATTCTATATTATCTGGGACAAGCCGAAATAAATATATTTTGAAATTCTGGTACATCTGGTACAGAAAATATAAATTGAGCGCAATTAGTCAGCAACATTCAGTTCAGCATAGAATTTATTCGACATTTCAACAAAATATAATATATATAGATACAGCTTTATGGAACAACAATCACTGGTTAAAGTTTCATGCAACGTTTCGACGTGTTTCCCCCGTCGTCTTCAGGCACATAATGATAAAAGTGATAGGCAAAGGTATATATACATTCAGCTATTATCATAAAGAAAACACAGGACATAAAAAGTGGTTTATTAGTACATATATAACTTAAATTGATACAAAAACAGGCATGATTACTAAAATAACATACATATACTAATAGAAAAAGATTCACTTAACTAAATTGAGTGAAAGGTGACTAAAGATTAAATAAACAACAACAGTTATTTGTTAAACCAATTTATTAGAGAAAGGGGAAAGTTGGATAAAACTGGGGGTTAAAATGTTTTATTAATAAGATAAATGAATACATGAATATGAATAAATGATTGGTGAAGTCGCCATGGACTTTAATTCGAAGTCTGTCATATAGATTTCAGTAATCAGTGGTGACAGGGGACTTCCCATTGGTAAACCGTGGATTTGTTCATAGATCTCATCACCCCATGTGAAATAGGTGGATGACATGCACATCTGAATGAGGTCGACGATGCTGTCTGTAGAGAGTGTGGTATCTAGTGGTGTGTCTAATTTAGATATTTTATCTCTTATGATACTCAGCACATCTTTACATGGAACATTGGTGAATAAGTCGACAACATCATAAGAGTACATTTTCCCTATGTTCTGTAGTTCTTTTAGTTTGGTAACAAATTCTTCTGAGGCCAACGGTAAATCTAACCCCACCAACAACCAAAAACCCAAAGGATGTGTCTACCAAGTTGAATGCTCGTGTGGTAGTACATATATAGGGGAAACTAAAAGACCCCTTGACGTACGACTCAAAGAGCATCATGACAAGCCAAGTAATGAAACATCCATTGTGGCTGAACACCTTGCCATGGGAAGAAAGACGGGGCATAAAATTAATTTTGACAACACCAAGGTATTGGCAATCAACAAGCATATCGATAAAACCAGAAGACTCCATGAAGCCATCAACATCAGAAGATACCAGCCAGACCTAAACAGAGATGAAGGCTTGCGCTTTTCCCATGCATATGATAAACTTATTCAACTGTAATCTTTATATTCATATTCATGTATTCATTTATCTTATTAATAAAACATTTTAACCCCCAGTTTTATCCAACTTTCCCCTTTCTCTAATAAATTGGTTTAACAAATAACTGTTGTTGTTTATTTAATCTTTAGTCACCTTTCACTCAATTTAGTTAAGTGAATCTTTTTCTATTAGTATATGTATGTTATTTTAGTAATCATGCCTGTTTTTGTATCAATTTAAGTTATATGTACTAATAAACCACTTTTTATGTCCTGTGTTTTCTTTATGATAATAGCTGAATGTATATATACCTTTGCCTATCACTTTTATCATTATGTGCCTGAAGACGACGGGGGAAACACGTCGAAACGTTGCATGAAACTTTAACCAGTGATTGTTGTTCCATAAAGCTGTATCTATATATTGTGCTTACAATTGCTATATGCCATTTAAAAACTTTATTCGTCAAAAATATAATATGGCTTCTAAATTGATTTTTCAATTATTTCAATGTAACCCAAAACTCTTTGAAAATTAACAAACCATTCTGTCAGCATTTCACTTGTTCACCACTTAATGATGTTTGTTCGAAATATGGAAAAGTCTGCAACAAAAGACAGTTAATCGTATTTTCAATCATATATTCAATACTTGATAGTGCAAAATGCTAACTCGATACAATAATGCAATGTAATCATATCACAGCACGTTAATCTTATATAAATATATATTCACATTATCATCTCTCTACATTTATACTGTATCATTCAGAAAAAATGACTGACCTATACAAATAGAACAGTAACGTATGTAAACTTCTTAATGACTGATCTATACAAATAAAACAGTAACGTATGTAATCTTCGTAATGACTGACCTATACAAATAGAAAAGTAACTTATGTAAACTTCGTAATGACGGATCTAAACAAATAAAACAGTAACGTATGTAATCTTCGTAATGACTGACCTATACAAATAGAAAAGTAACTTATGTAAACTTCTAAATGACCGACCTATACAAATAGAACAGTAACTTATGTAAACGTCTTAATGACTGATGCAGTGGACAAACTAGGCGAATGTTCACGGCGAATGGTTCGGGCGAGTCGATCGGCAGTAAAATTCGCCTTGAGTATCCTAGCGTGTCCAGTGCTCCGACGTTCGCCCGAGCGTCGGCCGAAGCCATTCGCCGACATCAAGCATGTTTGATAATATTCGGCCGAATATTAATCGCCGGCAAGTGTGTCCACTCGGGCGAAGTTCAAGACGAACTTTCCTATAACTCAACCAATCACAGACGCCGAAACGTCACATGTCAAACAAAATGGCGACCTCCAGCGATACAATGTGGAGTCAAGAAAAAGAAAAAAATTAATCATCTCCAATCGCGTTCTTCTTTATCGCATAATTCGACATAAAACCAAAAGAGCTTCGAGTACAAGTGCCACTTTCCGCTTTTTATGGACATCGCTCAAAGTTACGCATGCGTAATTTAATTCGCTGGCGAATTATCAACACAAATATTCGCCCAGTGTGTCCACTCCGTCGGCCGAATAGTAAAAACATTCAATATCAGAGCAAACTGCACATTTCGACCTGTGTCTACTGTGCTTTCACCACATCGACCACCAATATCATTCATTTTTTCATCCTGTAATGCTCTCACTGATCTCATCTTAAGATATTTTCTCCCAAAAAGTAACCTTTCTGACTTTCAGAGTACAAGTGACACTTTCCGCTTTTTATGGACATCGCTATTTTTGATCATGTGACTAAATCCCCCCTACGCATGCGTAATTTAATTCGCTGGCGAATTATCAACACAAATATTCGCCCAGTGTGTCCACTCCGTCGGCCGAAGTACCAGCGAATTAAATTCGCCTAGTGTGTCCGCTGCATGACCTGTACAGATAGAACAGTAGCGTATGTAAACTTCTTAATAACTGACCCATACAAATAGAACAGTAACGTCTGTAAATAAATGCTTACCTATACAAATAGAACAGTAACGGCTGTGCACTTGTATGTAACACATCTATAAAGATAGTGGACCACGGCCAAATACGCCTAACGAAAAAGTCAAACCTTTCGATTTAGGTCCAATAACATCCAGTTTAAGTTTCAACAAAATTGGTTGAAAACTTAGATAGTAATAGCATTTTCAAGACTTTGGGGCAAGGGCAATAACTCTGCTACTAATGGTCGAAAAAAAGCTCAAATTCGAAATTGATCTTTGTTTTCTAAATATGTATAAACATACCAAATTTCATTTGATTCCATCAAAAATTCTAGTTTTTAGAGCGCTTACAAGCAATTGATGTTTATAAAAGCACTTACTGTAGAGAGGTTAAAGGGCGAAAACTCCTCAAAGCTGATGAAAAAGGCCTAAATTTTTAAAAAGCTTTAATTTTAATCAGAAAAAAATAAAACTTTCTCAAACCCTTCGATTTAGGTCCAATAACATCCATTTTAAGTTTCATCAAAATCGGTTGAAAACTAAGATAGTAATAGCATATTTAAGATTTGGGGCAAGGGCAATAACTCTGCTTCTAACGATTGAAAATAGCTCCAATTCGAACTTGATCTTCGTTTTAAGAATATGTATACACATATCAAATTTCATTTGATTCCGTCAAAAACTCTAGTTTTTAGAGCGTTTACGAGCAAATGTTGACGGACGGACGGACGGACCGACGGACGGACGGACGGACAGGGGTGCCGACAATATACGTCCTCATAGAGAGATGAGGGCGTATAAAAACGGTCGTAACGTATATACACTAACTTGTGCATCACTTACCCATACAAATAGAACAGAAACACTAGTTCGTATTTTATCTATACATTAAACGTAGAAACTTTCGTTAACATATACATAATTAATAACAAAATACATTTTGACCAAACTTACCTGTACATGTATTGTGGTAACCTCTGAAAAACTGTGCACATTAAAATGAACAAGATTCAGCAGATTTAATGCCGAACCAGAGCTTTCGTACCAATGGTTAAATTATTGACATTTTTCTTATTTGTATATTTTTATATAATGAGCAACGTATCATATACATAAAACAGTATATGTGTATGTTTAGAACGACTGACTTTTAATGAATAAATTTGCAAAGCATTTAAGAATAAATAAAAGATATAATAAGATACAATTCGATACAAAAAAAAAAACAGACACAAAATAAATACCAAACAATGTATTTCATAAGGCATTAAAATGCTTACGCCATGAAATAACCAAAACAGCAAGTCTTTCACAATGCAAACATGTCATAGAACGTTTCTCTCATTATATATGTATAGACTTCATTCACAAAAATATCTCTTAGCCCAGAAACAATCTCAATATTTAACTCAACCATTTAAAAAAAAATATTAAGAAAACAATATAGCTCCGAACTAATCTCGAAAACTGACAAAATGCTTACTCGAAAATTAATGCAATGTAACCATATCACAGCACGTTTATCTCCTCTATATAAATTCACATAATTATCTCTCTACATTTATACTGTATCATTCAGTCAAAATGGTGGTAAATTCTAGTTTGCTGTTGGCATTGGTTTTTATGTTTGTTGGTTCTTTGGCAATGGCCAGGTCAGGTAATTTGTAAAACTTTATATTTAGTATAGGATGAAGTAGGAACCAGTTTTGTAATAACGTCCAGTTTTGAATTAGCTCACCACTTTTGTAATAAAATCAACCGCTTTTGTAATACTTACCAGTTTTGTAATAACATGCGCCCACTTTTCTAATAAAATTAAGTCACCACTTTTGTAATATCTTCAAGGGTCACAACTATTGTAGTAAAGCTTCCCCACGTTTGTAACAGCCAAGTTTATTACAAAAGTTGGTAACCAATAGACGTTTATTACAAAAGTGGTCAGGCTTCATGTCAGCCTTGAAATTAGGAATAATAAGCAGCATCCAACGGAAATGCAGTCATTTAGGCACATATTTTTTTAAGAACACCTCATTTAGACACGGTATTTTAGGCACACTTATTTAAAGCACACGGTCAGATAGGCACATGCCATTTAGACACAGCGTTATTTAGGCACATTGATTTAGGGACATCATCTATTACGCACACCTTCAATTAGGCACATATTCATTGAGAGAAAGCAAGGGATAGGTTGGTATCACTTTGACATATTCAAATTGCATGAAGTAAATGATTTTCCATGTGAGAGGATGCTACCTTTCGAATTGTTTGGTGCCTTCGACACTCGCTTTATTTTCATAAAAAAAAAACCTATGGCAGTTCCTCAACCCCCCAAATCCAAACAAATGTCCGATATCAGTTTCATCATTGAACTTAGCGTTTAGATACACTCTTTCCTGAAGTTCGAAAAGTTCCATTTGTTTCTTTGGTGGAGAACTATCAACGTCAGCGTGGAATGGTTTTACGAATATCGCAAAATATTTTTCGTGCAATTTGAAGTCCTGAAATCGGGTGTTGAAGTCGTCCAACAAACTTTGTATCTGCTCACAAAAGTAATCCACTTTGTCTGGAATCATGCCTATGGAACGGAGTGTTTCGAAATGAGCGAGATTTCCACCTCGAATCTGAGTAATCAGTCTCAATTTGGTCTGAAAAACGTTCACGTGTGCATACAACTCGTTTTTATTGAAACACATAATATAGTTACATGTACTTTACTTATCTAAATTTATATTTTAGAATGTGATTACAAGTATACAAATAAAACATCTGTGTATCCTGGTCCAATTGATAGTAAACGAGTATCTGGACAGGCGGAATGTGATGACTGGTGTAATGCCAATACCAGATGTAGCGCTACATATCTGTATGTCAATGACATGTATTGTTATCTTTATCCAACACCACTCATATTCATGTCAACTTCATTGTAGGTCATTTTCCGCTTGCTTCGAGACGAAATACCAGATAAGTTTTCATTGGTCCAAATTTGAGTTATTTATAGACGTCATTGTATGACACCCAGAAAAATAAATTTCTATTTTTATTTGGACCAATGAAAACTCACCTAGTATTTCGTCTCGAAGCAAGCGGAAAATGACCTACAATGAAGTTGTCCGGACCATGTTTGCTTCGCTTGGAACTCAAAAACGGTAATTACTCCGTCGTAAACCAGTCTATCATTCAAAATCTGCCTAAATTTATTTTTTTATTATTTACCTAAATATTTAGGTTAGACCAAAGACTTGGCCGTTTTCGAGGCGAAGAAAAGCGCCGAATTTCTATTTTGACCCTAGTCAGATAAAACCTGCCGTTGAGCGGGTCAACGTCAGGCTGCCATGCTGTATCATTTCATTGCGGAAATTCAAATCCTTTATTAAGCCCTTGTGTCCTTGAAAATCGGCACATCTCGATACATTTTCATAAAATATTAAATAAAAATGTATATTAAAGAGGCACAGGCTTCATTTTCGCGGGTCGATTTGGATAAGTCTCAGAAACAGGGATTTTTTAGCTCAGCAATTTAGTTCTGGTTATCACAACTCACCATTGAAATTTGAGCCTTCAAATCCATGTGCATCCATAATTATTAGCATTTGAAAGTTATAATGCCCTACTACACATTAGCGATACTATGCAATATATAGAAAAGTCATCTATAGAAATAGAAAGAGAAATGTCTAATTTAAGGTATATTTGAAGGAAATACGCAATTTTCGTGCATTTCTAGTGCTTCTGAAGGATATTTAAATATATTCAAGATCCAAATCAACCAATAAAAATGAAGACTGGTCCCCTTTAAATTATCTCCTAGCTCAATAAATACCTTTTATTTTGATCGAAAGTTTCCAAGCGAGAATTCTATCAGTGATGGCTGCCATAAAGGCGGAGCTTACAGGTTGTGAGCGAGTTATCTCTGGTTAAACATGTAAACTCCGCCCACATCCGCCAACAGTTAAAAAACAAAAATGGCGGTCCAAGTCGATCTGGGACTGCTTCAAATTTTGTTTCTGCGGAAGACGGCACTTTTGAGAGTTTCTTGTGAAGTTTTTGTATTCTATCGATAAGAAAATTCTTCGAAATTTCCGAAAAACGTAAATTTATAAAGGTAGGCCAATTCGTTAAGACCTGAGAGTCGTTCAAACGCCGGGGACCCTGGTATCCGGACAATCGCTATGAGTTTTAATAGGACGGATCCCCAACTATTTTGACCCCAAAATTAGTGTCCTCCCTTCTCATTTTTCTTATTACCGTATAACAATATTTTTAAAAAATGAAACTACGAGCCCCTGTGGTTATAGGCAGTTCCCAGTCTGTCTTGGAGGTTTTATTTGGAACGATTCTTATTATTTCGATCGAGTTTTACCAATGGGTATTAGGTCCAGTGCGCTTATATATCAAATAATAACTTCGTCAGTTAGATACATGTTTGGACTAGGGGCTTTTCAGGTTGTCAATTATTTAGATTACGTCGTTGGCGGAGCCGAAATCTAGATTTTAGAGCGTTTACAAGCAATTGATGTTGACTTACTGTATAGAGGTTACAGGGCGGTAACTCCTAAACTTAAATCAGAAGTAAACTAAACTTTCTCAAACCTTTCATTTTTCATAATTTTCATCAAAATCGGTTGAAAACTAAGAGAGTATATTCAAGATTTTGGGGCAAAGGCAATAACTCTGCTTCTAACGGTCGAAAAAGGCTCAAGTTCGAACTTGATCTTCGTTTTATGAATACATATACACATACTGAATTTCGTTTGATTCCATCAAAAAATCCAGTTTATAGAGCGTTTACGAGCACATGTTGTCGGACGGACAATATACGTCCACTAAGAGAGATGTGAGCGTATAAAAAGCTATCTGCGCCCCTAATTATATGATGAAAGTGATCGGTTCGGACGTTTTATGCACGTTTGGGCGAGTTGGTATCACTATTTTGAACCGATGGCTGGGATTGTGCGGCCAGCTTAACATCTTGAATCTACGGCTAAGTGAAAGTTGGTCAAATTGACTTCAGGATTCAATAATATGCTGAGGTAAGATGATTTAAGTTAAAGTTTAATCAAATCAGAATTTCATACAAAACATAATGTAATAATAATAATAATTAACATAAAAGAAGTTTATACAAAACAATATAATATAGAAATTATAATAACATAAATAACATTTAATTTATTTTAAGTGTTTAATGTGGAGGGTTTGTATACTCGATTGAACCAATACACCCTGAAGAGAAATTATTTATAACTTTATTTGCTTATTTCATTTTTATATAAAGTAGGCTGAGATGGTGAAGATGACCTCACACTAAATATCAGAAAGAGAGATAAAGAGATATCAATCTAAGAGAATTAGGGATCAACAATAAAACATACTTTGATCTGGGTGATATATGATAGCAGGAGAAATGTCAATCAACACACTATTGAAGAAAATCAGTCGAGTCGTTACAATGTAGAATTGTTATGTGTATTAAATATGAAATGTTATTGTTACATGGTGTATTGTTATGATTAAGATTGTATGTTTTGTCAATTCATATTTTGTCGTAAATGACTTGCTACAAACTTCACAAATTTACAGTTTCACTCAAGTATGTTGACTTTTTATATGTTTTGTTAAATGAGCTTTTTGATTAAATGACTTGTTACACACATCACAAGTGTAGGGTTTCTCTCCAGTGTGTGTCCTTGTATGTTTTGTTAAATTACTACTGTGGCTAAAAGACTTATTACAAACATCACAAGTGTAGGGTTTCTCTCCAGTGTGTGTCCTTGTATGTTTTGTTAAATTACTACTGTGGCTAAAAGACTTATTACAAACATCACATGTATAGGGTTTTTCTCCAGTGTGTGTCCTTGTATGAACAGTCAAGTCACCCTTTGTCGTAAATGACTTGCTACAAACTTCACAAGTATAAGGTTTCTCTCCGGTGTGTTTCCTCTTTATGTGTGCTGTTAAATGATTACTTTGGCTAAAAGACTTAATACAAACTTCACAAGTATAGGGTTTCTCTCCAGTGTGTGTCCTTGTATGAACAGTCAAGTCACCTTTTGTCACAAATGACTTGCTACAAACTTCACAAGAGAAAGGTTTCTCTCCGGTGTGTTTCCTCTTTATGTGTGTTGTTAAATGACTACTTTGGCTAAATGACTTACTACAAACTTCACAAGTATAGGGTTTATTTACTGGTGGTTCTTTACTTGTGTTATCATTGTTGTTTCCACCAGGATTTGAAGAAAATAATAATGACTGACATGTATGAAATTCCCGAAGACATGTTTCTTTCCTTACTGGATTTGTCAACTTGTGAACTTGGTACTGAAGATTTCCAATCCAATTTTGTAAGGAACTGGAGTTGAGAATTACCCCCTTTTCATTGTGAAAATTTGCACATCCAAAGGCAGCATGTCTTCCTTGATAGACTGTCAGTCTAAGAGAGATAACTCTTGTTAACACTAGTTGTATCTTCATTTCATACTGAAAAAGAAATTAATAATATTACTATCCTTATTCAAACAAATGTTTTAAGTGATTTTCAATTATTACTAATAGTTTTATGTATATTACGTGAGAGAGATTCTTAAAACAACTTGGTATGATATATAAAAACATACAGCAGTAATAAATACATATCATTAAACAAGATGTCTTCCAGTGGAGATGATATATTTATTACACAATAGAATACAATCCAGGATTTAGATACTAGTGGTGTCTACACGTACAATTATTAAAGGCGCCTCTAAATATAAGCCGCCTTTACTAACGTCTACACGTAAAACAGTTAAAACGCCTTATCTTAATCCGTCTTTTCTCTGTCCTCGGACTTGCGCAATGCCAACAACAATATTGTCTGTTTTGAGAAATGTCACCCCAAATGGCCAATTCATGCAAATATCTCCACCATTGGTAGGCTACATGGTGTCAACAAAAACTAAAGTTACATTGTGTTTTATATTGATATATTATTTGGAACCTACGAAGGGAAGAAAATACAGATGATAATGGGCTAATACTTAAATGTTGCGATACCGCCACCGGTAACAAGTAACCTAATAACACAGTGTCACTTGACCGAATAACAATTTGTATTCTTCGACGAGCATTTTAGCCTTAGGCCAAACAAAAAATAAAACTAATGGACGTTCAAGCGTGCCTGCACCTGAAAAGGTCCCATTACTGATCTCTTTAGTTCACCAATATCCGTAGCCTACTTGGAATGTCATTTGTAACATTTTTAACAACAAGATAATTCGCGCGCTCTGACGTCATAACGAGAAAAAACGGATTAAGTTTGGATTCTGTCTACACGGTATCAAATGGGGGTTTAAACTCGCCAGTTCGATCGTCACAAGTAAAGGCGGCTTATTCTAAATGCGGCTTTTCTCTCGGAATTTAATACGCCTTTTATCACGTATAGATGCACGGAAGCGGCTTATCTTTTACGTGTAGACACCACTACTGATAATATTCTACGTGATTTAAATAATATTTATAGCATAATAATTACATACCAGTTACAATAATTATACATTAATTGGATATTCAATATGATGTATTTAATAATAAGAATATTTGTAAAAAAGGTTTAGAAACTGATAATATTTTAAGTCATGTATTGAAAATCATATTTAGTGAGACTGAGCCATATAAAGGATACACTGTGATACACATATATAGATATAGGAGCAGGGCTCGAAATGTTTAGATAATTTCGACATTTATTGATTACTGTCCCAATATTGGCAATATGCATAGACTTTTTTGTGATGTCAGTACAAAGAACAAGTGGTTGCCTAGCAACATACGCCCACTTACACTACATAAATTGTCAATATATCAAGGAATGTTACTATCTTAATTTTTGTTGGATGGTGTTCAGATTTGAATTCATCCAATATCTTGTTAATATAAAGCATCTAATTTCATAACTAATAAAACTCCGTAAATATTTGTTGAATCAATCCGGAATACAAACTTGTCCAAGATTTTATGGATATTATCCTACACACAAAAGTTTATTAAATTCCTACCATAACTGTGGTCTCTATCATGTTCACAAGTCATTTTTAACACATTTAAGGTGTAAAACTCCGTAAATATTTGTTAAATCGATCCGGAATTCGAACTTGTCCAAGTTCTTATGGATATAATCCTACACACAAAATTTTATTCAAATCAAACCAAAACTGTGGTCTCTATTGCGTTCACAAGCCATTTTCAACACATTTTGGGTGTTAAACTCCGTGAATTTTTGTCGAATCGAACCCAAATTCGAACTTGTCCGAGATCTTATGAATATAATCCTACATGCAAAATTTTATTCAAATTCAACCAAAACTGTGGTCTCTATCGCGTTCACAAGCCATTTTTAACATATTTTGGGTGTAAAACTCCGTGAATTTTAGTCAAATCAAACCCAAATTCAAACTTGTCCGAGATCTTATGAATATAATCCTACATACAAAATTTTATTCAAATCCAACCAAAACTGTGGGCTCTATCGCGTTCACAAGCCATTTTTAACGTATTTTGGGTGTAAAACTCCGTGAATTTTTGTCGAATCGAACTCAAATTCGAACTTGTCCGAGATCTTATGAATATAATCCTACATACAAAATTTTATTCAAATCCAACCAAAACTGTGGTCTCTATCGCGTTCACAAGCCATTTTTAACATATTTTGGGTGTAAAACTCCGTGAATTTTAGTCGAATCGAACCCAAATTCGAACTTGTCCGAGATCTTATGAATATAATCCTAAACACAAAATTTCATTCAAATCCAACTAAAACTGTGGTCTCTATCGCGTTCACAAGCCATTTTTAACATATTTTGGGTGTAAAACTCCGTGAATTTTAGTCGAATCAAACCCAAATTCGAACTTGTCCGAGATCTTATGAATATAATCCTACATACAAAATTTCATTCAAATCCAACCAAAACTGTGGTCTTTATCGCGTTCACAAGCCATTTTTAACATATTTTGGGTGTAAAACTCCGTGAATTTTAGTCGAATCAAACCCAAATTCGAACTTGTCCGAGATCTTATGAATATAATCCTACATACAAAATTTCATTCAAATCCAACCAAAACTGTGGTCTCTATCGCGTTCACAAGCCATTTTTAACATATTTTGGGTGTAAAACTCCGTGAATTTTAGTCGAATCAAACCCAAATTCGAACTTGTCCGAGATCTTATGAATATAATCCTAAACACAAAATTTCATTCAAATCCAACTAAAACTTTGGTCTCTATCGCGTTCACTAGCCATTTTTAACATATTTTGGGTGTAAATCTCCGTGAATTTTAGTCGAATCAAACCCAAATTCGAACTTGTCCGAGATCTTATGAATATAATCCTACATACAAAATTTCATTCAAATCCAACCAAAACTGTGGTCTCTATTGCGTTCACAAGCCAATTGTGGACAGACGGACCGACGGACGGATGGACGGACAGGGGCGACGGCAATATACGACCACATTTCAATGTGGGCGTATAAAAAAGGTTGAAAAAAAATAGCAAACTAAATAAAACAAGTGGTTGCCTAGCAATATACGCCCACCTTACATATAAATTTTTAGTATATCAAGAGCATTCCCAAATTGGTGTCAAATCGTAAAAAAAAAATATATCCTGTCAAAAATATAGTTTATATCTTTTGAACACAAAATTAAATAAAATTCTGAATTAAACTTTCAATCTTGAAGAATTATGACTAAGTCAAAATCCAATCAATGTAAAATTGTCAAATTAAAACGTCTCCAAGTTGTCAGGAATATAAATGATTACGTAAAATTTCAATGAAATCAGATGAAAACTGTAGTCTCTGTTGCATTCACAAGCTTATTTCGGCGTGTTTTGAATAAGTCAAGGGCAAAAAACTTTCATTGAAAAATAGCCAAATTCAAAGGTTCGAACCAAATTTCATTCAAATCAGGTGAGAACTGTAGTCTCTATCGCGTTCACAAGCCAATATCGACGTGATTTGACTAAATAAAGGGCAATAACTCAAAATCTGTTCAATGAAAAATCATCAATTCGAACTTGTCCGAGATCTTATGAATACAAATGTTCACACCAAATTTCATTCCAATCAGGTGAAAAGTGCAGTCTCTATCGCGTTCACAAGTAAATTTCGATGAGTTTTGACTACGTCAAGGGCAATAACTAAAAAAGCTATGCATCGAAAAGTCAAACTTATCCATGATCTCATAAATACAAATGTTCACATCAAATTTAATTCAAATCCAACTAAAACTGTGGTCTCTAACGCGTTCACAAGCCATTTTTAACGTATTTTGGGTGTAAAACTCAGTGGATTTTTGTCTAATCAAACTCAAATTCGAACTTGTCCAAGATCTTATGAATATAATCCTACATACAAAATTTAATACAGATCAAACCAAAACTGTGGTCTCCAACGCGTTCACAAGCCATTTTTAACATATTTTGGGTGTAAAACTCCGTGAATTTTAGTCTAATCAAACCCAAATTCGAACTTGTCTGTGATCTTATGAATATAATCCTACATACAAAATTTTATTCAGATCAAACCAAAACTGTGGAATCTATCGCGTTCACAAGCCATTTTTAACGTATTTTGGGTGTAAAACTCTGTGAATTTTTGTCGAATCAATGTGGGCGTATAAAAACAAAAGCAAGCTTGCAGTCATCCAACCACGAAATCAAGAAACAGAAAATAACCTTTAAAGGGGAATGTTCAGCATATTAGAGGATTGATTTGGGCCTTGAATATATGTAAATAGCCTCCAGAAGTACTAGAATTGCACAAAAATCGCATTATCCCTTCAATTATATCACTACCTAAACATTTATCTTTCATTTTCTGTATTTGTGTTTTCTATACAAGGCATAGTCTTACTAATCGACGAGTCATATATTTGACTTTCAAACGCTCATAATTATGGCTACACAGGGATTTGAAGGTTTATATTTCGAGGGAGATTTGTGAATATTATAATGGATTACAATAGCTAAAGATAGTGAACCACAGCCATATACGCCCAACAAGAAAGCCTCAAATTTAACTAACCTTTCTCAAAAAACATTAATTTTAAGTTTCATCAAAATCGGTTGAAAACTAAGAGAGTAATAGCATATTCAAGACTTAGGGGCAAGGGCAATAACTCTGCTTCTAACGGTCGAAAAAAGCTCAAATTCAAACTTGATTTTAATTTTCTGAATATGTATACACATACCGGTACTGAATTTTATTTGATTCCATCAAAAATTCTAGTTTTGAAGAGCGTTTAAAAGCAATTGATGTTGATAGAAGCACTTACTGTATAGAGGTTAAAAGGCGATAACTCCTCCTGATGAAAAGGGCCTAATCTTGAAAATGCCTTAATTCTAATCAGGTGTATACTAAACTTTCTCAAACCGGCACCTATATGGGCTAATTGAATGGCTGACAAAAGCCCCACCGGACAAAAGCCCCACTTTGATTTTTAATCATTTTTTACCCCTGGCAGACAAATGCCCCACAATATAAATTTACCTACTCTCTGACCACAATGGGCTCAGAATCGCATTTTGCCTATTATTTTTTCATGAATTGAAATATCAACCCAAAATTAGTTCTGAGAGTCTTAGATTGTCTTTGGGTAGATGAAAATGACAACTATTAAAAAAATATTTATCTTGAAATATGATTTTACAGAGGGAAAATTTCAGTCCGAAATATGGGTCATTTTCACTTGAAATTTCTAGGAGGGAACTGTATTTATTTTATAATGAAAATTTTCAAACCGTATATTTTCATGGACCCAAAGGCATTCTAAGACACATGGCATGCAATAGAAAAACATAATTTGAATATTTGTGACATCAGAGAAAAAATTCAATTCAGATCTCAATGTGGTCAGAGAGTAGGACAAAAGCCCCACTATGAAAAAAATATTTAGGAAAAGTACATTTGAAGAATATTTATTATGTAAATAAGAAAAAAATATAAAATTTAAATACATTTAGAGATTGGATTCAATTGTAGAATTATTGTTGAGGGTGTTAAGTTAATTAGATTGTGGTAAAAAATCAAAGCGGGGATTTTGTCCGTCCACAAGGCTAATTGAGGACGGGCAAACGCCGTGTAGTGTGCAATGAGGGAAATTTTGCCAGGACAGCGGCATAAGCCTGCTCTTATTTCCGATTTCCAACTGTCGAGGGATCTTTAATGTGCACAGCCAATAGCACACGGGAAATTCGCGGAGAGTCCACAATATTTTGGTTAGGCTACACGTGGTCTCGAAATGACTAAACTAAAGTTTCTATAAATAACTCTACATACACAACACAATTCTTGTTGTCAGTCAGAAAGTAATGAAATTAACAATAACTTACGTTTAAAAACAAACGGTTAGGTAAAATTCTTAACATTTTGAAGTCGATTTCAAGAAATAATAAAAATGTCGAAAACAATTTTTCAATTTATCCAATTGAACTTCCGGTCTGGCTTAGTAACCTCACTTTCGTTTATAGGACAATTCGACCAAACATACAAACTTTTAGGACGAATCGACAAACAGTCTGTTTAAAGTCTTCTGTCGGTTGGAAACGAAAAAAAAAATGTTTCGTTTTTAAGCTTTCATTAGCCGCACACGAAGGTTATTAGTCGCATACGTTAGACTTTTGTTCAAAGGGAACATTATTGATGTTGAAGAGTGTAATTAAACTGGTTTTAATTGTAATTAGTTGTTTTCAGTTCACAGTATTAAACTAACAGTTACACTTCACTGGCTTTTCTACTTTCCTATATCTTTACTATCTCTTTCTCTGTTTCTGATCTTTATTCATCCTGGTGTCTATAATTGTCCATCTGAGCTGTAATGACCCCCTGAGTTGTATTTTCCTTATATCCTTGTGGTCATTCTGCATTTATAGTTTGAACCAGTAAGATGGCTTGTTCTGCCAGCTAGTTTTGTGTTCTGCATTATATTGTTTAAATTGAAGTTTCTTCAATTTAGTTATAGTTTTCCTAAAGTGTTGTATACACTTTTCCAGTGTATACATTGTGTTTGGAATATAGGATAATTTCATTATAGGTATGTAAAATTTCAGTATTTTATATCTTTGTTTGTGTCTGTTACTAAGGTGTCGGCCATTTTGCATTTTGGTATAGTTTTAGGTTCTGCATACATTTCTACAGTCAATCATTACATTTCAGTTATTCTTATATATAATCAATTACATTGCATTACATTCATAACCTACCTATTTTATTACAGCTTCCCTTTATATAACCCTTGGTGGTAAGGTGCTACACTTTAACTTTGGTTATTGTTTTAAAACCCCTTTTAGGGTAAGCATTATTATCATATATTATATATTGTATTAGCTAAGCATTTCAATTAGTATTAGTATGTATTAGTGTGTTAACCATAGGTTTAGCAGTTATATTTGTATTCTGCTGTATATTTCATACAGCTTAGTAATTATAACATAAGGTTGCCTGTTTAATATATATTCTTTTGTGATTAAGTTTTACCTTTATTTTATGACCTGTTTGTAATTATGTTTATTTGTACTTTCAGGGTTTTTGTTGTATATTAAATCTATTAATATGAACCCTGGTGTAATGATTTAACCCCATTACCCCCCCTCGACAACACTATCATATATCACCCAGATCAAAGTATGTTTTATTGTTGACCCCTAATTCTCTTAGATTGATATCTCTTTATCTCTCTTTCTGATATTTAGTGTGAGGTCATCTTCACCATCTCAGCCTACTTATATAGACGTGAAATAAGCAAATAAAGTTATAAATAATTTCTCTTCAGGGTGTATTGGTTCAATGAGTATACAAACCCTCCACGTCAAACACCTAAAATAAATGAAATGATATTTATGTTATTATAATTTCTATATTATATTGTTTTGTATAAATTTCTTTTATGTTAATTATTATTATTGCATTATGTTTTGTATGAAATTCTGATTTGATTAAACTTAAACATCGTAGAAAATTCATATTTTGAAATTTCTTATAAATAAAGTGTGTGTTCTCTCGTCATAATGCTAACAGACAATCACCCTTCATTATTAATGGATGGAATACACTTGCAACGGAAATTTTAACATGGCGCCCATATACTAAGTATTAACTTTTGATAGCAATTGTAACTGATCACGAGTGACGAAGGTGTCTTCTTATATCACCCTTTTGCACTTCGCCTCAAACTGTTTCTATTTTTCCCCTTCCCAGTACGTCTCTTTGCCATTTCCCCCCTGTATGCGCAAGTGGCAAACTGAAAAACGGGAGACAAGGGCAGGGGCGGACTGGGCCGCATGGCTACATGGCTAAAGCCATGCGGGCCGGTGTGCACGGGGCCGGTTTGTGAAAAATGACAAAAAAAAATATTTATATTTTGAAAAAAAAAAAAAATTGGACTTATAGGTCTACTCAAAATTTCAAAAGAAAGTGGCCGAAATCCGCTGGAGGCGCTCGGAAATCATCTTTATGGCAGTCATTTTTCCAAAAAATTTTGGGGAGGACCCAGTGGCGGATCTAGGGGGGCCTAGAGGGCGTACGCCCCCCATTTACTTTGTCTTTTTTTTCTAAGAATGGTGAGAATACGAAATCAAAAATATCTAACCCATTAATGTTTACTATAAAACATACGTGGTCCACGTCAAAAACCGTTAAATTAGTACAATTTACACTTATTCTATGTTAAGCCAAAAAAGGTCAAAAAAAATTTCTCCTCGCTCCGCTCGGCTAAAATTTGTATCATACCGATCACACTTTTCCAAAAACATGCATTCGCTTCTGTTAAGACCCCTACACTCTGGGTTGGTGCTTTGCCCGCCACACTTAAGTGGGCCGGTCAATGGAAAAAAAACCATGCCCGCGTCACGGCCCCAGTCCGCCCCTGGACAAGGGGCGAAATAGGAATAGTTTGGGGCGAAGTGCAAAAGGGCGATATGGGAAATTTAAACGTGGTACCCATGTTTTTCAGTTCGTCCCTTGCCCATTTCCCCCAAACCCAAGAAAACCATATCGGCTGACACTGTTGTAATGATTGTATACTAATCATATAAAGATTTGTTCGAGGTTTTAAACTTTTAATCAGAGTTCAGTAGGCATGTTTATTACAGGAAATAGCATACGGCCCACCGTGATCGTATTGTACGGAAATAGCCGAACGGTTACAGAATGAAACCAAGTTTCATTTAAATCGGATAAAAACTCTACCTTCTATCGCGTACACAAGTTAATTTTAACGTTTTTTCCAAGTCAAGGGCAATAACTCATAAGCTGACGACTGGAATTCCGCCATTTTCGAACTCATCCGAGATATTATCAAGATGAATACACATACCAAGTTTCATTCAAATCCGATAAAAACTCTAGCTTCTATCGCGTACACAAGTTACTTTAACGTTTTTTCACTAAGTCAAGGGCAATAACTCATAAAATGACGACTGGAATTGCGTCATTTTCGAACTCATCCGAGATATTATCAAGATGAATACACATACCAAGTTTCATTCAAATCGGATAAAAACTCTAGCTTCTATCGCGTACACAAATTAATTCTAACGTTTTTTCACTAAGTCAAGGGCAATAACTCATAAACCGACGACTGGAATTCCGCCATTTTCGAACTCATCCGAGATATTATCAAGATGAATACACAAATTAAGTTTAATTTAAATCGGATAAAAACTCTAGCTGTTATCGCGTACACAAGTTAATTCTTACGTTTTTTCACTAAGTCAAGGACAATAACTCATAAACCGTCGACTGGAATTCCGCCATTTTCGAACTCATCTGGTTTCTATCGCGTACACAAGAAATTGTTGACGGACGGACGGACCGACGGCATGACGGACGGACGGACAGGGTGACGGCAATATACGTCCACATTTTCATGTGGGCGTATAAAAACAATAAATGAACCCTGTCTGGTTATTTAAACTACCCCAGACCACCCTATAACATAAATGCAGAAGTAGTATATCCATATATCTTAGTGTTTTTAATGTAATCTTCCTACTTCTATATGTCTTATAAACAGGAAATGATTTATTCAAATATCATTTTTTAAAAAGATAATTAATTAATCTAAATCAGTTTAAACTCACCATTTCTCCTTGTTGTTGTGTCATAAGACTATAAGCCATAGTATTGTTTAATTGTGTCCTGATTATATCCTTATTACTTCCCTTGTTCAGTTCTTCTTTGTAGAGTCTTATCTTGTACCTTCTATATAAACAAGTCATGTTTAATAATTAGTGTTGTTAATATCCAAATACACAACATATTGGCGACGAGGCAAATTCCAAGATGTCTCAGCTGGGTAAGATTGAAACTTTTGAAGCCTCTAGTGGTAATATCAAGCGGTATTTAGAACGTTTGGGCCAGTATTTTGTTGCAAACGAAATTCCAGAGGATACGGAAGAAGTTTCTAGAAGACGTGCCATACTGATCTCGTGCATAGGGGGAATAACCTATGACACGCTGTATGATTTGTGTTCACCCGATTTGCCTTCAGACAAAACTTTCAATCAACTGAAGGAAATTTTAGAGGAACATTTTGCTCCAAAAAGACTTGTGATTGCTGAAAGGTTTAGATTCTACACATGTAAACAAACCGCAGGAGAATCCATTTCTGATTTCATTGCAAATTTAAAGAAACTCGCTGCCACATGTGAATTTGGGAATTTCCTCAAAGATGCCTTGCGTGATATATTTGTTTGTGGTTTGAAGAGTTCAACTATCCAGAAAAGACTGCTGTCAGAAAACAAAAATCTGGAAGATTGTTTGAAAATAGCCTTCTCTATGGAAACAGCAGAGAAAGATATAGTTGAAATTCAACCAAATAAAGCATCTTCACAGCATGTTAACCAAATTCAACGTAGAAATAAGAGAACCAACAACCAACCCAATCCTTCATCCAATGCAAGCACAGGTAAACCCAGCCAGAAATTTAGAGACACTAAGCCATCTTCACAAGCCAAGGGCTATTCCTGTCTTAGCTGTGGAAAATCCGACCATTCCCGAGATGAGTGTCGTTACAGAAATTCAACATGCTACAACTGTAATAGACATGGGCACATTACGTCCGCCTGTCATAATCCGAAGTCAAAACAATCGAAACCTGTCCATAAGGTCACTCGTGGTGAAGTAGACTCGGATGATCAAGAGACGGTATCAATGTTCAAGATAAACCCACATCATTCCGGGATTATTCTTCAATTCAGAATTAATCATGTTGACATTGACATGGAACTTGATACTGGTTCCGGTGTCAGTATTATTTCAGAAAATACCTACAATTCAAAGTTTTCTGATATTATATTAGAACCCTCAGACATTGTTTTGCATTCATATTCTGGTGATAAAATCAATGTGTTGGGATGTTTCACTACTAACATCACCTATGGAAACCAGACCGTAACAAATATGATTACAGTGGTGCACGGTGCTGGTCCATCACTTATAGGCAGAGACTTGCTTTCCAAAGTCAAGTTAGACTGGCAAAATATTTTCAAAGTTCAATCCTGTGTTACATCTAGTATTGAAAATATTATCAAGAAATATCCTGATATTTTCAAGACTGGGCTTGGTACCATCCAGGGTATCAAAGCAACTCTCGATGTTAAGGCTGGAGCCATACCAAAATTCTTTCGTGCTCGCCCAGTTCCTTATGCATTACAACCTGCAGTTGATGAAGAACTTCAACGTTTAGAGAGTGAAGGTGTTATCGAGAAGGTAGACTACAGTGATTGGGGTACTCCAATGGTTCACATACCCAAATCCGATGGTTCCACAAGATCCTGTGGAGATTATGCCATTACTGTAAATCCTCAGTTAAATGTTCCAGCTTATCCTATCCCACTTGCAGATGATGTTTTTAGGAAGCTACAAGGTGGAATTAAATTCTCCAAACTAGATTTAACCTGTGCCTACCAACAATTATTGTTAGACGAAGAAAGTCAACAATATGTAACTATTAATACGCATAAAGGACTTTATCGATACAAACGATTGCCTTTTGGTATTTCTTCATCTCCTAGCATATTTCAAAGAACCATGGATATTATCCTCCAAGGTCTTGAAGGTATCGTCTGCATCCAAGATGATATCCTTGTATCCGGTACAGACGACAGACAACATTTAGCTAACTTAGAAGCTGTTTTTCAGAGGCTTTCTAAATTTGGACTCCGTCTTAAAATTCAAAAGTGCAGATTTCTTCAAGAATCTGTTACTTATATGGGATTCATCATATCCAAAGATGGAATTTCACCTACTGACGACAAGATTAAAGCTATCAAGGACGCTCCAGTTCCGGAAAACGTCACTCAAATTCGAGCCTTTCTTGGCATGGTTAATTATCATGGTAAATTCATACCATCCTTGAGTAGTTTACTTTATCCTTTAAACCAACTACTACAGAAGGACAGGTCCTGGAAATGGACAGTTGCCTGCCAGAAAGCTTTCCAGTCCGCTAAAGACGCTTTATCTTCATCACATGTATTAGTTCATTACAATCCAAGTCTTCCTATTATCCTAGAATGTGATGCAAGTCAGTATGGTATAGGAGCTGTCATTTCTCACAAGTTTCCTGGTGGCTGTGATCGACCTATTGCTTACGCATCTCGTTCACTTAATTCTGCTGAGAAAAATTACAGCCAAATTGAGAAAGAAGCATTAGCCATCGTCTTTGGTGTTTCCAAGTTCTACATGTACCTTTATGGAAGAAAGTTTACGCTATTCACAGATCACAAACCTTTGTTAAAGATCTTAGCACCAGATGGTCCTACACCTGTACTTGCGGCAGCCAGAATTCAGCGCTGGTCATTACTGCTTTCATCGTATACATACGATATCAAGTACAAAAAGTCAGAAGATATAGCTAACGCTGATGCGCAGTCAAGACTTCCGCTATCTCATACTACAGATAGATCTGTTGAAGAAACTATTTACTCAGTATCTTCACGTCTAGATAAACTTCCTATCACACCTACTCAGATATCCAGATTAACTAGTGTTGACCCAGTATTATCCAAAGTGATTCGACTAACAGAAACAGGATGGATGGAAAATTGTCAAGATCCTAGCCTGAAGCCTTATTTTCATCGTAAGAATGAACTTTCCATTGAACGAGGTTGTTTGCTCTGGGGACTTAGAGTAATCATTCCCAGAAATCTACAAGCTGACATACTTCAAGAACTACATGAATCTCACTTGGGTGTAGTCAAGATGAAAAGTCAAGCCAGAAGCTATGTATGGTGGCCCAACATAGACACCGACATAGAACGCATTGCCAGAGATTGTAACAGATGTCAACAAACTCGTAATAATCCAGCAAGGGCTCCTCTCACTCCTTGGACATGGCCTTCCAGACCATTTCAACGTGTACATATTGATTTTGCTACTCATGAAAGTCAGCATTTCCTGATATTAGTTGATGCTTATTCCAAATGGCCCGAAGTTCACGGTCCCATGAAAACAACTAATGCTGAAGCAACAATTAATGCTTTACGAAGTATTTTTGCAAGATATGGTTTACCAGAGAAAATTGTTTCAGACAATGGACCTCCATTTCATTCAACTGAATACACATCTTTTCTGAACAATAATGGTATCCAATGCACTTATGTATCTCCATATCACCCTGCATCCAATGGACAAGCAGAGAGATTTGTTCAAACCTTCAAGAATGCTTTGAAGAGTTCTCAACCGAAAAACTTTTCATTCAGACATGTAATTGACAACTTCCTGCTCACTTACCGAAGCACCATGCAATCCACTACCTTACGCACTCCAGCGGAATTATTTTTAGGACGTCAATTGCGTAATAGACTATCTTTAGTACGGCCAAATGCTAAGATGGAAGTCAGTCAACGTCAATTATCCATGAAAGATCGACATGATGATCGAGCAAAGCAACGTTCATTTTCCTTGGGAGAGAAAGTGATAGTTCGAGATTTTGCACCTAATACAAAGAGGAAATGGCAGTCTGGAACTATTATTGATCATCATGAACCTTCAACTTACATAATTCAACTCGTAGATGGGCGAATTTGGAAACGTCACATAGACCACATTCAAAAGGGTTCATCTCAACAAGATCCAGAAATCGATTCTGATGGTTATGCCGACATTCACTTCGAACTCAATCGAAATCCGGATATAGAAAACAACAATGATGATATTCCTCCTGATCCAGTACATCCACCAGCTGTTCAACAAGAAGCTCAACAACCTGCAAATGTTACTCGTTCAGGAAGAATAATAAATCCGCCAAATAGACTTATTCAAGAGATTTAGTCTCAATTTTTAGTGACAATTTAGTATTGTGTTTTCTATGATAGTGTTCTCTCTTTTCCATTAGACATTCCATTTAGGAGAGAGGTGTTGTGTCATAAGACTATAAGCCATAGTATTGTTTAATTGTGTCCTGATTATATCCTTATTACTTCCCTTGTTCAGTTCTTCTTTGTAGAGTCTTATCTTGTACCTTCTATATAAACAAGTCATGTTTAATAATTAGTGTTGTTAATATCCAAATACACAACACTTGTGAATAGATTTAGTTAACGATAACAAAATACGAAAATTAATTATTATACAGCTTCAATCATACGACGTCATATGATGTCATTTGGTCACGTGATCAAACATGGAGCCTAAATTTAGCATTTTGAAGCTGATGAAGTCAAATGAATTCCCCATGCCTTTCTACAAATATACGGATTGTTCATTAGAAACACCATTTAATCAATAATTAATTAGTAAGCTTGATTTGACCTTTAAACAACTTTAAGCCAACTAAAAAATAGTGAAGGCCCATCGTAATGTATGTAAGATAGAAGTCACTAGTCAGATAAAACCTGCCGTTGAGCGGGTAAGAAGTCACTAGACGAAGCGGCATTAATAATGTTCCCTTTGAACAAAAGTCTAACGTATGCGACTAATAAACTCCGTGTGCGGCTAATGAAAGCTTAAAAACGAAACATTTTTTTGTCGTTTCCAACTGACAAAAGACTTTAAACAGGTTCGATTCGTCCTAAAAGTTTGTATGTTTGGTCGAATTGTCCTATAAATGGAAGTGAGGTCATTACGCAATACCGGAAGTTCAATTGGATAAATTGAAAAGTTGTTTTCAACATTTTTATTATTTCTTGAAATCGACTTCAAAATGTTAAGAATTTTACCTAACCGTTTGTTTTTAAACGTAAGTTATTGTTTATTTCATTACTTTCTGACTGACAACAAGAATTGTGTTGTGTCTGTAGAGTTATTTATAGAAACTTTAGTTTAGTCACAATTTTGAGACCACGTGTAAGTGTAGTAACTCAGATTCCCTTGCCCGTTGTAATGTATCGTGCCCCTGTGGTCTACATAATGTCATGTGACCCAGTGGCTTACGTCATATGTTCAATGGCCGATCTTAATAAACAGCATTCCATGCCTATCTATCTTGTGTAGTACGTTACATGGTGTCAGAAGTGGGATTTCTTCAAATTAAGCTTACTTATGAATCAAGCTTACTGACTACGTTTAACACACCTATAGGCAGATATAGATGGCTTAGATTACCCTTTGGAGTAAAGTCAGCTCCAGAAGTTTTCCAAAGAATCATGGACAAAATGCTAGATGGAATTACTGGTGCAAGAGCTATCATGGATGACATCCTTATTGGTGGAAAGGATGAACAGGAGCATGATATGATATTGAGAAAAGTGGTACGACGAGCAACAGAATATAATTTGCGCCTCAATTTTGACAAGTGTCAAATAAGAAAAAGTGAAGTCAAATATTCGGGCCATATCGTAACCAGAAATGGACTCAAACCTGATCCAGATAAAGTCAAAGCATTGACAGAAATGCCGGCACCAAAATCAAAAGAAGACATAAGAAGATTTCTTGGAATGATACAGTATTTGTCTAAGTTCCTGCCAAACCTAAGTGAAATAGATGCGCCTTTAAGAGAAGTCACGAAAAAGGACACAGACTTTCATTGGGACAACCCCCAGCAAAGAAGTTTTACAAAACTCAAGAAACTATGTTCAAGTGCACCAGTTCTGGCAGCATATGATGTCAACAAAGATACCATAATACAGTGTGATGCCAGCAGCTATGCACTGGGTGGCGTCCTCCTTCAAAATGGTCGCCCGATAGCATACACATCCAGAGCACTAACTCAAACTGAAATGAGGTATGCACAAATTGAGAAAGAGACACTTGCCATTGTCCACTGCTGTAAGAAGTTTCATTACTACATATTTGGGAAGCATGTTACAGTAGAGAGCGATCATAAGCCATTGCAGTCTATATTTTCAAAGCCTTTGTTGTCAGCACCAATGAGACTTCAAAGTATGATGCTGAAACTACAAGCTTATGACTTAAAAGTTACATACAAACCTGGTAAAGACATTCCTATTGGTGATGCATTGAGTAGAGCTAACTTACCTGTTACAGAGCCGGACATGCCTCCAATTCTAGTCAATATGATAGAGTACATCTCCATCACTCCTGAACGCTATGCAGAATTTCAGAAATGTACAGCAGAAGAACTCAATGAATTACACTCAATCATCATGAAAGGATGGCCAGATACACGACAAGAAACTCCTCATTCAATAAGAGAGTTTTGGAATGTCAGAGATGAACTCTTAGTCTCTGATGGAATCATATACAAGGCACAGAAAATAGTTGTACCGCCCAGTATGAAAGCTGATATGCTGAAGAAAATTCATGCAACGCATATGGGAATCACCAAATGTAAACAGAGAGCACGGGAAGCTCTGTTCTGGCCAAGAATGTCCCAGCAGATTGAAGATTTAGTCAACGATTGTAACTTATGTAATACTTACCAAAATAAGCAACCATCTGAACCAATGAAATTAACACCAACTCCTGACTACCCCTGGTGTGAAATAGCTTCAGACATTTTTGAATTCAAAGGGATACACTACTTGGTAACAGTTGACTATTATTCAAAGTACATTGAAGTAGATCATCTGTCAGATCTCTCCAGTACCCAGACCATCAACGTGCTAAAGCAACAGATTTGTCGCCATGGTATTCCAGAAATACTTAGAAGCGATAATGGTCCTCAATTTGCAGCTCGAGAATTTGAAAACTTTACCAAGGAGTATGGTATTCGTCATAATACATCATCTCCAACTTATGCTCAAGCGAATGGTGAAGCTGAGAGAGCTGTTCAAACAGTCAAAAGATTATGGTCCAAATGTTCAGACTTTCAACTTGCTCTGTTAGACTACAGAGAGTTGTGGATTATCTCCATCTCACTTATCAATGAACCGACGACTTCGAAACATGTTGCCAATCTCTAGAGACCTGTTAAAACCATTAGCCATTGATCACAGTGAAGTAAAGAACAGATTAAATAGTGAAAAACAAAGACAAAGTGAATATTACAATAATAGATCATCAAAAGACTTACCTGTATTGCTACCTGGTGATCCAGTCAGAATGTCACCCTTACCTGGAACAAAGAATTGGATTCCTGCCAAAATACTATCTCATCATAGTTCACCAAGATCATATGTTGTTGAGTACAATGGTAGGAAGTACAGAAGGAACCGAAAGCACCTGCGTTTATCAACTCACAAAGCGCATGACAGTTCTTCCCATACAACTACCAATGATTTCCATGTGTTTCCAGATCCAATACCTACCTCTCCTCAAACTAATCAACCTGAAAGAAATATACCTACCACGGTCAAGCAGCCCCAGTATAAACCTGTAGAGTCATCATCAAACAGTCCACATCAAAACGAAAAACCATCCTTACCTGATTCAAAACCATCCAGTCATAATACTCCAGTGACAACCAGAAGTGGTCGTGTAATAAAGCGTCCTGCACGTTATGAACAATAATACAAAGATTTTCCATCGGTTCATAATAACGTTTATTCGTTTGTGATTAATTCCAATTAATTTGTGTTTAACTTATGTTGCAGCTAAAGTGACTGTCTTAAAAAGAACCCATAGGACTTTAAAGGGTTAACTCTTTTATTTTTATTTCATTATTTTAAATTAACAAAATTTGTGTTCCATTCTTTTGTATAAAGAAAAGAAGATGTAATGTATCGTGCCCCTGTGGTCTACATAATGTCATGTGACCCAGTGGCTTACGTCATATGTTCAATGGCCGATCTTAATAAACAGCATTCCATGCCTATCTATCTTGTGTAGTACGTTACACCCGTGACACCGGTTTTGATATTAAAAGTTTCACCACAGTTTTCCCGTTGCTAAAGACTTTTTACGGCTAATATTTTCATAAAACAATTAAGTATGGCCCTAATCATCAACCTGTAGTAATTGCCCAAAGATTTTGGTATCAAGTTTTATTGCAATGCAAACTGTTGTTTTTTTTTTTAGACCATTTTGACTTTTTCGAAGTACTATTTTGACATTTTACAAGGGCCATTTTGACCAAATTTAGGACCATTTAGGATTAGAGTCCAATTGACTACAACCCAATAAAACCTGCCGTTGATTTGGTCAACGTCAGGCTGCCATGCTGTATCATTTCATTGCGGAAATTCAAATCCTTTATTAAGCCCCCGTGTCCTTGAAAATCTGCACATCTCGATAGATTTTCATAAAATATTTAATGAAAATGTAAATTAAATGATCTCCTATCTGAATTAATACCTTTTATTTTGATCGAAAGTTTCCAAGCGAAAATTGTAGGCCTATCAGTGATGGCTGCCATTTTACGTCATAAAGGCGGAGCACATTATCTTTATTCATGTAAACTCCGCCCACATTTTTCAACTCTTCTGTGAAGAAATAGAAAAAGGTAGTACACAAAAATGGCGATTCAAGTCGACCTGTGAGTGTATTAAATTTTGTTTCGACGTAAGACGGCACTTTTGGGAGATTCTTGTGAAATTTTTACATTCCATCGATAAGAAAATTCTTCGAAATTTCTGAAAAACATAAATTTATAAAGGTAGGCCAATTTGTTAAGACCTGAGAGGTCTCTCTTATATGGACTCTCAAAACAATCAAACTCAACTTTAACAGTTATTTGTTTTCAGTCCTTATAGAGTCAGTCCACTAATTTATTTGCCATTCCTTTCCATGTTAAGGAGGTTCCACCGAATAACCAATTTAAATTAGAAGTTTCTGATTTTTTGCATGGTGGTAGCTAAACATATCAGTATTGAAAAAATGCAAAAATTAGCATAGGTCACTGACTTATTTTTTGAGATAGAGGGCGTTATTTGTGTAGGGGTGGGGCACAATAGTTGACCTACTTTTGACTCTCAATTCACACTGTTTTTACGCTTCTGCAATTTTGATTTTTGCACAAAATCAACATAAAATGATCCCAGACGGTTCAATAATACTTTGATATCAGCAATATGCTAAAATACTAATTTACAGATAAAAAAATGTTCTAATGCCAGTTAGTCAATAAGCCTCCAGAGGCACAAAAACACCAATAATTTGCTTATTGAAAATTAAAATCTGTTATTTTTCTTACCATTTTGTTCTCCATTATATAAGAATTCATGTAAGCCAATAAAAAAAGGGGGTCACCGAACTCATTCTCCGAATAATTGGATGTGAAGATGGGTAGGGTCCAATAAAATAATGGGCGAAAGGGAGATAACTCCTCAGAACATTACTTTTTATTCATGATAAATTCACAAAGTTTTTCAATGACTAGTTTTCTATTTGTAACTCTCACTTTACCATTAACTTTTTCACCCAATAATGTGGACAGGCCTCATTCACCATTACGTTCAAAAGCTAAACATAAATGGTTAAATTTTAAACCAGATGCTGCACACTTTTCGGCTATTATCTTTCTGCTGATCACTGCATTATATGATGACAAATTACTTCTCTTATGTTTGAGGTATTCAAAGTGATCTAATGACCATTGGAATGTAAAACTAAAATCATATAATTGTGAATTATTAAGATTAACCAAATCTGCTAATATTTGATAATCTCTGTCTGTAGTTTCTCGCGACACACATGCGCAACAGGATGCGCACGAACAATTCAATGGAACGTCCTTAAATCACAAAATTCAATCTTTTATAACTTTTTCTAGAAATCACATGAAAGCCTGACCAATGCTTCTCTCAAATTTCAATAATATGATGACCGAGAAAATTTTGATTTAAGGGTGTTAATTGGGCTATTTCACGTTATGAAAAAATGGAATAAGTATATGAAATAATGATTTCTTGAGACTTGTTGTGCATTTGTTGATGATTTGGGGTCCTTCTCGATAGTTTAAGGTTGATTTCATGTCAATCAGATTTTTTTTAATGAGTTGACAGCCCTTTCAAACATGTCATAAAAATTGGACATTTCAAACCTTTGATACAAGTTTAAAAAAATGTGAATGGATCAATCTGCATCAAACTTGGCATAAATGCAGACAATTACATTGCCGAGAAACGTACAGAGCGATTTTCAAAAAAAAAAATATTATTTTGGTGGTTACCATGGAAATACGAAAATTTACGAAAATTTAAACGTAGGTACGGCAAACATTTTTCAGGGGCCAAACTAATTAGAATTTTCGAAAAAACTCTCTGTACGTTTCATCCTTATTGGATAAGCTTTCAATCAAGACCAAGATAGTAATTTTAAAATTTGTAAAAATCTTGTATCAACCGGGACACATTTTGCTACTTTTTCCTCATTTTTTAGCAAAAACTAACAAAATGCCTAATTTCTTTTCGGTTTCTTTCATTCTATATAGTTTAGAAATAAAGTAATAATAATTATCTACAATCTGAGCCCCAAAAAAATAAGTAATTCGCAAAACTTCCATCTTGTGTTTTTTTTCTCGAACGCTAGCCCAATCAATACCCTTAAGCAAATTGAAAGTAGAACAATGCTGGATGTAAACACTGTTATGTACAGGAAATGACTGTTTTCATACTGATTCTTCTGCTTCTAAAAATTATTTTATTTATCACAATCTGAAAGATATGACTATATTCATATACAATCATTTGTATTAAAAATTTTAGTGGAGTGAGTCCTATATATGATTTGGTGTAGCAGACTACCAAGTAGCAATATATGGTAAAAATAGTCAAAGATAAGCCCAAAATATAGATGTTCTGTTACAGGCTACTACGCGAACACACAACATATTTTCTCAAGCCTCATTGTCAAATGATGTAGTAAACATGTCAATCTTATCTAGGTGAAATTGAAAGTTTCTCTACAAAACTCTTTTTGTTTATTGAAATTATACTAAATTAAAAAAGTTGACAGCGCTGAAAAAGTTTATTAAAAATTTAATTTCACATTTGACACCTCATTTAGAACATAGTTTAGAGTTCTGGCATTTCAACCCAAAATTCCTGCATTAAAACTTAGCCAAGAAGGTGAAATATCAATTTTACTGTATGTTACAACAGTATTGACAGCCAATTTGAACCCAAAAGCATTTTAAGACTAATGCAATGCAATTTCAAATCATAATTTGTGAAATGAGAGAAAAAAATTCAATTCAAAATTCAATGTGGCAAGAAAGTAGATATTTTCTCTAATGAGACAATATTGTTTGTTCAGTTAGTTAAACCATTAAAAATATTTTTATTGAATAATCCACAATCTAGAGAATCTGAAAAATATAAAAAAAAATCTGATTGCCACAGTAACATGACAAGATATGATAAAAGATATAACATGAATAAGTAACAGGGAAATGTACCAGACTAACATATCATTGAGATTTTTATTTCAGGTATAAAGTATTACTAAAACTATACAACACAATCCTTGTATGATCCAACCATTCTATAAAAACTAAGTAATATCCATCAAACCACAAGAAATTATTGAAAATCACTTAAAGAATTGGTTTAAATAAGGATAGTAATATTATTAATTTCTTTTTCAGTATGAAATGAAGATACAACTAGTGTTAACAAGAGTTATCTCTCTTAGACTGACAGTCTATCAAGGAAGACATGCTGCCTTTGGATGTGAAAATTTTCACAATGAAAAGCGAGTTATTCTCAACTCCAGTTCCGTACAAAATTGCATTGGAAATCTTCAGTACCAAGTTCACAAGTTTACAAATCCAGTAAGGAAAGAAACATGTCTTCGGGAATTTCATACATGTCAGTCATTATTATCTTCTTCAAATCCTGGTGGAAACAACAATGATAACACAAGTAAAGAACCACCAGTAAATAAACCCTATACTTGTGAAGTTTGTAATAAGTCATTTAAAACAAAAACTGAATTGAAAATACATACAAGGACACACACTGGAGAGAAACCCTATACTTGTGAAGTTTGTAGTAAGTCATTTAGACAAAAAGGTCATTTAACAGGACATACAAGGACACACACTGGAGAGAAACCCTATATTTGTGAAGTTTGTGGCTATGCATGTAGTGCAAAAAGTAATTTGGCAGCACATATAAGGAGAAAACACACTGGAGAGAAACCATATACTTGTGAAGTTTGTAGCAAGTCATTTACGACAAAAGGTGAATTGACAGTACATACAAGGACACACACTGGAGAGAAACCCTATACTTGTGATGTTTGTAATAAGTCTTTTAACAACAGTATAAATTTAACAAATCATACGCGGACACACACTGGAGAGAAACCCTACACTTGTGATGTTTGTAATAAGTCTTTTAGCCAAAGTATTAATTTAACAAGACATATTATGAGGAAACACACTGGAGAGAAACCCTATACATGTGAAGTTTGTAGTAAGTCATTTACAACAAAAGGTGAATTGACAGTACATACAAGGACACACACTGGAGAGAAACCCTACACTTGTAATTTTTGTAATAAGGCATATAGCACAAGTAGTAGTTTAACAAGACATATAAAAAGTCAACATACTTGAGTGAAACTGTAAATTTGTGAAGTTTGTAGCAAGTCATTTACGACAAAATATGAATTGACAAAACATACAACCTTAATCATAACAATACACTATGTAGCAATAACATTTCATATTTAATACACATACTAATTCTAAATTGTAACGACTTGACTGATTTTCTTCAATAGTGTGTTGATTGACATTTCTCCTGCTATCATATATCACCCAGATCAAAGTATGTTTTATTGTTGATCCCTAATTCTCTTAGATTGATATCTCTTTATCTCTCTTTCTGATATTTAGTGTGAGGTCATCTTCACCATATCAGCCTACTTATAAAAATGAAATAAGCAAATAAAGTTATAAATAATTTCTCTTCAGGGTGTATTGGTTCAATCGAGTATACAAACCCTCCACATTAAACACCTAAGATAAATGAAATGATATTTATGTTATTATAATTTCTATGTTATATTGTTTTGTATAAACTTCTTTTATGTTAATTATTATTATTATTGCATTATGTTTTGTATGAAATTCTGATTTGATTAAACTTAAACATCGTAGAAAATTCATATTTTGAAATTTCTTATAAATAAAGTGTGTGTTCTCTCGTCATAATGCAAACAGACAATCACCCTTCTTTATTAATGGATGTAATACACTTACAACGGACATTTTAACATGGCGCCCATATACCAAGTGTTTACTTTTGATAGCAATTGATCTCGAGTGGCAAGGTGTCTTCTTATATCACCCCTTTGCACTTCGCCCCAAACTATTTCTTTTTTGCCCCTTCCCAGTACGTCTCTTTGCCATTTTCCCCCTGTATGCGCAAGTGGCGAACTGAAAACGGAGGACAAGGGGCGAAATAGGAATAGTTTATGGGGAAGTGCAACAGGGTGATATGGGAAATTTAAACATGGTAACCATGTTTTTCAGTTCGCCCCTTGCCCATTTCCCCCAAACCCAAGAAAACCATATCAGCTGACACTGTGTCCTGGCAACTAAGGGAACGTGAAATTGGAGCATGTTGACCCAACCCAGAGTGCGCACGACATTCACCATTGTCAGATACATGATTGTCAACGCCCTTAGTGCGATTCCTTCACTTATTTTATTGTTCTAAGTATTATGTTGACCGTTTTCAGATGCATCACAGTGGTTTTTATCACAGGTGCTTGAGTACAGGATCCTGTATGAGCCCCATCTCCTTATTTTCTTAGCAGCCCATGCAATTGGGCAACATTTCCCATTATCTCCAAGTAAGAAAATTACAAACCCTTCTGCACTAGAGACCCCATCCCCTAAATTTGCATATGAAGCATCTGAAAATAAAACAAACTGAATATTCTTTAAGTCCCCTAAACTAGGAAAGAGGATTTCACAATTATCATTTTTAACCTTTCTGACTAATTTATTAGCAAATGCTAAAGTTTCAACTTTGGGGTTCTTAACACAGACACTAATATCAAGAACATCATAACTTAAGTCTGGACGAGTTTGGTTTGCTAACCAATTCAACTGCCCAATTATTTCCTGTAATGACCTAGTTTCTTCAGGATTTAGACTATCCTGTTTACATTTTAATCTATTTAATGCAATTTCAACAACATCGATAGACTCAGTATAGCTTTTCTGGTGCATAAGAATGCCATTTTCACTTTGACTAATTTCAAGCCCAATATATTTGAATATGCCAATACCTTCCCTTCCACTTTCATATTTACTCTGAATTTTATCAATAATTAAATTTCGAAATATTTTGCTTCCAGACCACAAAAAATCGTCTACATGCATTATGAATATGCCCCCAAGTTGGTCATTATCATGCCAGAAAAAAAGTGCTGGATCTATAATAGATTAAACACATCCTAATTGAATTAGTTCTTCTTTTACACTGATAAACCAGTGTCGGGACGCATCATTTAAACCGTATACGCATTTGTTTAGTTTCCACAATTTATTATTATTCACAGCCTCTTTAGGAGGTTTAAGATACACTTCACGAGACATTGGTTTTCCTTGGAGAAATGCAGCCTTAATGTCAATTGGTTCACATTTCCAATTTAAAGTAGCACACAAAGCTAACATAATGCGCATAGTTTCTTTCCTAGCAGTAGGCGAATCAGATTTAATATCAGACTCCTCAAATCCCCTGGCTACAAGTCGTGCCTTATACACAATTTCCCCCTCAATTATTTTTTCTGTAATAACCCATCTAGAACTTACATAATTTTGTCCGCTATTCTCCACTTCACTATACACATTAAAGTTTTTCCAATTCAAGAGGTCTTTCCCTTTAGCCCCTTCAAGTTTGTTATTGACATTGGACTGGTTAATTTGGACGCTCTCTTCCGATTCTAATTTCCATTCTTTAACATCTGTTACAAAATCTAAACCCTTGACATGCTGTTCGTTTTCATCCTGTAAATTTAAATATGCCCAGTTTTTTCCAGTCGCTTTTCCCCCTCTGCTAATTACAACGCTTTTTTTCCAATCATTGCTATCTAAAAGTTTATATGAAATGACATCACCTGTTTTAGGAAGACTTCTCTTTTCTTTTACTGTAATATTTTCTTCTTTCTGGACTATAGGGGCAGTAGGGTGATCTATGATTGATGGTGGAGGGGTTGGCTCATCAAGATCATCATCAACAGATTCTGTGACGGGTGGCACCAGTTCCAACTTTTCACCATTATCTGTTTCTTTATTCAAAACTTCAGGTGATCCTTCTCCAATCTTTATAAGTCTGCAAGGATGTACTCTGACATAGATATTGCCATGTCTAACAAACACCACTTTACCATCTTGCCCAATAACACACCCAGGCCCTTTCCACTTTTGACTGTCCTCTCTCTTATAATATACTTTGTCACCGGTTTGAAAATGTTCATCAGGATTCCCCCTAACTTGATGACGCAAGGCTCTCCTTATTCTTTCTGAAGTTTCTGCCTTTATGAAAGCTCGTCTACCAGAATGTAAGGCATTAAGATGGTTTGCAAAGAGTTCATTATGTGTTGTGCCCTCGTGTGCTGGCAATTTATCATTTGGAACACTAGGTAGATTTGGGTTGGTACCAAAAACGAGTTGGTGAGGACTCCATCCGTATACCATCTGAAGCGAGTTCTTTGCATTTACTGCCCATGCCAATGCAACATCTAGCTTCAACTGCGGATTGTCCTCTAGAATCTTTTTTACTCAATCGTCCACTATTGCGTGGTTTCTTTCGCAAAGTCCATTTTGCCAGGGAGAATAACCTGCAGTGTTCAAAACTTCAATGTTCATATTTTCACACATATCGCGAAAACTTTCATTTGCAAATTCACCTCCATTATCTGCAAGGAATTTTTTTGGTGCACCAAAACCGGCTCCAATCCATTTGATCAAAACCTGCTCAATGATAGTATCCGGTGTTTTATTGTAAATAACCGAAGCAATACTAAATCTAGTGGCCATATCTATAATATGAAGCAAATATACACCAGCTTTCCAAAATTTTAAGTCTAAGGCAACAACATCGTTAAATTGTGTGGCCAAAGGTAGACATACAATTGGTCGCGATGGAGTTTTTCGATACCTTTTGCAGACAGCACAATTTTCTTCAAGATCATCAATTATTCTCGAACAGTTTTCATTTAAAGCACCTGCATCCTTCATCAAAGATTTAAGTCTACGAGAAGATGGATGTGCAAATTGCTTATGTAATTTATCTACCATTTTCCTTTCTTCTCCGATGGTTATGAGAATTTCTTCATCTTGTTCCAACGGGATACAATAAGGACCAGCCGAAGTGCAGTCTAATGTGATGGTGTTACCAAAAATTTCAGCAGAATCATTTTCAAGATCCAACTTTATTTTCGCCTTCTTCATCGCCTCTTTACTCAATAACAAAGGAATGTCACTTTCCACTACGTCTGCCACTATAGAACATTCTACACCCGCCATCTTACACGAAAATGTCACCTTACACTTGAATTTTAAACGCCTACCGCCTCCAAATTTGAACACCTTTTCACCTGGTTCTTGTACAACACGTCCCTTTTCATTTTCACCAAGACTATCTAGATATGTGGACATCCATCCTTCCCCTGCAACTGTCGATGTACATGCTGAGTCTAGAACTGCACTGTTAAAGGATTCAGCAGTCAAGACCTGTAATTCGTTATCATCATTACCAGTGAATAAAACAGCTTTTTCGTCAACACTTTTATTCTGTCTCATGCTCTCATATGAATCGGGGCATTCCCTTAGCAAATGTCGAAAAGATCCGCAGCTTCTGCAACGTAGAGGATTTCCATCAGGCCCTGGTGGATTTATTTTCTTTGTTACCTCCTGAAATTGACTTTGTTGTTGTCGATAGTTATTACCAGTATATCTTCTATTATTTTGAAATCTTGAACGGTTAGAAAATCCCCTTTGAGCTGCAAAGATTTCCTCTTCTGATGAATAAATTCTTGATTCTGTAGGTTCCATCTTTATACTTGATGCAACATTATTACTCAGTCCTAAAGCCTGTTGATCGAAAAAATTTCTTAAAGCAGTACTCATCTGCTGAAAGAGAGTCTCTGTATTAGAGTAATTCACTCCAGTTAGCACTAATTGTTTATCTTTGGGTTCTAGACCAGCACAATCCAAAATTTTAAATGCTAGTACAGATGGTGGAAGTTCCATTTAAAAATTTTTAATTTTGTAATAAAGTTTTTCAAATTCTATAACATACGTGTCCATAGAAACTTCTTTTCTTCTGAATCTGTCAAATTCAATGTAAACTTCATAGGCTTCGGTCAAAGAATCTTTTTTATATAATTTATCCAAAAAGTCAAGCAATGTTTTTACGCCATTTTCTTCAGTAAGTGTATCGATCTCCAATTCACTAAAAACTTTGTCCCTAATATTTCCTTGTTCACTAAAACTCAGCGCTATCGCCAACGCTCTCTTTTTAGGTTCCAGATCAGTAAGATTCTCCCATGCCCTAATTTCATCCACCCATCTCGAGTACGACTTCGATTCAATGTTGAACGGTGGTGGGGTTTTGTACGACGACGCCATTTTGGTTGTTTACCTCCCGGCTTCCGGTCGACTTCGTTGATTTCTTACTGATTTCTTACTGATCTTCGATCTGTAATAAGCAATAAATGCTTCTAGATCACCTTGTGATTTTTTTTGTTTGTGTGCGCATACGTGAAAAATAAATATAAAATATAAAATCTCTGGTTTTATTGGGGTCTCGATAACAGGGTTACTGCATTGTGGAAGGGTTGAATTTAATATTGTCGGACTTCCAGGCTTTGTTTAGGTTGCTTTTGAATTGGTTCAGAGTATCAGAGGCGACAACATATTCTGGTAGAGAGTTCCAGTTGTTTACAACTCTTGAGGTAAAAAAGTACTTGCGGATGTCAAGTCTGGATGTTCGTTTTTCAATTTTATGGGCGTGGCCTCTCGTCTTTGTAAATTTGGATCTTGGGATGAATTCTTGGTTAGGTATGTCATCTATTCCATTGAGAAAGCGATAGACCTGGATGCAGTCGTATCTCTTTCTTTCTTGTTGGAATAAGAAGTCTTTTCTGCGTCTTTTAAAATTGTTCCAACGTGGATCCTTATTGAACAGGCTCTGCTACCATGTTAAGTCACTCAATACAGTGGAAATATCAAATATAGTTTATTCACATACATGTAAACACACAGGCAAAACCCCACCACCTTCACACGTCTATAGCTAGGATACAAGTGACGCTATCCTTCCTGCACGGATATTACCCAACATGCTCTCTACACAAGTCATGTGACTGACTTGGCTAGGTGCCAATTAGCAGACGATGTGTTATACTATATTACTGACACGTCGGTCCGTCCGTCTGTCCACAATTGGCTTGTGAACGCAATAGAGACCACAGTTTTTGTATGTAGGATTATATTCATAAGATTTCGGACAAATTCGAATTTGGGTTCGATTCGACAAAAATTCACGGAGTTTTACACCCAAATCTTGGACAAGTTTGAATTCAACACTATCCAACAAAAATTAAGATAGTAACATTCCTTGATATATTGACAATTTATGTAGTAAGTGGGCGTATACTGCTAGGCAACCACTTCTTAAGTTTTTCGCTGGAAATTTTGTTGTTTTTTTTGTCTATTCGACCTCTGTTACCGGAAGTTACAAAACAACATCTGTACGCATGCGTGTGTAGTCTTCTGCTCGTGAAGGATAACTCCACCTGACAATCTTAAACTGTGGAAAAAAATTGAAAATAGAGATGGCAACGAACAAAACACCCATTTTTACTTGGGTTGTAGAAAATTTACAACCATGCAATGAATCTGAATTTGTTGATCTCATTGAAAATAAAAAAAAATTGAATTTGAAGATAGATTCAATGAGCGAAGTTATCGCCCTTTAATCTCTATACAGTGAGTACTTCTATCAACATCAATTGCTTGTAAACTCTCTAAAAACTAGAATTTTTTATGGAATCAAATGAAATTCGGTATGTGTAACACAAAAATCAAGTTCGAATTTGAGCTTTTTTCGACCATTAGAAACAGAGTTATTGCCCCTTGCCCCAAAATCTTGAATATGCTATTACTCTCTTAGTTTCCAACCGATTTTGATTAAACTTAAAATGGATGTTATTGGACTTAAATCAAAAAGTTTGAGTATGTTTAATTTACTTCTGATCAAATTTAAGGCTTTTTCGTTTTACCAACCGTATGCCGTGGTGGTGGGCGTATATAGCTGTGGTCCACTATCTTAATACTTGCTTTTGGAAATTTAACTGTAGGGCCTTATGAAAAAGTGGGACACTCATAGCATCAATTTGCGCCATTCAAGTTTCCATTCTGACGTGTGTTCTTATTGCAATTACACTTAAACTAAACGCCACCCCACTGATCTACCGGAAGCTACTATTGATACATATGCAGTGGGGTGACGTCATAACACGCGTTAAAGTAAAGAACCACACATGTCAGAATGGACATTGGAACATCTTTACAATCCTTTTAAGGATCACACCAAGTTTCTATTAAATCAGATGAAAACTATTGCTTCTATTGTGTTAACGATTCATTTTTCACTCCTTTATCAAAGTCAAGGGCAATAACTTAAAAACCATTCATCGAAAAAACGTCAAAGTTGAGCTTGACCAAGATCTTATCAATCTAACGCATCATAAAGTTTCATTAAAATCAGATGAAAACTGTAGTCTTTATAGCCTCGTTTATCTGTAGGTTAAAGGGGTTTGACTTTTAATCCATTCCATTCTTTTTAAAATTGTTTGAGAGGCTTCTCAGGTACTTCTTGTGGTGTCTGTCCGCTAGAATATGTTTTCAATTTTGCTGATTTTCAAAAGGGTTTATCTTTGGGTGATTACGAACACTCACACAAAGTTGTGTAGACGAGCAATTGTTGACGGACGTACGGACACGGGTGACGACAATATATTTATGCCCCCACCCCCTTTCATGTGGGCAAATAGTCGTGTGTCTTAAACAAACAGTATTATTTATAGTCATCTTGTTGGTATACCCACAACAATGCTGGGTAGATACAATTAGCAACCCACAGAAAGACAAAATGTAGGCATATAAAAATCTGACAACCGTGATGTTTATTTTACTACCCCAGTTGTCTTCACATTTAATATATTTTTGTTAAATCAAGGGTTAAAATGGCCACTATACAATGTGAACGAAGAATAAATAAACAAATAATCGTAAAAAAACTTTTATGAATGCTCACCCAAATTGTTATCAGTAAAGATGAATGTTTCCTTTTCAGATCAAAGATACTGTAACCACTGACAACGGTGTATCTCACAAATTCCTGAAACTTTCATCTGAAAAAATTCCAATTACATCTAACACAATCAATATTAAATTGTGGCAGACAAAACTGCCCTCAATATAAAACCAAACATGAAATGAAGAATTACTAACATGGTTGTATCTGCATCTAACGACAAAAAAGACATCAATTCAAGTCCACTAATAAAAGACATCAATTCAAGTCCACTAACAAAAGACATCAATTCAAGTCCACTAATAAAAGACATCAATTCAAGTCCACTAATAAAAGACATCAATTCAAGTCCACTAATAAAAGACATCAATTCAAGTCCACTAATAAAAGACATCAATTCAAGTCCACTAATAAAAGACATCAATTCAAGTCCATTAATAAAAGACATCAATTCAAGTCCACTAATAAAAGACATCAATTCAAGTCCATTAATAAAAGACATCAATTCAAGTCCACTAACAAAAGACATCAATTCAAGTCCACTAACAGAAGTAGAGGTAAATTATATCATTTTGATTTAAAAATTCCAAGAGGTAGTTAAAAATAAAACATTGTGTTTGTTAGATGAATATCATTATTTTAGTTTATGAAAATAAAAATAATAATTTTACTTATATAATTAAAAAGAAGTGACTTATAGTGTTTATATTTTAATAATTATCTCATAATTAGTTCCCCTAAATTATTTGGATGACAAATGAAATATCAAAAAAAAAAGTGGCCAATCAAAAAACTGTCGAATTCAAAGCGTTTTGACTAAGTCAAGAGCATTAACTGGAAAACTGTTCATCGAATTATTGTCAAATTCGAACTTGTCCAAGATCTCATGAATACCAACAATCATACCACATTTCATTCAAATCAAGTGAAAACTGTAGTCTCTATCGCGTTCACAAGCCTATTTCGACAAATTTTGAGTCAAGGTCAAGTCAAGGGCAATAACTCAAAAAACATTCATCGGAAAATTGTCAAATTGAGAAAAACACCGAGTAACTGGACTAAATGATCTCTGATTTAATAAAACTTTCTATGGAGATGGAGAAAAATTATTATGGAATTGAAAGAAGTCATTGACATGAAAGGCAGGATCGTTTATTAAAAATATTTTAAGATGATAGGCAAGTGGTATCTCATGTCAACAAGACATTTTTTTTTAAATTATTTATTTGCAAATATATAAATACAATTTACATATATACAGTACATTACAGAATGATACTATTTATAATACTTATATTCCTTATACATCTTCATTATGTTGTGTTTACACTTTTACATAAACCACGTTATTTACTTTATCAATCTATATGACTTTTCTTTTAAATATACACTACTAACATTGCTAAGAAAGAAAACCTATAGAAGTGGAGAAACAAATGGGACGTTAAAAAAAATACAACAATATATATAAATTCAGTAATAACATTTGGAATGTATTGGTTATTCATGTCACTATTTGGAAAAGAGAGTTTTTTGGATGCTGAGAGAGTTTAAACCTTTGTTGGTAATTCGATTTCAAATATGTTTTTCAAGAATCTGATGTATTCAATACAATTTGGTATTACCTCCTTTAATTTACATTTATATATAAAATATTTTGTTAAAATTATTGTCAAATTAATTAGAATATTTTTGCTTTCGTTAATTTCTTTAAAAACACCAAGATGGATTTCAAAATTTTTAGGATAAAATTCAATATTGTAAGTGCTCAGGTGAGATAAAGCTGAGCTCCAAATCTTTTGAGTATAAAAACAAGATATAAACAGGTGATCAATATTTTCAACATGTGAAGCACAGAAAGTGCATAAAGAACTCTCTTTTCTAGATATTTTTAATAATTTTGTGTTTGTGAATATAATATCATAAACATATTTATATTGAAAACATTGGTATTTAATATTATTACAGGATTTTTTTATAAGTTTGAATATATTTTTAGTTTCATCATTAATTTCGCGTTCTAGACAATTTTCTCATTTCCTAAATACTTTCGGTTTTTTGTATTTTGCTTCAATTTGTGTATTATAAATATCTCTATAGGCCGTGGACTGTGACCCTCAAATGTGCTTAAAAAAGACTTTCTGTAGCACATTATGGAGACTAAATTCTTTCACCTGGAATCAATTAATATATGTTTTAGCAAGCTAAAAAACCCTGTTCCCACTTTTAGAAAGTGCCACAACTAAAAAATTTTGCTTTTAAAGATGCGCATATTTTCAATACCTATCTCGATTTTTAATTGACTGTCCAAAACAATCTTCAAATCAGGGAAGCATGAAATTTTTAAGATTTGTTGGATACATGGTCTACTATACCATGATAGCATAGAAAAATCAAAAATAATTTAAAAAAACACAACTTCATTCAATTCAGATTTAATAAGAAAAATTTCTATATTTGTAAAGGGAGATAACTCAATACTATCATTCATTACCAGATTGCAATATGATCTTAAATGCAGCAAACATACACAATTTTTATTCATCTGGAAAGATTTCAAAGGTTTTTCCTGCGTCAGTCAGTTTGTTATTTGAGTAGTTCACATAAATCTGTGCATTAAACTTAATATTTCAATATCTAGCATCTGTTTGTTCAAACCTCTTGTTGATACAACAGGATCCACAATTTACCCTTCACAATATTCTGCTCTGAGGATGGCATCCTGAAAATTACCCCTTTAACAATGAAGCGAAAAAATATATCGGATGGATTGAAAAGTTTGCGAACTGGCGAAACACAAACTAAACATTCATTCCAAGCTTCTTCAATGTATTACTGCTTTGATGATAACCGCACTTTTATCTATGAGGACCTTGTGTTTTATCTTCTCTTGTATAAAAAAGTACTAATATAAAATGACATATTTGTCATTTGGAAGAAAATTCTTGATGCACCTTCACAGAGTGATTTTAGATGGTATTTCATAAGGAAACATTTTGGTTTGGTTATTTGAGTCCAAGTACCTCACAAAGCACCACAACTGCAAGCCCAAACAGAAGGTCCTCATCCTAGAGAAAACAAAATAGAAAATAACATCAATTGTGTGCATTCTGAAAGATATTTCGGGATTTGAGTTGTCAATAAGACCCCCTACTCTAATTTTCATCTGCCCAATTTTACTTATTCAAAGCAGTTCTCTTCCTAAAACAGGTAATTTGGGGGGGCGGGGGTGGGGGGGGGTGTGAAGGGGACCGACACCCTTTTTCCCCCCTTCTGAGTTCAAGTGTGCCCTTGCCAACTACAGGTCTAGGAGTATTAAAGCAAGTTGAAAGCCATGGATCTTAGAGGAACACATACCTTTACACATCAAAAAATTGTCATCTGTCATCTGATAAATTTTCGAGAAAAGAGGGATGTAAATACCACATCAAATTTTGATATTGACAAATTTGTTGAAAAAATAATGACATGCATACCTTTGATTTGAAATATTTACTTCTCCCAACTAAGTTGCCAGTCTAGAAATTCTAACTATCTTTCCACGAGGTGTTTTACCCATAATCATACAAAACATACCAAATGTTTTCGAACATAACCTGAAAAGAATGGAAAATGACAAAGTACTTCATGAACATGTATACAGAATATTGAATGAGAAACATTTTAAACATAGATAGGTGTCAGTCAGATCATTCAATTTCAAGGGTTCAAATTCTTTAGCTTATATTTGCATAGAAGGCTTTTGCTATTTCCCTTGTAATTGCATAGAAATTTCAACTTCTGTGCAACAGATTTGAAAGAATTTTTACAATGTAGACAATGATTTTTTTTAATCAAACTGTGAATGGTGTCATTGACATAATTTGAACACTAACTGATCTTTTTTTAAATGGAAATTCAATCAGAAATAGACGTCTTACCTAGACCTCACATCTGTATAGCAGTCAAGTAAAATAGGCTAGTACTGACACCATGAATATGAGTGTTAAGCTGGTCTAAATTGACATTATCCGTAGGAAAATGTCAACTTTTAATGTATTTTATTTTTTCCAAATTTACCGAAATACCCAACGGGAGTTACCACCAAAATAATGTAAACAAACTATTAGAGTAGAGTAGAAGAGGCCTGTCAGTGTCTGTATCCACTTTCATTTTCTTACCTGTGTATACCGCTTGCTTTACACGTTTCACATAAGCTTCTGTCCTCACCCTCCATGATAATCCATTGGGCACACGATACGGTTCTTGTACAAATGGTTTCCAAAAATCGAAAACCTTTTTAAGACCTTTAGACTTTTGAAACCATGTGAATTAAATAAACACCTCGAGTTGATGGCCATGTTGTCAACTGTTGAACTCGCCGAACTAGGTAAAGGTCAATCGGCGGTGTAATATATTAAAATAACGCCATTTGATTGGTCGATATCTAGTAATCGGGTCAATCTCGTCATGAGGCGCGAATATTGAAGTTCCATATTTTCAGTACGTTCTACAAAAAAACTGGCAATATTCCAGCTTGGGAACAGATCATTTCGTATTCAGCAATTAAAAATGAAATGACTCAGCTAAAAATTTGTTAGTCCCGGTAAAATTGAGTTTTTCTAAACGTAAAATGGTCAGAGTCCATCGTCTACTAGGTTTTATTGTATCTATATCCTTTGAATATGCAGCTTTTAAAATTGTGTTAACTTGATTTAATAAATGTTTTCCAATATCAATGTTTTCTATCTGCAAATCTGTAGATGGAGTTATTGAATTGGTCATCGATTTTAAAGCTTTTAATAAAATGAAGTTCTTTGGATCAGTTTGGTATGCCCCTACTTCGTTTACAAACATTAATCCCTTAGAATACAAATCGCGATTAAAAACATGAGAATGATTAATTAATAAATGCGTGTTATTCCAGATAATCTGATTTTTAATCTCAACGTAACTGTCAATATATTTTGTGTAAATATCGTGCCAATTACTAAATAATTCATTATAGAAACTGTTTGATGTATTTAATTTTGAATCATAATTACAGAAGGGGAGTAAATTACCTTGAAATTGTTTTAATATAAAATTATAAATAGTGATCCACGGTGACTCTGTTGCTGTGATTATTTTTTTTAATCCAGAATATCGCTCTGCATTTATTCATTTCTTTAAAGTCTGTCATACCCAAGCCCCCTAAGTCGAATTTTTGACATAAATTGATTCTTTTTATTTTGTCAGTTCCGTTCCAAAGAAATTCATAAATAATCATATTAAGAGATTTAATAATATAGCTTGGAATTTTAAAAACTAAAGATGGGTATAATAACTTGGGTATGGCAAATGTTTTTATAATCTGTATTTTTCCTCCAAGACTCAAATTTCTGTGATTCCACTTATTAATGATATTAGATATTTCGTTTATCCTATTTTCAAAATTTAATTCATTGATTATCGTTTCGTCATTTGCAAAGTTTACACCACATATATTTATAGATTTGTTACAGATTCTTAAACCGAGAGTTTTTAGTTTCATCTCTAATTCGTTTTCGTCACTATTAAGGTTCCATACTTCTGATTTTGATATATTTATTTCTAAACCTGATATAAGATTAAATAGCTTTAAAATTTCAAAAAGATGTCGAGCAGTTTTGAAATTCCTAGTTAAGATTGTAATATCATCAGCAAAGGCAATTATCTTAAACGTTTCGGTGCCAAATCTAATTCCATCGATTTCTGTGTCATATCTTATGGCATTAATAAGAATTTCAATTACTAATGTAAATAAGTTCCCTGACATAGGATCTCCCTGTCTTACACCTCTCTCTATTTTAAAACTTGGTGTGGTGAGTCCGTTATGAAAAACACTACATGTAATGTCTGAATATAAAGTTTGAATCCATCTGATAAAGTTTTTTTTAAAACCAAATATTTTTAAAGTATGTAGCATAAATTTATGACTTAAACTGTCGTATGCCTTAGAAAAATCTAAAGCCATCAAGAACCCTGTAATACGCCTTTTTTTAGCTAATTGTATGCAATCGTCTATTACTCTAATGTTTTCGTGAATGTGTCTATCAGGGACAAAAGCAGTTTGATTTGGACCTATGAGTTTTGTTAAGTACGGTTTAAGACGGCTCGCTAAAATTTTACTATTATTTTTACATCAGCGTTTATTAAAGTTATTGGCCTCCAATTTGATAAATCGTGCCTGTCTTTATTCATTTTTGGAATTATTTTGATCAATGATTGTCTTTGACTTGTAGATAGCTTGTGTGTTTCAAAACTGTAATTTATCGAATTTAAAAAAAACGGATAAATATCTGGCCAGAATTTTTCGTAGAACTCGATTGTCAGTCCATCATTTCCAGGTGATTTATTTTTCTTGAAACTCTTAATTGCCTTCTCACATTCATATTAGTCAATTTTATATTCTAAAAGATCATTTTCAAGATCCTCGAGTTTGTTTAAACTGTAATCGGTGAACTTATTTTCAAATTTATCAATGTTAATATCGTGAGTAGTTTTTGAATATAACTGTTTATAAAATGTATATATTTCGTTTTGTATTACTTTATAATCAGTTGTGTCATTTCCATTTTTTAGTTTTAACCTGTTAAGTGTCGTGATCTTATTGTTATTTTTCTCAAGATTCAGGAAGTATTTTGTATTTTTTTCACCCTCTTCGTACCATCTAACTTTTGATCGGATAATTTCCCCCTGTGCGACTTCTGTGGTTATATCATTAATTTTGTTCTTTATGAAAGTATATTCATCGTATGTTTCGTTTTTATTATCATTGTTAAAATCAAGTTCTTTTTCTAATCTATTCAGTTTCTCACTTAAATTATCCCTGAGTTTACTTTTAACCTTTTGCTTTTTCTTGCAGTATGCTATAGTGGCGTTTTTTATTTTGAATTTTAAAAAGTCCCAGATTCCATTTCTATCATTTTCATTGTGAAATTCGTCTCCCCATTTACATATTGATGTTTTTATCAAATTTACATATGTCAGGTCATGGGTTAAGGACGCGTTGAAAATCCATAATCCCGGACCTCTCTTAATTTTATCAGTTGAAATTTCTAAAGAGATAGCTGAATGGTCACTGAATGGGCATGCAAATATTTTCACTTTATTTACAGAGTCCATGTAAGTTTCCGAAAAAAGCCAAAAATCAATTCTACTTTGTATACGAGGATGTTTTTGTCTCCACGTAAATTCTTGTTTTTTAGGATGTTTACACCTATATATATCATATAGATTAAAACATTTCATTATGTCACTGATAGCAGATTTTCCTTGTGTTTTAATTTTATAGTTACCTCCCTTTCTGTCAATAGTTTTGTCTAGTACATTATTAAAGTCTCCCCCTAAAATTATGCATATATCCTCATATTTTTCACAGATTTCTTCCAGGGATTTATTTATATTTTCATAATAACATTTTTGATCTTTGTCCAATATTGGACTATATATGTTAAAAAAGAGATATTTTTTATCGTTTATTTCTACTATCAGAATGTTATAGTAACCCTCTTTATCATTTAATGATTCGATTATATTAAGGTTATTACTAATATTGCTAAGAATTGCCGTTCCTGCTGAGTTATTTCTAGAATGCGATAATTCAACAATATTCCATTTCTCTGACCATACCTTTAAATCTGATTCTATTGTGTGTGTTTCTTGGAGAAAGTAGATGTCGTATTTTAATTCTTGAAGCCAGTGAAAAACGTTTTCGAGTTTTTTACTGTTACGCAAACCTCTTATATTACATGACATAATTTTGATTGCCATTTTAACATATTGTGAAACTTTTGTATATCTTTACAACATCTATTTTATCCAAATTATCAACGTCACTAATAACATTCAAATGATTCATTCCGTGCTTATAATAATAATTTAACAGAAACACATACCATAATTTTAAAATGCATACATATTGATGTACATTTAGTTCCCATCTTTTCATGGTTTTATGTACATTTTTATAGGCAATATTAGAGGGATATTTTTGTTTTTTTGTTTAAGATTTGCTCGTAACATAATAATATATACCAATACATTTCATAATATACATATTTAAATAACAAATGATTACAAAACATCGTAATAGACTGAGTAAACACAACGCTGATTTTATAGTTCTGAGTACTAATTACACTATTGTACAAGACGGTAATGATTGTTTATCAATTATATACCGGTGCACTGAGCTCTAATTACTATTTCTGCCCTTTTTACAAAATTAACATGTAATGTTATATAGTGCATATAATATACACTTGTAGATTTTCCGTTACACTAACTGTGAAGCCCTTTTAAAGTAGTCAATTTCATAATACTAATAATATAAAGATTTAAGCTACTTTGTATGGCACTTGAGACATACAATTGTATGCAAGGTTATTTTTATTTTTCAAGCTCCCTTTGAGCCAAAACACTGATTAATTGCTAATTTTCTAGCTCAAAAAGAAACCTTAATTATGACCTTCTCAAATCATTTTGCATTATTGGAGCGGCTCTGAGTTTTTCTTCCACGTCTACTTCGAAAATGTCGAATTTAACTCCCTTTTTGCCCCTCATCTTTGCATATACGTGCCCATTATAGTACCATGCGTTCTCAACAATTTCTTTATTTTTAAGTCTGTTTATCAGACTTTGATTTTTAAAAGTAACATCATCAAAGATCATTAACCTATTGTCATAATTTTTTTTCTTTTGAGTCACCACAGTTCTCTTTATTTCACTATTTTTAAATTTGATTATAATCGGTCTTGGTTTGTCTCTAAATTTACTTAGTAGTCTATGTACCGCAATAATGTCAGTTTTTAGACATATTATATTATATTGTTAATCATTTCTGTAATTTTTCCTAAAAGAACCTCACCACTTTCTTGGATGTTTGAAATTAAACGAATATTTAGACGATTTAAATGAAATTGGTGAAAATAACTGTGTAATTCCTATAAATAGACATGTCAGGGATCGCCTGAACCACTCAGATTAGTGGTGTCAATAGAACAATCAATCGTTGTTGAATATAACATATTATTTACACAAGTACCAACTGAAGAGAATTCTGCATTGTCCCCTTTACTGCTAGTGGGATGCCGAAGACTAATATTGCATTACAGTATATTGTTGGTGGCTTTATACAACTCCCTTTGAGCGCTCTGAAAGAGACAAATTCTACTGTCACATATATTTTGCAAAAATGAAACCCTGCCGGCATGGAGATTCCATAATAAATTTAGTCCGACGTTCATTTGCTCCTGTGGAGAATATAAAGAATCAAATAGATCGTTCATCTTAAATTTGGTGATAACTGCCACAAAAAAAAAAAAACACTGATGAGAGTCGATAGAATTTCAAAATAATCAACACTACATACGTGACAGTGATCAAAATGTTAAATAAGAAATATTTCTTAGTGACCAACCTTTAGACTCTTTTGTCATATATAGATTGTGTATAGTGTGTGGTTCGAATGGGAAATTGAATTTCAATTACGGTAGAGATAAATATATTTATTTAATTGTCAGTTAGTACATACAAAATGTAGAATTATCTTTAATTACAATTAACTAAATCTATTTAACCTACGTACTGAAAATTTGGGCATGAAAGTAAAAGACAATAAATTAATTCTGACCTGCTATTCTGTTGTATGGCATCAAAAACATAGAGATACCATTAAACGTTAACTTTTCAAACAAGTTAAAATATGATGGGAGAAAACTCCTGTGTTACTCAATACTCGGACCATATATAATTCTCTTAAAATGCAGAAATACAGTTAAAGATGTATGAACCATGAGTATTTATTGGCCAAGTTTGCTCTAATGCTCATTCAATGAGGTAGGATAAAGAAACCAAGTACTTACATCTCATTTAAAGTGGCATTTAACTTGAACAATAACTTGAACCATGTATTTGTGGGTGGAATTGGTCTAACAACAAAATAGACAGCATGCTTTTCTAAACTATTATATCTTAGTGTGTCACATCAGGGGGTTCGTTAGCACTGTCACCTTAGGAAAATAGTAATAAAGTTCTTTAAAATTAAACAATGTTTATTCAATCATCAATTTTGCACACTACACATGACACCATTTTTACACAACTAAATTGTACAGGGAGACAACTCTCTTTTACACTTTGGTATTACTATATAAATCAGACTACAGTTACATAGGATAGCTCATGACACTGATGAACATTTTTATTATTTTATTTTGCACAACTCGAAATTTCGGATTCCACAAGAAAACTGGTTGTCTAAGTATAGGTTAAATCACGAGGATCTGTGGTCTAATTGTTGAAATCGTTAGTTAAACCACAAAGCGCGAAGGATTTCAACAATTAGACCACTAGATCCGAGTGGTTTAACCTATTTAGACCATAACCGGTATATAACAAATTTATATTTGCATACAATATTAAATTACTCTGAAATTAAATGGTTTTAATATGGAACTTCTTTTTCCTGCGGAAAGAGACTGTGAAAATCGTTGGGTGACCTATAGTATTACACGTGCAAGTTGTACTCACGTCACGTGGTTATTATTAACACTCCAGATGAGTATTTTGGTGATTAATGTTCTACACGTTATCGGCTCTTTTTCTAGTGTGGAAATACACGCTTTTACTTCGTCCCGTTGATAATCGCCATAATAAGCTAGAATATCCCTTTTTTGTATTTTAGAGCGACTGATTAAGGATTCGGAACATCGTACATAAGTCAACCATGCTCGCTCTCTTTTTGCACACTGCATTGCATTTAACTCATGGCCATATAGGTGCAGAAAAGCAGGATGTAAAACTCCATTCATTTCATTTTATTTTTTGAGCTGGTGGATAAATTGCACTAAAGACGTAAAGCGCCTCTCCCACCTACATTCCTACAGGATTTGCCAACCGAGTACAGTACGTCCCGTCAATTTGGATACAAATACAAATGGAGAAACTCATAATATACTCAAAAGGAACGCTTGGTGAACTCTGCAAATTCAGTTATAACGTTTCTGTTCTCGTAGACACTTGCGGGTAAATCCATGCCCTTGTGAGACATGACTGGCAATATCAAGCACTATAGAGACTTATTAAAAACATGTTTTTTCATATTTGTCTGTTTCTATTTAATTACTCGGTGGCTCAGTGAGTTAGACACATGCTCACTAACCTGAAGGTCCATGGTGGGTCGAAATGATACCTTCGGATTTTTCAACCCGGTTCCCCCCCTGTCAGTGATGCAGGTCGGAGGGGCTGACATGGAAAAAGCGTCTAGTCATTCGGATTGGACAATAAACCGAGGTCCCGTGTGCTATAGTATTGACTGTGCACGTTAAAGATCCCTCGACAGTTGGAAATGGCAACTGTCTTGGCAAAATTTCCCTCATTGTACACTGTATGGCATTTGCCCTTCCTCAATTAGCCCATATAGGTGCAGAAAAGTAGGACATAAAACTCCATTCATTTTATTTCTATTTACATGTAATTAATGACAGAAATATGGCATAGTTTAAACATGTTATATCACTTGTATTGTATTGTGATATCTATCAAAGGCATCAAGTCATAGACAATGTTACAGGCTGAGTTAAACAGACAGAGAGTAGACTAATGCCTCAGTCTGGCAAATTTTCCTTCATTGCACATTGCATAGCAATTGCCCATCCTATTTTAGCCCAAAAACTCAATTTTAAAAAGTATCTTTATGAGATTTGTTTTCCCTTTTGATCTTTCCTTTGGATAACTATTGGATGGATCAAACTGTTAAAATTTATTAATGATTATTTTTATGAACAATTAAGAAAACATACTTAATAGCTTCCCTTCATTTCCTAACATGAGAGGGAAGCATAATGGGATATGTATTATCAGATTGTCTTTGCTTAATCAGATGTCAGATATTAGAAGCTAGAATATCCCTTTTTTGTATTTTAGAGCGACTGATTAAGGATTCGGAACAGACAGAGAGAGACCGACTTGAAGATGTATTCGAAGAATATTAGTCAAGAGTTGTAGATGCAGAAAAAGGTAAATTTAGTTAGTGTTAGTATTACTATGTTGTTGTTTTTTTCTTGAAATAAGTAAGGCTATACAACTTATTGTCATCATGTGTATTAAAATGACTACAATGTGTATAAAGCACACAGAAATTATGTATGATATTTAAACTTAAATATATTTCAATTTGTCCAAAAATATTCTTTTTATCAAAAAAAATCAGCGAGCATTATGCTGTCAACATAACAAAAAATTACTAGCTTAGTTAAACATATTCTTAAACATATCCTATCAGTTGGTATATATTTTCTCAATTAACAATTGGCTAAAGATATCCCTAGTTGTCAAAACAACTTATTGGCATCATGTTTATTAAAATGTCTATAATGTGTATAAAGCACACAGAAATTATGTATGATATTTAAACTTGAATATTTTTATTGTTTCTATTAGATGCAAAAAAATCAACAATGAAATGTTTTTGGAGAAATCAAGTTAATTAGTTGGAAGAATTATTGGTTTTTATTGTTTGTTTAAATCTAAACATCATAGAGGTAAGCTTTACTTTTACTATCAACTTTGTGGTTCAATTTATGACAATTGTGACAACTTTGATTTGTCTATTGTTAATTTTCCATTCATGTGCGTGCAGTAACATATCTCATTCACCAGCTTATGGCGTGTATGTTTCACAACTCAACCACTATGCCAGTGCTTGTTCAATATATAAAGACTTCCTGGCCAGAGGTCAAGTTTTGAAATTAAAACTTAATTAATTACTTAAGCAGGGTTGCTTTTCATATAAAAATCTAATAGACAAATATAACCATCTGTCAGGCATAAATTGATCTGATTGTATCCCATGAAGTATCCCATAGTAGTGGCGAAGCAAATGACGCTTACTCTTATCGAAACACCTGATGGTACTTCTCTTTGAAGTAGTCTACTACTATATAACCATTATTCTTGATTTTATCATGTTTTGAATGTGATTTTAATTAACCCAATTGTTTTGCTTGTACAGATTTTTATTCTTTTCTTGAAATCACAAGAAATTTGGTTGCAAAAAACTGATCATCAGTCTATAGGATGTCAATAAGTTCTTAAATGCTAAAAATATTCTCAATTTTAACAGTGTGTATTTACTGAAGAAGTTGCAGTTTAGAACTATTTTTGATTGTTGAGTTATGAGACTGGAAACCATAAAGACGATTAAAGACATTTCGCACCATTATGAGTTGTTTTGACCTCATTAACATTAGTGTGTCTAAATTTTTTTTTTTTTATTCACTTAGTATGGGTCAAATAAAATACTTTCTCTTCATATGTGATTGTATAAATTGGTTTGAGTGATGTGGAATCCATCTCGAAACTTTCGGTTTGCTTACACGAAGTCGTTTTGTCTCACATCTGGTCTCCGAGAGAAAAATGTCTACGCGTGATAGATTTAAAACATGGCTGGTCAATAGGTCAGAGTCATATCTCCGATAGGTAGAATTTCTCTGTTCAGAATGCTATTTAACTTGTGAACACCAATGAACAGGGTTGTCAATTCCTGTTATCAATGTGTTTTGTGACCAGTTTACTGTTTAACATTCACCATGGTTAACTATTTTTTTTTTTCATTTACAGTGTGATCAAATAACTGTGTATAATTTTCATATATTGCTTTACTATATAAATGTGACTTGCTATCTCTCTATATTTTCAGTGCAATGAGTAAACAAAGATTCTGTAAAGTTAATACACTTCATTGGTGGAAGAAAAATTAACCTGTATATTCTTTGAAAACCATGCATTTCAAGTATGAAGAAAGACAGAAATATTGTTAGATTTCGATTGTGTGTTAAAAAAGAAAAAAGAGTTTTATTTCAAAGAAAGTGTTTCATTTTAAAGGGGAATGTTCAGCATTTTCGATGGTCGATTTAGAACTTTAATATACCTAAATAGTCTCCAGAAGAACTACTAATGCATGAAAATCATATAATTCCTTCATATTTATATCCCCACCTAAAGATTTATCCTTCCTTTTCTGTATATGTGTTTTCTATATAAAGCATAGTCTCACTATTGTACGAGTCGTATTTATGACTTTGAAACGCTGATAATTGCGATTACACATGAGTTTGAAGGCTTAAATTTCGTAGGAGAGTTGTGAACAATATCAAGGATTAGACAACCCTATAGTCCTTTAGGCTCTTTCACCTGGAGGTATCAAGACGATCCATTTAGATTTTTCAACCCGGATTCCCCCTGTAAGTGATGCAATTTGGAGGGGCTGACATGGAAGAAGCATCTAGTTGTTCAAATGGGACAATAAACTAAGGCCCTCTATGTTACAGGCAGCCAGTGCATGTTAAAGATCCCTCGATCTTTGGAAATGGAAAATAAGAGTAGGCTAATGCAACTGTCCTGGTGAAATTTCCCCAATTACATACTGCATAGCGTTTGTCCATTCTCACTAGTCCTTACATGTGCAGAAATGCAGGACATAATACTCCCATTTCATTCATTCCCTATTCCCAACAACGGTAAAGTCCATATTCCGATCAGTTTCAGAGACGATAATGCTAACAACTGTATAGCCAATAGCTCCAACAAATATATTCCATTTTCAATAACTCTGTTGTTATATAGGAACCAGCTTGGCAACTACATAGTCCACATTTCATACATCTGAATAGTCCATATTTTATATAAACAGAATATATAGTCCATATTTCATACAACAGCATATATAATATAAAATACATTTCATAAAACAGCATATATATATAAGTCCATTTCAAGATAACTAAAATAATGCAGTAGGTCCAACAATAATTGTATACTGCACATACCCAACAATTGTAGTCAACTAAGTAGGTACGTCACAATGTCGCTTTACACACTAAGACATTTTGAGGACAAAAACATTTTTTAAACTTGATAAACATCCATGCACCGCCTAGTGTCCAAACAATGAAGATCTTTTATGAAAAGTTGCAATATCTCGCTCATTTCCATAAACTACAGGCCAAGACATTACATTGGACAACATCTGCCCGACCAATTAATTATTTAATGAAAACTTGAAATTGTTGGATTTCCATCAATAATAGACCAATACATCGCTTTGAATAAGATCTGTCCGACCAATGGATATATATTTTTATAAAAATTGAAATGGTTTGTTCATTTCCATCAATAATAGACCAATACATCGCCTTGAATAAGATCTGTCCGACCAATGGATATATTATATTTTATAAAAATTGAAATGGCAATGCGGCAAAACAAACCCATCGAATCTGTGGAGATGTTAAATTGAAATGATCTGTTCACCATTTAGGACAGATACATCGCTTAGGAGAAGGTCTATCCGACAAATGTATATTGGGCATGAAATGTTTGTAATATATGAAATTGAAAAGCCCGAGGTAAAAACGAAACTTTCTGTGATTGACAAGGTCACTTAATGAAATGGAGTTTTACGTCCTACTTTTCTACACGAATTGGGTTAAAGGGGGCGGGCTTTCACCCTTCAGTGTCAATTGCCAGGGAGGGTTGGAATTATTGACAGTGACAAAATACAGTTATTTTGAAATTTTCATTTGCCATTTTGTTACTGATTGCTGATAAAGGTGCTAATATGGAAGATTGTATACTACATTAACAGAGTTGACAGTGTGTTCAATAATTTCTTCTATTTGTTTCTGATGTGAACTGGTGTTATTACTTTCTATCAGGGGCCTGATTAGTTTCCGGCCAGGTTGAAAAACAGGTGCACAAATATGATATAGGGAGCTATGAATAAGGGACTTCCTATCATTGCAGAGAAGAATTCACTAATATAATAATTACACACTACCTTTTCTTTAATCAAAGGATTTGAACAGAAAAACATTCATTTCAGATTTGAATTTATATTTTTTCAAATTTAATTGATACAAAGGTACAAATTATAATAACACAGCAATTTTTCTTTCTCTGAATGCTTTCGACAGCTGTCAAAAATCATCATTAACCTTCTTCAATTGGAAGTTTTCTGGAAAATAAATAATAATTGATTTATGTTTCATTACATCACAGTATTATGATCAAAAGTTAAATTGTCACAAAATAAATTGGTCATAATCATTAATATTTAGTCACAAAATATATTGACCACAGTAGCTTATTAACAAGATAAAATTATGGTCAATTACAGTAATTTGGGCTTGGAGTAAATTCCTCACAATAATTTTCTCATTTCATCACAACGTTTGGTAAATTACAGTAGTTTGGGCTCAGAGTAAATTCATCACAATAATTTGCCCACAAAGTATGGTCAATTACAGTAGTTTGGGCTCAGAGTATATTCCTCACAATAATTTGCCCACCAAGTTTGGTCAATTATAGTAGTTTGGGCTCAGAGTAAATTCATCACAATAATTTGCCCACAAAATTTGGTTAATTACAGTAGTTTGGGCTTAGAGTATATTCCTCACAATAATTTGCCCACAAAGTTTGGTCAATTACAGTAGTTTGGGCTCAGAGTAAATTCATCACAATAATTTGCCCACAAAGTTTGGTTAATTACAGTAGTTTGGGCTTAGAGTATATTCCTCACAATAATTTGCCCACAAAGTTTGGTCAATTGCAGTAGTTTGGGCTCAGAGTATATTCCTCACAATAATTTGCCCACAAAGTTTGGTCAATTACAGTAGTTTGGACTCAGAGTAAATTCATCACAATAATTTGCTCACAAAGTTTGGTCAATTACAGTAGTTTGGGCTCAAAGTAAATTCATCACAATAATTTGCCCACAAAGTTTGCCCAATTACAGTAGTTTGGGCTCAGAGTACAATAATTTGCCCACAAAGTTTGGGCTCAGAGTATATTCCTCACAATAATTGGCTCACAAAGTAAATTTATCTTGCTAATTTGGTAACAATGTAAATGAATTGTTATAAAGTAGATGAATGGATGCAATAGATTATGCACTTGTGATGAGATCATTCAATCTGGACTGGACTTTTTTTCCAAATGATTGTAACTTATTCATTCTATGGCCAAACTACAATGGCAATTTGTCTATAATATATGTAATATTTTGAGATGAAACTAAGACCAATTTGTCATTTGATAATTTGTTGTCACCCAATTTCTAGTGGCCAATATTCAAAGAGAATCATTCAAACATACCTGTTGATTATCACATATCTTCCACAGAATACTTTGTTGGGTTGTTGTTATTCTTTGTCTGTGATAAAAACAAACAATAGTTAAAAATTATCAAAGAGTTTATTTTGTGATTACAACATAATGCTCATCTGGACAGCTTGTATATTGCAAAAATCTTCACAAAAGTAAGAAAATGTAGATAAAACTTTAATACATACATGTACATAAAACTTTTAACTTTCATTAGAAAAATAAAATAATTGTAAATATTAATATTACCTTTTTGATTTAATAATTTAACACAAGCATCAAGAATTCATAACATTCTTCAATAACATCTTCAAAAAGGTTTTTCTCTAACAAATCCAAAACATTTCCAAGTCTCTCTAAAAATAAAGAACAAAATTTTGACATCTGATTAAGCTTATAAAGAGAACCAATACAATATAATCTGTATAACAAACTGTTGAAGTAATATTCATATGCATCAATCTTACATTGAAATAACACACACAAACTCAGTACGGTAAACAACTTGAATAAAGTGTAGGTATGTAATGAGACTTGATTTAAAAAAAACACAAAAATATTTTATCTAAGTCTTCCAAGCACATTTAAAAGCATATATAAATATCTTAGTTTAAAGTCTAAAAAAAAAATCGACTTATAAGTCTCAATATTATTTAAATTAGTTGTTCACTAAGTTTATGTCTATATTTAAATGGAAGAATCATACATAGTTTTAACTTCCCAAACTTGGCCAATAAGAGCAAATATTCATCAACGGTGTTAAAAGTATATAAAACAAATGCAATTAACTCTTAAAACTAAGTAATTTTCCATAAAATGCTGTTGTTTAGTTATCTACTTTGACGACATCCTAATTCTGACGTCATGTTAATTGACAGCTGTTGTTTTGTTTCTAATTTTCTTAAAATAATACCTATAATTTTACCCATACAATATGGTTAGATACATTAACACTTCCAAAAGTAAATATAAGGATTGGATGTAGATATTTTCAAGTTCATTAGGTGATCAATGCAGAATTTTCACATGTTTAACCTAATTCAGTTTTTATACACGTTGAAATTCTGCATTCCTTTCACCCAATGAACACAAAAATATCTACATTCAATCTTTATTTCTTTTAATTATGATAAAAACATAGGTTTCATTAATCATATATCAGTCTAGGCACCACTAAATGGTATTAGAGCTCAATATTTCAAACCAATCATTTCGGGTTGAAATGACCCATCATTCAATTTTCATTAAATACTGGCAAATCAGTCACAAGTATTTTCACTCATACTTCGGAACTTGACAAGCGTTCTTAATAACCTCTAATATACTATATCAAGATTGCTACAGTACCGTGCAATATATATATATATTCGTACAAAATGGCTTTTTCATTGAATTTGCTCTTAGACATCACTTGGAAATTATTACAAAGGGGGGAAACCAACAGCTATGTATCAGAAACGTTGTACATGTCCAGGAGTACAATAGCAAATTTTAAGAAGCGTGTAGAACGAAGGGGGTACATAACATACACCCGAGACGAAAAGGGCTACCGTACCTATTTCTTAGTACGAATATATATTGCACGGTACTGTATATTAAATAAATTATCAAAAACATTTTTCAGAGATTCTTGTCTTGTTTGTAGTGTGTAATATTAGCCAATCAAAATCCATCTCCAAACAAGAGTTGTCGTTCAATGCTCATATCAGGGGCAGATCCAGGATTTTCAAAAGGGGGGGCGTAGATGTAAAATTTAGCCGAGCGAAGCAATGCAAAATTTTTTTTGACCTTTATTTTGGCTTAAAAACATAGAATAAGTATAAATTGTACTAATTTAACGGTTTCTGACGTGGACCATGTTAACGAAATCTATAGGCGTATTCATTGTACAGTCTAACTCTAATTTAAAAAAAAAAGACAAAGTAAAGATAGGGGGCGTACCCGTAGCGGCGTAGGCCTAGCCAGGTGGGGTTCGAGGGCAAACCCCCCTTGAAAACAAATAAGCACTGTTAAAGTTGACATTCTGTTTGAATTGTTGCTGTTAAAGTGGAGTATGATTGGTTCGCTAGTCCATGTAACCAACCCACCCTTGGAAATTCCTGGCTATGTATGGACCTGGTATAGATATATATTCAACCAGAGAACTGGTTTTGTTGGTTGGCTCAGTCAATACAGTCTCAATGTTGGCAGTTTTTTATCTGACTATCTCAATGTCAGTTGCTTACTACCAGACTCTAGAGAACTGTGGTCAGACTACCCTATTTTCAGAGCTCATTATTAGCTTAAGCCTAGCTTTACTGTGTAGGCCTTGTCGGTTATTACTGTAGTATTAGGAAAAAATGGAACAAAACGTACCTGTGGTTGAAATAAACGACTCATCGATCGCCATTTATATAATTAGGCTCCGTTATCCAGACGCAACTTCTGGATATCATCTTCTCCGATAAACATTGAGTGCAAGTGCCAGACATGCAGTAAACTTATTACTCGTTTAGTCTTTGAGTATATTAAAGTAAATAATAACGCACATCGATAAGGTGCATCGAAACCATAATATTCCAAAAGGAGTGGGTCGAATTGTCTTGTATGGGTCTTGATCTTGAGGCAAATAGACGTTATTGCTAGAATGACCGCTTAGGGAAACTGGCTGGTTGAGTAGTGAGTCTGGACATCCGAATACATAGATGTCAAATGGTACTGCAATGGGATCCCCCCCCCCCCCCCCCCACCTCTCCAAATAAAAATGCGATCTGCGCCCCAATGGGCCTCCCATCAGTAATCTTTCTTTATTTTTATTTGTCTATAATTCCCCTATATTCAACATTGAGATCTATAAGCGGTGGTATCGGGTGATTTTTTTCGTGGTATTCGGCAGTATGTGATCGCTTTCGGCTGTAAAGAGTCGTCCCAGAACCTTTCTATTGTGAAATTTGATTGGTTGGAGAAGTTCTACAGTAAGGTCGTTGATTGGTTAATACTTTCCATTACATATAGCATGTTGACTTTTATTAGCTGATTATGAGGCCTTAAACAGCTAACATCTGCCTTGTACAAGCCACAAGACGTCTTGTGTTACTGATTAAATCAGGCTAACATTCACTAATAAACCCTGTTTAAATCAGCTAACTTTACAGGAACGGGTGCATATTTTAACTGTTTATGGCCTTGAACAGATGGTTGATACACCTACCAGATGTACTAAAACCACATCAACCATTATTGATCATGTATATACCAATTCTTCAAACTCAATATCTGAAATTCATGTCCCAGTTTATGGCCTTAGTGATCATTACCCTGTTTTATTTGTTCTGGATTTTCATAAAAAAATTAATAAAAATCAGCATATTCATATCGAATACAGAAAATTTAAAAACTTCAAAGAAAATGCTTTTCTTTATGACCTTTCTCGGCAACCATTTTCATGTATTGAACATATTGAGGACCCTAATATTGCTATTGAAACTTGGTATTCGTTATTTAATCAGGTTCTAGATTTTCACGCTCCAAAAAAACACAGACGAGTTAAGAGACATGCTCAATCTCAATGGTTTAATGATGAAATTCAAGAAGCAAGAAAATTAAGAGATTATTTTAAGAAAAAGAACAAAAATTACTTTTATAAAACTAAATCTTTAATTACAAAATCAAAAGCTAATTTTATTAAAAAATCTGTGAAAGATAAAACAGATTTGAAAAACATTTGGCAGTTCTTTAATGAAGCTAAGGGTAAAGTTAATATCAATCCTTTTCCTGAAAATATTTTACATAATGATACCGAATATACTGATCTTTCTGACATTGCTAATGTTATGAATACTTATTTTACTAATATAACTGATAATATTAAACCAATTTATAAACCCCTTTCTCACAAAAATATTACTTGCATTAAAAACTTTGTATCAAATAAAATTCCCCAAAATCATTTTTTTAAAATTGACTATATTACATGTAATGACGTTTATAAAAACCTTTTGTCTCTTGACTGTAAGAAGTCGACAGGGCTTGATTTTATTGGTCCTAAGGTATTGCGTTTATCAGCTAATTGTATTGCTAATTCTTTAACGTATATTATTAATTTATGTATCGCCCAAAACACTTTTCCCGATGTTTTAAAGCATGCTAAGATTAGACCCGCTTTTAAAAAGGGTGAAAGAAACTTAGCCAGTAATTATAGACCTATCTCCATATTATCTACCGTATCTAAAATCTTTGAAACACATATAACTTTAAAAATTACAAACTTTTTTGACACTATTGATCTTTTCTATAAATTTCAATCTGGCTTCCGAAAACAGCATTCTTGCAATACTGCACTGATCAAAATGTGTGATTCTTGGCTTAATGCAATTGATAATGGGGAAATGACAGGAGTTGTCTGCTTAGATTTTAGTAAAGCATTTGACATGATAGATCATACATTACTTTTAGAAAAATTAACATTATACAAATTTCATCACAGCTCTTTAACTTTGATTGAATCTTATCTAAATTCAAGGATGCAGAGAGTATTTCTTGGTGCATGTCAATCTGACCTTAGTACTGTTAAATGTGGGGTGCCACAGGGGTCAAATCTTGGTCCTCTTCTTTTTCTAATTTTTATAAATGATTTGCCATTTCACGTTAAAAATTGTGACACAGATTTGTTTGCTGATGACAGTACATTACATTTTTCTCACCATAACATTAATTTTATTACTGCCACCCTCCAAGATGATTTAGTTAATATTAAAACATGGTGTGAGGATAATGGGATGATTATAAATGCTACAAAAACAAAGGCTATGTTAATTGGTTCCAATGTGCACACAATAAATAACCAATTATCATTGACCATAAATAATGTACCTTTACAAAATGTTACCAACACTGTTTTACTTGGCCTCACAATAGACCACCATCTTGAATGGGATTTTCAAATAAAAAAACTAACAAGTATTATAAGTTCTAAAATTTTTCTTTTAAGCCGAATTAAAAAATGCCTTCCATTAGATATTCGTAAGTTATATTATAATAGTTATATTTTACCATTTTTCAATTATTGTTCTACAGTTTGGGGTAATTCCAATAAAAGTAAACTAGAGGTTCTTTATAAATTACAAAAACGCGCTGCAAGGAGTATTTTAGATGAAAAACATGATTCCCCTTTATTCAAAATTATAAATTGGTTGACATTGTATCAACGTATTACATATAATCGTGGCATATTGACTTTCAAATTATTTCAAACTGGAAACCCTGAATATTTGTACAGTAAATTTACAGAAAGATCGAAATTAACGGAAACCAGAATGACACTGAGATCTGAAACACTCCGAACTTTAGATATACCGAAATGTAATAAGACTGCTATGATGAGAACATTTCAATATACCGCTTCGTTACTTTGGAATTCTTTACCACAAACTGTGAAACATAATCCTTCCTTATATACATTTAAAAATGAATTTCGGAAATTTGTTCTTGTTGACAATTAAGAGATGTAGTATTTGTAATCACCCTTACTTTTTTCTAAACCCCAAAAATCAGATACCGGTATTTTTTAACTAATTTTTCTCATATTTTAGCTCATATAATTTTGTATTTTTATTTTTATTTTTTTTATTTTTCATAATCAATGACCTTTGTAAATTTATGTATATTATTTTTCTCTTCTATATGTTACTTTGTATATAATTTTTGTAGTTTAGTGGGACCTATTGAAAATTGGACTTCTGTCCAAATGGGTTGCCAAATAAAGTTATTATTATTATTATTATAACCAATTGTATCAAACTGTTGTGGATATTGTTCTTGCAGATCAGTTACACTGTTGATAGCTGGCAACTTCTCTGATGCTGTGATCGCACAATGAAGAGTAAGTAGGTTCAATTCTGTGCAGGAGAGAAGACCTAAGATGGGTGGACCATCTGCATCAACAACGTAGAAGGTTGTCTTTATCCATGCAGAGTTATTAAATTGACAATCTAGGTTGATTGTTCCATAGCATTTGATTTCTGTACCATTGTATGCTGTCAGTCGTGTTTGACTATCTCTTTGTTGAATGGACGGGACTGGATATCCTTCAGTTGTAAGCAACATTGGACACATGCGACGAAACGTTCTCAGTGGCAACGTGTTTGCTTGAGCTCCAGTGTCCAGCTTCAAGCTGAGGATATGTGATCCTGGTCGTTGAGGTATGATGACATTAATATCAGCAAAAGCTTCATCAGGTTTTGATGCTTTGAAACAAAGTGAAGAGACTGTGATAGCATTAAATCTAAGTTGATCAAACTCTTATTCTAGTCGATGACTTGTTGCAAATTGACTGTTCTGTGAGATTGAGTCAACATTGGTGTCATTCGTGTTCTGAAGTTTTGATCTTGGACGTCTTGATCTTGACTTTGATCTGCCCCTAAATTTGTTGTCTTTATTCGAACTTGAACGACATACTACAACCAAATGATTTTTCTTGCCACAACTCTTGCAAACTGTACCATATGCAGGGCAATCGTTTCTGTCCTTGAGTGAATGTGATCTGCCACAGTTCCTACATTCATGCGAGGATGAAGACTTGATTGTATGTACTGGTGCAGTAGCAGGTGGACCTGTCATACTTCTGATCTGTTGGAAGTGTGATAGTGCTGCTTCATGAGTTCTTCCTAGTATCAGGGCATCAGCCAGTGGAAAACCTTTATCTTTCTCTAGCAGGCATTTCTGATATTCAGGAAAGGGTGTACTTCCTATAATCAGTTCAAGAATTCTTTCGCTTAATTCTTCTTGAGTGATGTCACACTTCAGGGCTTGAAGTTTACATCTATTAACAAAGTCATCTAAGCATTCACCTGGTTCTTGGCGATAAGTGTACATCAGTTTCATTCTACTGACTCGAAATTGTTCTGGCGGTTCTAATTGCTGTTGAAATCTGTCAAAGATAATCTTTGACAGAAAAAATCAGCCACCATGTAATGATTGTATACTAATCATATAAAGATTTGGTCGAGGTTTTAAACTTTTAATCAGAGTTCAGTAGGCATGTTTATTACATGAAATAGGTCACAGGAAACTAAACTAAAAGTACTCTCTTTGACTGAAGAGGCAAGTAAGGGAATCAACTCATGTTTGCATATTGGCTACGTACAACAACTGTGTCCTGGTGACTAAGGGAACGTGAAATTGGAGCATGTCGACCCAACCAAGAGTACGCACGACATTCACCATTGTCAGATACATGATAGGCAACGCCCTTAGTGCAATTCCTTCACTTATTTTATTGTTTTTTATAGTATTACGTTGACCGTTTTCAGATGCATCACAGTGGTTTTTATACGCCTACATCTCTCTTTATGGATGTATATTGCCGGCACCCCTGTACGGCCGTCTAAAAACTTTTTTTGATGGAATCAAATGAAATTCAATATATGTATATTCATAAAACGAAGATCAAGTTTGAATTTGAGCTATTTTCGACCATTAGAAGCAGAGTTATTGCTCTTGCCCCAAAATCTTGAATATGCTATTACTCAGTTTTCAACCGATTTGGATGAATCTCAAAATAGATGTTATTGGACCTAAATTGAAAGGTCTGAGAAAGTTTAGATTACTTTTGATTAAATTTAATGCTTTTTCAAGATTTAGGCCTTTTACTTCAGTTTTGAGGAGTTATCGCCCTTTAACCTCTATACATTAAGTGCTTCTATCAACATCAATTCTTTATTTGTGTTATAGTATGAGAGAGTGTGACTTTAATGAATGATTATATTTACAGCAAAACACAACTTATTAATAATCTCTTAATTTGTTCTCACTTTCTTCTTTCTCTCTTTCTCTTATTACTCTTGAGTTAAATTCTATAAATGTTCAGTGATCTTTCATCACCTTGTTGTAACATTATTGTGGGATATTGGGATACCTGGATACAGAGTCATTAGTAACATAGTTTCTGTATAGAATAGTCAGTGTATTTGTTCCTTCTTCAAATTAATTTGTTTGTATTGCATATAGTATTTTGGAGTGCTGAAGATGACAATGTAGATTGTTGAAACGTTGTGTGTAATAAAACTAAGGAGTAGTATACCATAAAAATTGTGTTCCGTTATTTAATGTGATCTCTACCCCTAAATGTCGCTTAAGGATTACAGGTAGTTTAAGGGTGTGTTAAAGTGTTTTATAAGTATAAGTTTAGGTTTTATAAATAGTTTAAAGAATATTATAAGTAATTATATGTATAGCAAGTTTTCATAAAGCAACATATTTTTATACTTGCAAAATTAAAGTACCATTTATTCAATAATAGAAGTCAATTCCGTTAGTATTTTAGTTATTTGATTTAATGTCCTGTTTTAGGAATAAGTCTTTAGTATATAGTTGTTGTCATCTTTAACCCCACTTCGGGTAAGATTTATTTACAACCTTTGTATTATACGTGTATATAATGTGGCATTATTATTTATTTCAAATATTGATGCATTAGGTTAATTTAGTGTACAGTATGTAATTTGATTTATACGAAAGATTGATAATATGAGTTTCTATCTTATTTGTATTTGTTTTATTTTATAATTGTTTATAATTGTTATATTTGTGTATTGCAGGGTTTTTGTGAGTTCTGTTTTACCAAATAATAAAACCATAAAAGAACCCTGTCTGGTTATTTAAATTACCCCAGACCACCCTATAACATAAATGCAGAAGTAGTATATCCATATATCTTAGTGTTTTTAATGTAATCTTCCTACTTCTATATGTCTTATAAACAGGAAATGATTTATTCAAATATCATTTTTTAAAAAGATAATTAATTAATCTAAATCAGTTTAAACTCACCATTTCTCATTTTGAATAGATTTAGTTAATGATAACAAAATACGAAAATTAATTATTATACAGCTTCAATCACACAACGTCATATTATGACGTCATTTGATCACGTGATCAAACATGGAGCCTAAATTAAGCATTTTGAAGCTGATGAAGTCAAATGAATTCCCCATGCCTTTCTACAAATACACGGATTGTTCATTAGAAACACCAATTAAGCTTTATTTGACCCTTAAACAATGCGAAAACCCAACTTTAAGCCAACTAAAAAATAGTGAAGGCCCATCGTAATTTATGTACGATAGAAGTCACTAGTCAGATAAAACCTGCCGTTGAGCGCGTTAGAAGTCACTAGACGAAGCGGCATTAATAATGTTCCCTTTGAACAAAAGTCTAACGTATGCGACTAATAACCTCCGTGTGCGGCTAATGAAAGCTTAAAAACGAAACTTTTTTTTTCGTTTCCAACCGACAGAAGACTTTAAACAGACTGTTTGTCGATTCGTCCTAAAAGTTTGTATGTTTGGTCGAATTGTCCTATAAATGAAAGTGAGGTTATTAAGCCAGACCGGAAGTACAATTGGATAAATTGAAAAGTTGTTTTCGACATTTTTATTATTTTTATTATCGACTTCAAAATGTTAAGAATTTTATCTAACCGTTTGTTTTTAAACGTTTTACCTAACCGTTTGTTTTTAAACGTAAGTTATTGTTTATTTCATTACTTTCTGACTGACATCAAGAATTGTGTTGTGTCTGTAGAGTTATTTATAGAAACTTTAGTTTAGTCATTTCGAGACCACGTGTCACCAAAATATTATGGACTCTCCGCTAATTTCCCGTGTGCTGTGCTCGTTAAAGATCCCTCGACAGTTGGAAATTGAAAATAAGAGCAGGCTAATGCCGCTGTCCTGGCAAAATTTCCCTCATTGCACACTACATAGCGTTTGCCCGTCCTCAATTTCTGTAAGTTTTCCATAAATCACATGAAAGCCTGACTAATCGAAACAGTCTCAAAGTCAAATACAAGGTCAAAATTGCCCCTGGAAAAAAAGTCAAAATGGTACCTTGTCCTTGAAAAGGTCAAAATGGTTCCAAATGAAAACTAGAACCGTGATAACGGTACTGAGCAGTGCGCAATTTAAACATCCTTGAACGGTTGCATTTTAGTCCTGCATATAAATTAGGTCATGTGACAGAGCTGTTTATAGTTAAAAGTCTCAATTTTCAATCGGCTATTAAACCGGAAGTAAACATCGGAAAACACAAAGTAAAACATCATTTGATAGATTTTATCGAAGGCAATAGCTTTGGTTCAGATTAAAAGGTCATCAAACGTCAAGGTCACGAGTTTTGAGCTTTGAAAGTGTTTGCTATTGCTGATTTTTTTTAACCAGAAATAGACAAAACTTTTAATCGAAATTAGGAAATCGGCTGTCACCATTTTGTTAGTAATATATTGAAGATGCCATAGACATCAACATTATGTAAATCGGATGATATCCTGATCACTTATATCGATTTAAAGAAAAGTTGGTCATTTCAAGATGGTGGTCTACTAGTTACTTCCGGGTCCAATTTTATCCTTTTTTTTCTATGAATGTTATGTCATTTTATATCTTCAAAAGAATGTGTCGGCTCTCTTTAAAAATCCACAATTTAGGAACCACGTGTTTTTTTCGCGCCAAAAAAGCCACGCAGTTACTTAAGAACAAAGAACAAAATTTCCAAATTAAAAAAAAAAGCAAAATGATTAAAATATCTACTATTATATATCAAGAGGAGATAAAGCATAATAAGAAAAGACGATTTTTTGTGACACGCGTGAATGAGGTTCAAACTGACAATTTTCATTTGGCTATAAAACAAGAAGTAAATATTGGACAACAAAAATGAAAATGGAATTTCGGGCAATAACTTTTGTTCGGATCATAAGGTCAACAAATGGCGAGGTCACAAGTTATGAGCTTTAAAAGTGTTACAATAATTGCTGAATATCTTATACCGGAAATAGACAAACACCATAATCGAAATTAGCAATTCAGCTGCCTTCATTTTGTTGGCAATAGATTGAAAATGCCATAAACATCAAAATTATATAAATCGGATATGTAGATTTAAAGAAAACATGTTCATTTCAAGATGCTGGCCAACGTGTTACTTCCGGTTACGATTTTGTCATATTTTTTTCTTTGTTAGTCATGTTCTTCCATATCTTAAGAAAAAATTGTTACCTATCTTATGAAATCCGTAATTCAGATAACACGTTTTTTTTTCCGCCAAAAAACCACGCAGAGTCACTATAGAACAAAGAACAAAATTCCAAATAGCAATTTTGATCAAAATATCTAGTGTTATATATCACTGGAAAGAGGAGATAAAGCTTAATAAGAAAAGAAGATATTTTGTGACGTGACGTCACGTGACAGAGCTGTTCAAAGTTCAAACTAACAATTTTTAAATGGCTATAAAACCGGAAGTAAAAATTGGACAACAAAAATGAATACACCGTTGGGTAGATCTCATCATGGGCAATAACTTTTGTTCAGGTCATAAGGTCACCCAAATCCAAGGTAACGTGTAATTGGCTTTGAAAATTTTTGTCATTTCTGAATATCTTTTACCGTAAATAGGCAAACATCATAATCGAAATTAGCAAATTGGCTGTCATAATTTTGTTGGCCATAGATTGAAAATGCCCTAGACATCAATATTATACAAATCGGATGATACCCTGTTCACTTTTCTCGATTTAAAGAAAACATGTTTATTTCAAGATGGTGGCCAGCGTGTTACTTCCGGTTACGATTTTATCATATTTTTTTCTTTGTTAGTCATGTTCTTCCATATCTTAAGAAGAAATTGTTACCTATCTTATGAAATCCGTAATTCAGATAACACGTGTTTTTTCCCGCCAAAAAAACACGCAGAGTTACTATAGAACAAAGAACAAAATTCGAAAAAGCAATTTTGATCGAAATATCTAGTGTTATACATTTTTGGAAACAGGAGATAAAGCGTGATAATAATAAAAGATAATTTGTGACGTACATGAATTAGGTCACGTGACAGAGCTGTTTAAAGTCAAAACTCGACATTTTCAAATGGCTATAAAACCGGAAGTAGACATCGGACAGCAAAAATGAATACATCAGTTGATAGATCTCATCAAGGGCAATGACTTTTGTTCAGGTCACAAGGTCACTCAAGGTCAAGGTCACAAGATATGAGCCTTAAAAGTTTTGACTATTACTGAAAATTTTAAACCGGAAATAAAAAAAATTCTGAATCGAAATTCAAAAATCGGCTTCCCATGTTTTGTTAGCAATCGACTGTAGATTCCATAGACATCATTTTAATTCAAATCGAATGATTCCCTGATTCTGAATTTCGATTTAAAGAAAAATCAGTCATTTCAAGATGGCGACTGATATGAAACAGCTGGGTCAGATTTTATCATTTCATATTTTGTCAATAATGATTACAAGCACATTGCAAAAACATTTTTTAGAATATCTTCATTATTCCGGAAGTTGAAATTTCAACTTTACAAGCGAATGACGTCAAAACCGAAAGTGATATAAAATTTTTGAAAAGATCATTGCAGTGCGTTCTAGCGAACGCACTGCTTTGTTTTCATGATGACTATTTTTTTTTTTGTCTATTTCTGGTCACGCTATTTCGGTATGAAGGAGAAATACCACACATTATCTCAGATGATTTCCTACGACATCTAACTGCTCGGTATTTGATGAATGTAAAATGATGCATTTTCTTTCAACCGGAAATGACGTATGCGAGTTAAACCCATTTTAATTGTTTTATCATTTTCACCTCCGTTTTTTGTCCGATTTTGATGGGAACTTTTTTGTTTATTTCTTTAAACGATTGTCTACAAAATATGAGTTTAAAAACATGAATTTTTAAAACTTTGTCGCTGACTTTTTGAAGCACTTTTTTGACCATTTTTTCAACTTTCGCAATTTTATTCTGATCAATCTGAAAACTTACATGTGCATAGACATTTTGATCGCGAACAAAATTATTTTTTCAAAAATTTTATATCACTTCCGGTTTTAACGTCATTCACTTGTAAAGTTGAAATTTTGACTTCTGGGATAATGAAGATATTCAAAAAAATCTTTTTGCAATGTACTAGAAATAACTATTGACAAAATATGAAATGATAAAATCTGACCCAGATATTTCATATCAGCCGCCATCTTGAAATGACCAATTTTTCTTTAAATCGAAATTCAGAATCAGGGAATCATCCGATTTGAATAAAAATGATGTCTATGGAATCTACAGTCGATTGCTAACAAAACATGGGAAGCCGATTTTTGAATTTCGATTCAGATTTTTTTTTATTTCCGGTTTAAAATTTTCAGTAATAGTCAAAACTTTTAAGGCTCATATCTTGTGACCTTGACCTTGAGTGACCTTGTGACCTCAACAGAAGTTGTTGCCCTTGACGAGATCTATCTAATGGCATAATCATTTTAGATGCCCGATGTTTACTTCCGGTTTTATGGCTGTCAGAAAATTGCAATTTTTAACTTTAAACAGCTCTGTCACGTGACCTAATTTACATACGACACAAATTATTTTTGAATCGTATTGTGCTTGATCTACGCTTTCCAATGATATATGACAATATGTATTCGAATCATAATTCCGCGTTTTAGAATTTGAAAATATTGTTAGTATTGCTGGTATTCCCGCATCCCTTTTAGTTAACCTGCTTGTATTCTGGTAGCTGTGCGCCCCTTTTATTTCGTATGACTGCTTGTAGTTCTGCACCTCTTTTATTTAGTCTGTCTGCTGGTATTTCTGATTCCATTTTATCTGCCTTTATATACAGCCACATGAAAATATGGACGTATATTGCCGTCACCCCTGTCCATCCGTCGGTCCGTTCGTCCTTCAACAATTTCTTATACACGCAATAGCGATTAGAGTTTTTATATATGTATAACACTAGATATTTCGATCAAAATTGCTTTTTCGAATTTTGTTCTTTGTTCTATAGTAACTCTGCAGGGTTTTTTTTTGGCGGGAAAAAACACGTGTTATCTGAATTACGGATTTCATAAGATAGGTAACAATTTCTTCTTAAGATATGGAAGAACATGACTAACAAAGAAAAAAATATGATAAAATCGTAACCGGAAGTAACACGCTGGCCACCATCATGAAATGAACATGTTTTCTTTAAATCGAGAGAAGTGAACAGGGTATCATCCGATTTGTATAATATTGATGTCTAGGGCATTTTCAATCTATGGCCAACAAAATGATGACAGCCAATTTGCTAATTTCGCTTATGATGTTTGCCTATTTCCGGTAAAAGATATTCAGAAATGGCTAAAATTTTCAAAGCTCATTACACGTTAACTTGGATTTGGGTGACCTTATGACCTGAACAAAGATTATTGCCCATGATGAGATCTACCCAACGGTGTATTCATTTTTGTTGTCCAATATTTACTTCCGTTTTTTTAGCCATTTAAAAATTGTTAGTTTGAACTTTGAACAGCTCTGTCACGTGACGTCACTTCACAAAATATCTTCTCTTTTCATATTACGCTTTATCTCCTCTTTCCAGTGATATATAACACTAGATATTTTGATCAAAATTGCTATTTGGAATTTTGTTCTTTGTTCTATAGTAACTCTGCGTGGTTTTTTGGCGGGAAAAAACACACGTGTTATCTGAATTATGGATTTCATAAGATAGGTAACAATTTCTTCTTAAGATATGAAAGAACATGACTAACAAAGAAAAAAATATGACAAAATCGTAACCGGAAGTAACACGTTGGCCATCATCTTGAAATGAACATGTTTTCTTTAAATCGATTTATATGATTTTGATGTTTATGGCATTTTCAATCTATTGCCAACAAAATGAGGGCAGCTGAATTGCTAATTTCGATTATGGTGTTTGTCTATTTCCGGTATAAGATATTCAGCAATTATTGTAACACTTTTAAAGCTCATAACTTGTGACCTTGCCATTTGTTGACCTTATGATCCGAACAAAAGTTATTGCCGGAAATGAGATCTATCCAATGGTGAATTCATTTTTGTTGTCCAATATTTACTTCTTGTTTTATAGCCAAATGAAAATTGTCAGTTTGAACTTAATTCACGTACGTCACAAAAAAATCGTCTTTTCTTATTATGCTTTATCTCCGCTTGATATATAATAGATATTTTAATCATTTTGCTTTTTTTTTAATTTGGAGTAACTGCGTGGCTTTTTTGGCGCGAACAAACACGTGGTTCCTAAATTGTGGATTTTTAAAGAGAGTCGACCCATTCTTTTGAAGATATAAAATGACATAACATTCACAGAAAAAAAAAGAATAAAATTGGACCCGGAAGTAACTAGTAGACCACCATCTTGAAATGACCAACTTTTCTTTAAATCGATATAAGTGATCAGGATATCATCCGATTTACATAATGTTGATGTCTATGGCATCTCTATGGTGGCCTATCGCATTCATTCGATATATTAATGAAAACTAAAGAGTAAATTTTAAAAAGTAAAACAAAAACAAAATACATTTGAGAGATAAAAATAAATTACAATATCAAATCAAAATCAAATGAAAGTAAAATGCTAACTTAGAATTAATTTCGATTTAAGAATAAAAACAACTCTATTATTAAAAATGAAATTAAAATGAATTCTAAAAAAAAAACGAAAATGAAATTCAAAATAAAAGAACAAACTGAAATCAAAATAATTCATCGGCCTATCGCTGTCACTCACAAAAAAATCTCAGCTAGTGAAAAAACAAAAACAATCATCGGCCTATCGCTGTCAAACGCATAAAAACGACTCTAGCTACCGTTTGGATAACCAAACGTTTTCTCGGGAGGATAACTCTGGCGCTTCAATGTTTATTCCTGTAGGCTACTCTAGTCACGATGTCTTGGAGAAACAATTTTAAGTTAAACTCTGACATGGATACAATGTTCTACAAGGTATGAAGCGGAAAGAAATGTTAGATTATTTAAAGCGTGATTTTCCTGATTATGCTTGGAGCATGTCATCTTTGGACAGACGTCTAAGATATTTTGATATTTCCTACACAGACAAGGAAGTAACTGTCAATACTGTTTTGCATGCTGTGGCTGATGAGTTGGATGGTCCTGGATCCTTGCTTGGCTACAGAGCAATGCACAAACAAAATAGAATACAACATAATTTGAAAGTGCCTAGAGATGTCATATATGCAGCTATGACAAAACTAGACCCCGAAGGACTTCGAGGAAGATCTGTCATTGAAAAGAAAAAAAAGAAAAAAGGTTGATTTTTTTCAAGTGGACCCAACTGGGTTCATGCAGTTGATGGCCATAACAAACTCATGGGGTACCAGAACCACACTTTTCCACTTGCAGTATATGGCTGTATAATTCAGGTGAATTTTATTAATAAGTAACGCACCTTATCACATATTTATATATTTCATGCAATCTAACTAATGAAATATATAAATATGTGATAAGGTGCGTTACTTATTAATAAAATTCACCTGATTGGACGTTGATGGACCATATATTACAGTGTCTTCTGGACAAACATCCATAACATGGTGACTATGTAGATATGCAATGTGGACATTACACCAGTTTCTGTCCCTCGATCCATGCGTAGGTATGTAGGCATCATTTTGTGCTCTACTAAATACTCCATGTACCATCGACCTATCAAACTCGGATCGCTATTTGATGTCCAAACTTTCAACCATAACAACTTGCGACTGCATGTATCAATACAGCCATATACTGCAAGTGGAAAAGTGTGGTTCTGGTACCCCATGAGTTTGTTATGGCCATCAACTGCATGAACCCAGTTGGGTCCACTTGAAAAAAATCAACCTTTTTTCTTTTTTTTCTTTTTTTTCTTTTCAATGACAGATCTTCCTCGAAGTCCTTCGGGGTCTAGTTTTGTCATAGCTGCATATATGACATCTCTAGGCACTTTCAAATTATGTTGTATTCTATTTTGTTTGTGCATTGCTCTGTAGCCAAGCAAGGATCCAGGACCATCCAACTCATCAGCCACAGCATGCAAAACAGTATTGACAGTTACTTCCTTGTCTGTGTAGGAAATATCAAAATATCTTAGACGTCTGTCCAAAGATGACATGCTCCAAGCATAATCAGGAAAATCACGCTTTAAATAATCTAACATTTCTTTCCGCTTCATACCTTGTAGAACATATGTATCCATGTCAGAGTTTAACTTGAAATTGTTTCTCCAAGACATCGTGACTAGAGTAGCCTACAGGAATAAACATTGAAGCGCCAGAGTTATCCTCCCGAGAAAACGTTTGGTTATCCAAACGGTAGCTAGAGTCGTTTTTATGCGTTTGACAGCGATAGGCCGATGATTGTTTTTGTTTTTTCACTAGCTGAGATTTTTTTGTGAGTGACAGCGATAGGCCGATGAATTATTTTGATTTCAGTTTGTTCTTTTATTTTGAATTTCATTTTCGTTTTCTTTTTAGAATTCATTTTAATTTCATTTTAAATAATAGAGTTGTTTTTATTCTTAAATCGAAATTAATTCTAAGTTAGCATTTTACTTTCATTTGATTTTGATTTGATAATGTAATTTATTTTTATCTCTCAAATGTATTTTGTTTTTGTTTTACTTTTTAAAATTTACTCTTTAGTTTTCATTAATATATCGAATGAATGCGATAGGCCACCATACATCTCTAATATATTACTAACAAAATTGTGACAGCCGATTTCCTAATTTCGATTAAAAGTTTTGTCTATTTCCGGTTAAAGAAATTCAGCAATAGCAACACTTTCAAAGCTCAAAACTCGTGACCTTGACGTTTGATGACCTTTTGATCTGAACCAAAGCTATTGCCCTCGATAAAATCTATCAAATGATATTTTACCTTGTGTTTTCCGATGTTTACTTCCGGTTTAATAGCCGATTGAAAATTGACATTTTTAACTATAAACAGCTCTGTCACATGACCTAATTTATATGCAGGACTAAAATGCAACCGTTCAAGGATGTTTAAATTGCGCACTGCTCAGTACCGTTATCACGGTTCTAGTTTTGTTTGTCATCAAAATGTCTATGCATATGTAAGTTTTCATATTGATCAAAATAAAATTGCAAAAGTTGAAAAAATTGTCAAAAAAGTGCTTCAAAAAGTCAGCGACAAAGTTTTAAAAATGCATGTTTTTAAACCCCCAATTTGAAGACAATCGATTAATTGAAAAAACAAAAAAAAATCCATCAAAATCGGTTGAAAATCAGAGATGAAAAAGGTCAAAACATTAAATTGGGCTTATTTGCCATACGTCATTTCCTGTTGGACGAAAATGCATCATTTTATATTCACCTAATACCGTGCAGTTAGGCATAGTAAAAAATTATATGAGATAATGTGTGGCATGCTCCCTTCATACCGAATTAGCGTGACCAGAAGTAGACAAAAAAAAAAAAAACATACACTATGAAAACAAATCAGTGCGTTCGCTAGAACGCACTGCAAAAAAAATAGTATTATGATCCATTTTGGTGGATGATTTTTAGGCAGCTAGTGTACAGTTAAGGGATATGTTCACTAACTGCTCGACCAAAAAAAAATTTGTCTTAGAACCTGGAATTTTTTATACGCCCTCATGATGAGGATGTATAGAGAATTGTCGTCGTAAACGCTCTAAAAACAAAGTTTTTGATGAAATCAATTGAAATTTGTTATGTGTATTCATATTCATGAAACAAAGATTAAGTTCAAATTTGAGCTATTTTCGATCATTAGTAACAGAGTTATTGCTCTCGCCCCAAAATCATGAATAAACTTATAAATACTAATACTCCGATTTTGATGAAACTTAAATTGGATGTTATTGGACCTAAATCGAAAGGTTTGAGAACGTTTAGTATACACCTGTATGGTGGCCTATCGCATTCATTCGATATATTAATGAAAACTAAAGAGTAAATTTTAAAAAGTAAAACAAAAACAAAATACATTTGAGAGATAAAAATAAATTACATTATCAAATCAAAATCAAATGAAAGTAAAATGCTAACTTAGAATTAATTTCGATTTAAGAATAAAAACAACTCTATTATTTAAAATGAAATTAAAATGAATTCTAAAAAGAAAACGAAAATGAAATTCAAAATAAAAGAACAAACTGAAATCAAAATAATTCATCGGCCTATCGCTGTCACTCACAAAAAAATCTCAGCTAGTGAAAAAACAAAAACAATCATCGGCCTATCGCTGTCAAACGCATAAAAACGACTCTAGCTACCGTTTGGATAACCAAACGTTTTCTCGGGAGGATAACTCTGGCGCTTCAATGTTTATTCCTGTAGGCTACTCTAGTCACGATGTCTTGGAGAAACGATTTCAAGTTAAACTCTGACATGGATACATATGTTCTACAAGGTATGAAGCGGAAAGAAATGTTAGATTATTTAAAGCGTGATTTTCCTGATTATGCTTGGAGCATGTCATCTTTGGACAGACGTCTAAGATATTTTGATATTTCCTACACAGACAAGGAAGTAACTGTCAATACTGTTTTGCATGCTGTGGCTGATGAGTTGGATGGTCCTGGATCCTTGCTTGGCTACAGAGCAATGCACAAACAAAATAGAATACAACATAATTTGAAAGTGCCTAGAGATGTCATATATGCAGCTATGACAAAACTAGACCCCGAAGGACTTCGAGGAAGATCTGTCATTGAAAAGAAAAAAAAGAAAAAAAAGAAAAAAGGTTGATTTTTTTCAAGTGGACCCAACTGGGTTCATGCAGTTGATGGCCATAACAAACTCATGGGGTACCAGAACCACACTTTTCCACTTGCAGTATATGGCTGTATTGATACATGCAGTCGCAAGTTGTTATGGTTGAAAGTTTGGACATCAAATAGCGATCCTAGTTTGATAGGTCGATGGTACATGGAGTATTTAGTAGAGCACAAAATGATGCCTACATACCTACGCATGGATCGAGGGTCAGAAACTGGTGTAATGTCCACATTGCATATCTACATAGTCACCATGTTATGGATGTTTGTCCAGAAGACACTGTAATATATGGTCCATCAACGTCCAATCAGGTGAATTTTATTAATAAGTAACGCACCTTATCACATATTTATATATTTCATTAGTTAGATTGCATGAAATATATAAATATGTGATAAGGTGCGTTACTTATTAATAAAATTCACCTAAATTATACAGCCATATACTGCAAGTGGAAAAGTGTGGTTCTGGTACCCCATGAGTTTGTTATGGCCATCAACTGCATGAACCCAGTTGGGTCCACTTGAAAAAAATCAACCTTTTTTCTTTTTTTTCTTTTCAATGACAGATCTTCCTCGAAGTCCTTCGGGGTCTAGTTTTGTCATAGCTGCATATATGACATCTCTAGGCACTTTCAAATTATGTTGTATTCTATTTTGTTTGTGCATTGCTCTGTAGCCAAGCAAGGATCCAGGACCATCCAACTCATCAGCCACAGCATGCAAAACAGTATTGACAGTTACTTCCTTGTCTGTGTAGGAAATATCACAAGTGGTTGCCTAGCAATATACGCCCACTTACACTACATACATTGTCAATATATCAAGGAATGTTACTATCTTAATTTTTGTTGGATGGTTTTCAGATTTGAATTCATCCAATATCTTGTTAATATAAAGCATCTAATTTCATAACTAATAAAACTCCGTAAATATTTGTTGAATCGATCCGGAATACAAACTTGTCCAAGATTTTATGGATATTATCCTACACACAAAAGTTTATTAAATTCCTACCACAACTGTGGTCTCTATCATGTTCACAAGTCATTTTTAACACATTTTAGGTGTAAAACTGCGTAAATATTTGTTGAATCGATCCGGAATTCGAACTTGTTCAAGATCTTATGAATATAATCCTACACACAAAATTTTATTCAAATCACACCAAAACTGTGGTCTCTATTGCGTTCACAAGCCATTTTCAACACTTTGGGTGTTAAACTCCATGAATTTTTGTCGAATCGAACCCAAATTCGAACTTGTCCGAGATCTTATGAATATAATCCTACATACAAAATTTTATTCAAATCCAACCAAAACTGTGGTCTCTATCGCGTTCACAAGCTATTTTTAACGTATTTTGGGTGTAAAACTCCGTGAATTTTAGTCAAATCAAACCCAAATTCAAACTTGTATGAGATCTTATGAATATAATCCTACATACAAAATTTTATTCAAATCCAACCAAAACTGTGGGCTCTATCGCGTTCACAAGCCATTTTTAATGTATTTTGGGTGTAAAACTCCATGAATTTTTGTCGAATCAAACCCAAATTCGAACTTGTCCGAGATCTTATGAATATAATCCTACATACAAAATTTCATTCAAATCCAACCAAAACTGTGGTCTCTATCGCGTTCACAAGCCATTTTTAACATATTTTGGGTGTAAAACTCCATGAATTTTAGTCGAATCAAACCCAAATTTGAACTTGTACGAGATCTTATGAATATAATCCTACATACAAAATTTTATTCAAATCCAACCAAAACTGTGGGCTCTATCGCTTTCACAAGCCATTTTTAACGTATTTTGGGTGTAAAACTCAATGAATTTTAGTTGAATCAAACCCAAATTTGAACTTGTCCGAGATCTTATGAATATAATCCTACATACAAAATTTTATTCAAATCCAACCAAAACTGTGGGCTCTATCGCGTTCACAAGCCATTTTTAACGTATTTTGGGTGTAAAACTCCATGAATTTTTGTCGAATCGAACCCAAATTCGAACTTGTCCGAGATCTTATGAATATAATCCTACATACAAAATTTCATTCAAATCCAACCAAAACTGTGGTCTATATCGCGTTCACAAGCCATTTTTAACATATTTTGGGTGTAAAACTCCATGAATTTTAGTCGAATCGATCCCAAATTCGAACTTGTCCGAGATCTTATGAATATAATCCTACATACAAAATTTCATTCAAATCCAACCAAAACTGTGGTCTCTATTGCGTTCACAAGCCAATTGTGGACAGACGGACCGACGGACCGACGGACCGCCGGACCGACGGACGGACGGACGGACGGACGGACAGGGGCGACGGCAATATACGACCACATTTCAATGTGGGCGTATAAAAATATCTTAGACGTCTGTCCAAAGATGACATGCTCCAAGCATAATCAGGAAAATCACGCTTTAAATAATCTAACATTTCTTTCCGCTTCATACCTTGTAGAACATATGTATCCATGTCAGAGTTTAACTTGAAATCGTTTCTCCAAGACATCGTGACTAGAGTAGCCTACAGGAATAAACATTGAAGCGCCAGAGTTATCCTCCCGAGAAAACGTTTGGTTATCCAAACGGTAGCTAGAGTCGTTTTTATGCGTTTGACAGCGATAGGCCGATGATTGTTTTTGTTTTTTCACTAGCTGAGATTTTTTTGTGAGTGACAGCGATAGGCCGATGAATTATTTTGATTTCAGTTTGTTCTTTTATTTTGAATTTCATTTTCGTTTTTTTTTTAGAATTCATTTTAATTTCATTTTTAATAATAGAGTTGTTTTTATTCTTAAATCGAAATTAATTCTAAGTTAGCATTTTACTTTCATTTGATTTTGATTTGATATTGTAATTTATTTTTATCTCTCAAATGTATTTTGTTTTTGTTTTACTTTTTAAAATTTACTCTTTAGTTTTCATTAATATATCGAATGAATGCGATAGGCCACCATACACCTGATTAAAATTAAGTCATTTTCAAGATTTAGGCCCTTTTCATCAGGAGGTTTTATCGCCTTTTAACCTCTATACAGTAAGTGCTTCTATAAACATCAATTGCTTTTAAACGCTCTTAAAAACTAGAATTTTTGATGGAATCAAATGAAATTCAGTATGTGTATACATATTCAGAAAATTAAAATCAAGTTTGAATTTGAGCTTTTTTCGACCGTTAGAAGCAGAGTTATTGCCCTTGCCCCTAAGTCTTGAATATGCTATTACTATCATAGTTTTCAACTGATTTTGATGAAACTTAAAATGGATGTTTTTTGAGAAAGGTTAGTTAAATTTAAGGCTTTTTTGTTGGGCGTATATGGCTGTGGTTCACTATCTTTAGCTATTGTAATCCATTATAATATTCACAATTCTCCCTCAAAATATAAGCCTTCAAATCCCTGTGTAGCCATGATTATGAGCGTTTGAAAGTCAAATATATGACTTGTCGATTAGTAAGACTATGCCTTATATAGAAAACACAAATACAGAAAATGAAAGAGAAATGTTTAGGTAGTGATATAATTGAAGGGATAATGCGATTTTTTTGCAATTCTAGTACTTCTGGAGGCTATTTACATATATTCAAGGCCCAAATCAATCCTCTAATATGCTGAACATTCCCCTTTAAAGGTTATTTTCTGTTTCTTGATTTCGTGGTTGGATGGCTGCAAGCTTGCTTTTGTTTTTATACGCCCACATTGAAATGTGGTCGTATATTGACGTCGCCCCTGTCCTTCCGTCGGTCCGTCCGTCTGTCCGCAATTGGCTTGTGAACGCAATAGAGACCACAGTTTTGCTTGAATTTTAAAACAATTTTATGTGTAGGATTATATTCAAAAGATCTCTGACAAATTCGAAGTTTTACACCCAAAATACGTTAAATACGGCTTGTGAACACGTTAGAGACCACAGTTTTGGTTGGATTTGAATAAAATTTTGTATGTAGGATTATATTCATAAGATCTCGGACAAGTTCAAATTTGGGTTCGATTCCACAAAAATTCATGGAGTTTTACACCCAAAATGTGTTAAAAATGGCTTGTGAATGCGATAGAGACTACAGTTTTGGTTTGATCTGTATTAAATTTTGTGTGTAGGATTATATTCATAAGATCTTGGACAAGTTCGAATTTGAGTTTGATTAGACAAAAATTCACTGAGTTTTACACCCAAAATACGTTACAAATGGCTTGTGAACGGGATAGAGACTACAGTTTTCACCTGATTTGAATTAAATTTGATGTGAACATTTGTATTTATGAGATCACGGATAAGTTCGACTTTTCGATGAATAGTTTTTTAGTTATTGCCCTTGACGTAGTCAAAACTTATCGAAATTTACTTGTGAACGCGATAGAGACTGCACTTTTCACCTGATTGGAATGAAATTTGGTGTGAACATTTGTATTCAAAGGATCTCGGGACAAGTTTGAATTGATGATTTTTCATTGAACGGATTTTGAGTTATTGCCCTTTACTTAGTCAAATCACGTCGATATTGGCTTGTGAACGCGATAGAGACTACAGTTCTCACCTGATTTGAATGAAATTTGGTTCGAACCTTTGAATTTGTCTATTTTTCATTGAACGTTTTTTGAGTTATTGCCCTTGACTTATTCAAAACACGCCGAAATAAGCTTGTGAATGCAACAGAGACTACAGTTTTCATCTGATTTTATTGAAATTTTACGTAATCATTTATATTCCTGAGAACTTGGAGACGTTTTAATTTGACAATTTTACATTGATTGGATTTTGACTTAGTCATAATTCTTCAAGATTGAAAGTTTAATTCAGAATTTTATTTAATTTTGTGTTCAAAAGATATAAACTATATTTTTGACAGGATATATTTTTTTTTACGATTTGACACCAATTTGGGAATGCTCTTGATATACTAAAAATTTATATGTAAGGTGGGCGTATATTGCTAGGCAACCACTTGTTTTATTTAGTTTGCTATTTTTTTTCAGCCTTTTTTCTTTGTACTGACATCACAAAAAAGTCTATGCATATTGCCAATATTGGGACAGTAATCAATAAATGTAGAAATTATTTGAACATTTCGAGCCCTGCTCCTATATCTATATATGTGTATCCTTTATATGGCTCAGTCTCACTAAATATGATTTTCAATACATGACTTTAAATATTATCAGTTTCTAAACCTTTTTTACAAATATTCTTATTATTAAATACATCATATTGAATATCCAATTAATGTATAATTATTGTAACTGGTATGTAAATATTATGCTATAGATATTATTTAAATCACGTAGAATATTATCAGTAGTGGTGTCTACACGTAAAAGATAAGCCGCTTCCGTGCATCTATACGTGATAAAAGGCGTATTAAATTCCGAGAGAAAAGCCGCATTTAAAATAAGCCGCCTTTACTTGTGACGATCGAACTGGCGAGTTTAAACCCCCATTTGATACCGTGTAGACAGAATCCAAACTTAATCCGTCTTTTTCGTTATGACGTCAGAACGGGCGAATTATCTTGTTGTTAAAAATGCTACAAATGACATTCCAAGTACGGATATATTTTGTGAACTAAAGAGATCAGTAATGGGACCTTTTCATGTGCGGGCACGCTTGAACGTCCATTAGTTTTATTTTTTGTTTGGCCTAAGGCTAAAATGCTCGTCGAAGAATACAAATTGTTATTCGGTAAAGTGACACTGTGTTATTAGGTTACTTGTTACCGGTATCGCAACATTTAAGTATTCATAGCAATAGAACTAACGTAATTCGATTCAAAGGACCTGTGGCGCGTTCATTTTTTATTCACTGAAAGTCTTAGCCGAGATTGGCGTTATTTTAGACTTTGCGTTATTGTTTCTAACTATAGAAATCGTGAACTGCGCATGCGTTATAGTAAGTGCCGTAAAAATAGCCCACAGACTTTTCTTTACTGTACCGTAAAAATAACCACTGTGTTAAGCATTAGCCCATTATCATCTGTATTTTCTTCCCTTCGTAGGTTCTAAATAATATATCAATATGAAACACAATGTAACTTTAGTTTTTGTTGACACCATATAGCCTACCAATGGTGGAGATATTTGCATGAATTGGCCATTTGGGGTGACATTTCTCAAAACAGACAATATGTTGTATAAGTCCGAGGACAGAGAAAAGAAGTTTTAACTTTTTTACGTGTAGACGGAGCGTAAGAAAAGCCGCCTTTAGTAAAGGTGGCTTATATTTAGAGGCGCCTTTAATAATTGTACGTGTAGACACCACTAGTATATCGTTTTTTGAATAAAAATCCCTCACAGAGACTGATTCTCTAAACGATTGATGCTGTCGTGATGCAAATGAAGAATATTTACAAAACCTCTTAACAATCCCTCTAAGAAGTGTCCCATGTTTGTCAAGTAGATGCAAATCATGTCCCTTAATACCAAAAATTTCATTATTTTTAAAGTAACTGTACGAAGCGAAGCTATCTGATTCAGGAGCATCTATCATGTGAAAATCCGAATATAATATTATATATTTAATTTGTGTAAGAACAATATGCTTGAGAAACTAAGATGATTTACGAACTCTTTTTAATGGCCGAAATCAGATATCAAAGTATAGAAAATGATAGACAAGTCTGTTACCTTGAAGACCATTTACTAGACAATGTTACCCTTACCCTTATAGGAATTGAGTAACCAGAAGATGAGAAAAAGACTTGCCAGGGAATGAAACAACGACATTTGCTTACTTTTCAATGATCAAGGACATTTCTATGGGTTCGAGTTTAATTATTTTAAGTATTGGTCAGGTAATCTTGTGTAGGCTTACATGTACGTTTTTTATAAATAATAAAGAAGCTAAGTACCAACGAATGACGTGACATATTGTGTATTCTATATCATCTGAGACAAGCCGAAATTAACATTTTGAAATTGTATTGCTCTTAGATATTTTGTTGAAATCTGGCACAGAAAATATAAATTGAATGCAATTAGTCAGCAACATTCAAACAGTTTAACATTCAACAAAATTTAGAATTTGTCTTCAAAATTGATTTTTCAATTATTTCAATAATTATGTTGGTAAAATGACAGTCAACTCAATGAATAATGATATAGATTTATATCGAGGTATATTTTCTAAATATTTCAATATTTTGAGATTAAAACCCAAAACTCTTTAATTTATTCCTATCGAACTTATGTTTATGTATTGCTCAATAAACGCCACAGCTAGCCACGTGACCTTACTTGACGTCATATTTGCTTAGATACTTCTCATTCTGTAACCGTTCGGCTATTTCCGTAAAAATTTCCGTACTCCAATTTAGCCTCAGGATTGAATAGACGTAGGGATTTGTTCCAAAGTTTGCTGATTGGTTGAATACATATACCTTATTACTGTCTATTATCCGTTCGCGCTAAAGAGTCCGTTTGGTCTGAAGACAAAGGGGAAGATAACTCATTTGTCTAACATTACTTCTTATGAAACGCTTTTGGACAATCGAGTCTATCAAAGATGGCAGACAAAGTTGATATTTTTTCCACTAGGTTAGAAAAGGCGAAGACAATACTTGATGTCAGATTTCAATTAAAAGAAAAACAGCTGGAAATTTTGGAAAATTTATATTCTGGGTGGGACTGTATCTCTGTGCTGCAGAAAATACATTTATTTGCGGTTTCTTCGCTAAAGCGAAAGCCTGTTTCTTTCAGGTGTTACGGCCATTTTGTACTATCACCTGAGTAATATATCACGTGAAATATGACGTATCAAAAGTAGTCCAGAGAATTAGCTTCGATTATCCAGACGGCAAGCTCCCATTCAAGGCCGTGATCTAAAAACAATACAATACGATCACGGTGGGCCGTATGGATACTTCTAACAAAATGGCGGCGGAGTCTTTGATAAAGAAATAGTTCTCGGAAAATCTGATGACCTTGAGTTGAATCCAATAAAAATCCCATGTTTTCAAAATGTCAATATAAGCAATAAACTGTTACCCTATAACATGTACGGCCTCTGAGAGGTTAATATTTACTACTAACTTCGTTGTACGTTTTCTTGGTAACCTAAAGGTCCAGGATTCAATCCCAAAATGGGTCGTGATGATACCTTCAACAGGCCGGTAGGAAGCAATTTCATATTGGGAATGGGGGGCAAATTGTGCAAGGGTGGATTTGCGGAATTCCTGCGGATCTGTTCAACCCTAAATTTTTGCGATTTCATTTAAATATTTAACGTACTCATATTCTGTTGGGCTATGAATTTGGCTTTGGACTGTATTTTTCAATGAATATATCTGACGTAATTAATTGAGTTAATTACAGTTTTCAAACTTTTACTTTTTGTTAATAATTTAATAACAATGGCATCTGATGAATCTGGGTTTCTTCAAAATTCCATTTGTGATCAGGGTTAGTAGATAGTAGATATTAGTAGATATCTTAGTGTGTTTTAGGTGACATGAATCATCAAAATCAGTAGAATTAAATACATATTTGTATGAATAATTTCTACCTTTACCCAATTTGAAATAGCTACAAAACATTGATATAACGATAACGGAATCATATTCTGTGTGCAAGAAATATAATTAAAAGATAGTGGACCACGGCCATATACGCCTGACGAAAAAATTAAATCAGGATAAAACTAAACTTTCTCAAACCTTTCGATTTAGGTCCAATAACATACATTTTAAGTTTCAACAAAATTGGTTGAAATCGTAGATAGTTATAGCATATTCAAGACTTTGGGGCAAGGGCAATAACTCTGCTACTAACGGTCGAAAAAAGCTCAAATTCGAACTTGATCTTGGTTTTTATACGCCTACATGAAAATGTGGACGTATATTGCCGTCACCCCTGTCCGTCCGTCCGTCGGTCCGTTCGTCTGTCAACAATTTCTTGTGTACGCGATAGAAACCAGATTTTTATCCGATTTGAATGAAACTTGGTAAGTTTATTCATCTTGATAATATCTCGGATGAGTTCGAAAATGGCGCGATTCCAGTTGTCGGTTTATGAGTTATTGCCCTTGACATGGTGAAAAAACGTTAAAATTTACTTGTGTACGCGATAGAAGCTAGAATTTTTATCCGATTTGAATGAAACTTGGTATGTGTATTCATCTTGATAATATCTTGGAGGAGTTCGAAAATGGTGCGATTCCAGTCGTCGGTTTATGAGTTATTGTCCTTGATTTAGTGTAAAAACATTAAAATTAACTTGTGTACTCGATAGAAGCTAGAGTTTTTATCCCATTTGAATGAAACTTGGTATGTCTATTCATCTTTATAATATCTCGGATGAGTTTGAAAATAGTGTGATTCCAGTCGTCGGTTTATGAGTTATTGCCCTTGACTTGGTGCAAAAACGTTAAAATTAACTTGTGTACGCGATAGAAGCTAGAGTTTTTATCTGATTTGAATGAAACTTGGTATATGTATTCATTTTACCAAGGAATGAAACAACGTAATTTGCTTACTGTTCAATGATCAAGGACATTTTTATGGGTTCGAGTTTAATTATTTTAAGTATTGGTCAGGTAATCTTGTGTAGACTTACATGTACGTTTTAGATAAAATGAAGTGGTTTCTGTCCATGACATATTGTGTATTCTATATTATCTGGGACAAGCCGAAATTAATATATTTTGAAATGTTATTACTCTTAGACATATAGTTGAAATTAATAATATCTGGTACAGAAAATATAAATTTAGCGCAATTAGTCAGCAACATTCAGTTCAGCATATAATTTATAATTTGGCTTCTAAATTGATTTTTCAATTATTTCAATATAACCCAAAACTCTTTGAAAATTAACGAACCATTCTGTCAGCATTTCACTCGTCACCACTTGATGGTGAAATATGGAAAATTCTGCAAAAAAAGACAGTTAATCATATTGTCAATCATATATTCAATACTTGATAGTGTGTTTTGGGTTAGATAGTATAGGTAAAAGATAAATATTCACTAAGACTACACGAATCGTTCTTTATGACTGACCTATACAAGTAGAACAGTAACGTATGTAAACTTCTTAATGACTGACCTATACAAATAGAACAGTAACGTATGTAAACTTCTAAATGACTGACTTATACAAATAGAACAGTAACTTATGTAAACTTCTAATTGACCGACCTATACAAATAGAACAGTAACGTATATAAACTTCTTAATGACTGACCTATACAAATAGAACAGTAACGTATGTAAACTTTTAATGACTGACCTATACAAATATAACAGTAACTTATGTAAACTTCTAAATGACTGACTTATACAAATAGATCAGTAACTTATGTAAACTTCTAAATGACTGACCTATACAAATAGAACAGTAACGTCTGTAAACTTCTAAATGACTGACCTATACAAATAGAACAGTAACGTCTGTAAATAAGTGCTTACCCATACAAATAGGACAGTAACGGCTGTGCACTTTTACGTAACGCATCTATAAAAAAAAGTCGTAAAGTATATACACTAACTTGCGCATCACTTACCTACACAAATAGAACAGTAACACTAGTTCGTATCTTATCTTTACATTAAACGTAGAAACGTTTGTTAACATATACATAATTAATAAAAAAATAAATTTTGACATAACTTACCTGTACATGTATTGTGGTAACCTCTGTAAAACTGTGAACATTAAAATGAACAAGATTCAGCAGATTTAATGCCCAACCAGAGCTTTCGTACCAATGGTTAAATTATTGACATTTGTCTTTTTTGTATATTTTTATATAATGAGCAACGTATTATATATATAAAACAGTATATGTGTATGTTTAGAACCGTCTGACTTTTAATGAATTCATTTGAAAAACATTTAAGAACAAATAAAAAGATATAGTAAGATACAATTCGATACAAAAAAAAACAGACACAAAATAAATATCAAACAATGTATTTCATAAGGCATAAAAATGCTTACGCCATGAAATAATCAAAACACAGCAAGTTTTTCACAATACAAATACATCATTCAACGTTTCTCTCATGTAGACTTCATTCACATAAATATCTCTTAGTCCAGATACAATCTCAATATTTAACTCAACAATTACAAAAAAAGAAAACATTACGAAAACAATATAGCTCCGAACTAAACTCGAAAACTGGCAAAATGCTTACTCGATAATTAATGCAATGTAATCATATCACAGCACGTTTATCTCCTCTATATAAATTCACATAATCATCTCTCTACATTTATACTGTATCATTCAGTCAAAATGGTGGTAAATTCTAGTTTGATGTTGGCATTGGTTTTGTTGTATGTTGGTTCATTGGCAATGGCCAGTTCCGTCGACCAGTCAGGTAATTTGTAACAATTTATATTTAGTATAGGATGATGACCGAGAACGGGACTGGAAAGTAGACCTGAGAATACCCGAAGATTAGTACGATTTTCAACTTATGCTTGAGAAAATAGATTAGAAACATGAGGCCGTATACTTTACAGTTAGTTAGTTAGTCTATTTAGTTAAACCCCCATCACACCGGACCGCGACCATCTACGTTCTTACGGCGACCAGAAAATGGACAAATTCGCGGCAAACGCGACGAAAACTCGAGAAAAAGACTCCGAAAAGAAGCAAAATCTATAACAGCCGCGCTTTTACCACGACCTATGCGATCATACTGCGTTCTCACGACGCGCCCGCCACGACTTTTACCCGCTTATGGCGTTTCTGTTTAGATCTAACAGCGTTCACCTGAGTTCCCGCAGCGCTCTCACTACGCTTTTGGTCGTATCAGAAACCCGAGGGTCGTGGTGAGGACACCTTGAAGTCGCCGTTTCAAGTGTAACCGTTTTCGCAGCGTCTTTACCACGCGTGTACTGCGCTTATACTACGTTCATGGAGATGTTATGGCGTTTGTATTACGACCTTTGTGATCCCACCGAGTTCTCAACGCGTTCCAAGACGGATCGCCGGACCTTGGCGTTTGTTTTGAACATGTCCAAAACAAACGCCGTGACTCTGCGATCATTGGCGACCATGGCGACCACAGCACGATGTCTGGCGACGTTACCACGCTAATACCACGCTTATGGCGACGTTACCACGCTCTGGGACCATTTTCCGTCGCCGCAGCAGCGCAGTAAGGACGCCTCTCCGGTGTGATGGGGGTATAAGGGCAAATATGACGAAAACGCGAGAAAACTACGCTTATGAGGTTCTTACCAGGCGTCTTACACGTGTCTAACGACTGCACGAGAAACTCTTTTCACGTGATCACGACGACTATAAAATGCAGTCAAATGGCGACCACAGCACGATGTCTGGTGTTTCAAACACGCTACTAACACGCTTATGGCGACCTTAACACGCTCTGAGACCATTTTCCACCGCCGCAGCCGCCGGGACACCGACTGTCAGATGGTGTCCCAATGCCGCCGATGCCATTGACGTTGCAGTAACAAAATGATTTTTCGGATGAATTTTTCGGATGTTGCTGTCCTCAATCGATGTTGTCACACGTAGTCGGTTACTCCTAAGTCTGTCTGTGTGCTTCAATAATAATAAACCCTTTATTTTACATGGGTCAGAATTAGGCCAATACCACAAGTGGTACGGTCTTGTCTCACACTCAGCCCATGGTGACAAACATAGATACAATATACAATATATAGACGACAAAAAAATTGATGAACAGAATAAGATTTAGTGATCAAGTACATGACTACAAGATGATGTACAGTCTACTGGTTAATTACAATATGTGTAAGATATAGTAATATACACAAGTACATGTGTTTGTAATAGACAGAATATGTTGAAATTTGATCAAGTACATGTACTTTACTTATTGCAGTGCGTTCGATTTGTCGAACGCACTGCTTTGGTTTGCAATTGACTATTTTTTTTTTGTCTATTTCTGGTCACGATCCCCAGCCAAAACTGCACATACCACACATAACTTGACATCATTTCCTGCGATGATTAACTGCTCGGTGTTGCTTAAATGTAAAATGGCGCATGTTTGCCTAACCGGAAATGACGTATATTAAAAAGTCGTATTTCAGGGTTTTTCCATTTTCAACTCATTTTTCCAACAGATTGTGATCGGTCTTTTTTGGTTCATTTGTTAAACCCAATAGCTACAAATTGCAATTTTGAAAAATTCATATTTTGACTTTTGTAGCTGACTTTTGGAGCACTTTTTAAATGATTTTTTTTAACTTTTGCAATTTTATTTGGATCGATCTGAAACCTTTCAATAACATAGACATATGAATTTCCAAAGAAAATCAATTTTCAAAGTTTCGATATCACTTCCGGTTTTGACGTCATTTGCTTCTAAACTTTCAATTTCAACTTCCGGAATATTGAAGATATTTGAAAAAAATGTTTTGTGTTATCATAGGTTTGGTCAAACATAAAAAATAAAATGATGAAATTTTTTCCACGTGTAAGGGAGCAGCCGCCATCTTGAACTGACCTATGTTTCTTAAAATTTTAATTCAGAACCGAGGGTTAATCGGATTTTTTTGATTTTGAAATCTACGACTTCTGCAATCGATTGCAAAAAAAATGTAGGTTGTCGATTTTTTAATTTCGATTTCAATTTCTTTACATTTCCGGAACAAGAATTTCAGTAATGACCGAAACTTTCAAGGCTCATATCTAGTGACCTTGACCTTTGATGACCTCTTGACCTGTACAAAACTTATTGCCCTTGACGAGATCTATCAGATGATATATTCATTTCCGATTTCTGATGTTTACTTCCGGTTTTATCGCCATTTGAAAATTGCAATTTTTAACTTTAAAGAGCTCTGTCACGTGACCTAATTTACATACGTCACTAATTCTATTTCATTTTTACTATGCTAAATCTGCTCTTTCAAATGATATATAACACAATATATTTGAATCAAAATTGCGCTTTTTAAAATTTGCAAATTTTGTGTCAAATTCCATTGAAACTGTGCGTGTTTTTTTGAAATTTTTTCGATCGATCTAAAAACTTACAGGTAGATAGACAATTTGATTCTGAACAAAAAAATATTTCTAGAACCTTTATATCACTTCCGGTTTTGACGTCATTTGCTTGTAATCTTGAAATTTTAACTTCCTTAGTTTTGGAGATATTTTAAAATATTTGTTTGCATTATGTTAAAAATGGTCATCATAAAAAAAAAAAAATAATGTAATGCGACCCGGAAAAAATATATTACAGTGGAAGTATTATAAAAATTTCCAATTTTTGAAAAATGAAATGAAATGAATAGAGTTTTACGTCCTGCTTTTCTGCACCTATATTGAGGACAGGCAAACGCCATGCAGTGCGCAATGAGGGAAATTTTGCATTAGCCTGATATTATTATCAATTTCCATTTGTCGAGGGATCTTTAACATGCACAGCCAATTAGCACATCGGTTTATTTACACCCAAGATTGAACGCCCTTACCATGTCAGCCCCTCCGACCTGTATCACTGACGGGATTCATCCCTGGACGTTCAGGTTGGCGAGCAAGCGTCTGACTCACTAAGCCACAGGGGCCCCCTTCTTATCATTATACCTGCATCACTGACAGGGCGTATTAGTAATGGACATTCATTATATTTTAAAATCGCATAGGAAGGGTCAATTAATCCACCCATTACCTGATAGCAAGTGAGAGTCTACGTTGTTGTGTTATCATCCCCTCAGCACGTCATTCAGTTCATGATTAGTGTACTGTGTACAGTGTATTGTTTCATTTAACGCTTCTCACTGGTCAATGTTTTGATATAATGTACAACAAATGTTTTTTTTTATAATATCATAAAACTAAAATACAACAATGAATTTTTTTTGGGGAGAATTGTATCCTACTAAACAATATTAAGAATTTTTCAAATGATCTGAAAATCCACTTGCTTGCAAAATATCAGATTAAAACTTACATGTTTGTTGTCTGTATGTTTAAATGCAGTTCTCTCCCTTCAACTGACAAATGTTCAAAATTCATATTTTGACTTTTGTAGCTGACTTTTGGAGCACTTTTTAAATGATTTTTTTTAACTTTTGCAATTTTATTTGGATCGATCTGAAACCTTTCTATAACATAGACATATGAATTTCCAAAGAAAATCAATTTTCAAAGTTTCGATATCACTTCCGGTTTTGACGTCATTTGCTTCTAAACTTTCAATTTCAACTTCCGGAATATTGAAGATATTTGAAAAAAATGTTTTGTGTTATCATAGGTTTGGTCAAACATAAAAAATAAAATGATGAAATTTTTTCCACGTGTAAGGGAGCAGCCGCCATCTTGAACTGACCTATGTTTCTTAAAATTTTAATTCAGAACCGAGGGTTAATCGGATTTTTTTGATTTTGAAATCTACGACTTCTGCAATCGATTGCAAAAAAAATGTAGGTTGTCGATTTTTTAATTTCGATTTCAATTTCTTTACATTTCCGGAACAAGAATTTCAGTAATGACCGAAACTTTCAAGGCTCATATCTAGTGACCTTGACCTTTGATGACCTCTTGACCTGTACAAAACTTATTGCCCTTGACGAGATCTATCAGATGATATATTCATTTCCGATTTCTGATGTTTACTTCCGGTTTTATCGCCATTTGAAAATTGCAATTTTTAACTTTAAAGAGCTCTGTCACGTGACCTAATTTACATACGTCACTAATTCTATTTCATTTTTACTATGCTAAATCTGCTCTTTCAAATGATATATAACACAATATATTTGAATCAAAATTGCGCTTTTTAAAATTTGCAAATTTTGTGTCAAATTCCATTGAAACTGTGCGTGTTTTTTTGAAATTTTTTCGATCGATCTAAAAACTTACAGGTAGATAGACAATTTGATTCTGAACAAAACAATATTTCTAGAACCTTTATATCACTTCCGGTTTTGACGTCATTTGCTTGTAATCTTGAAATTTTAACTTCCTTAGTTTTGGAGATATTTTAAAATATTTGTTTGCATTATGTTAAAAATGGTCATCATAAAAAAAAAAAAATAATGTAATGCGACCCGGAAAAAATATATTACAGTGGAAGTATTATAAAAATTTCCAATTTTTGAAAAATGAAATGAAATGAATAGAGTTTTACGTCCTGCTTTTCTGCACCTATATTGAGGACAGGCAAACGCCATGCAGTGCGCAATGAGGGAAATTTTGCATTAGCCTGATATTATTATCAATTTCCATTTGTCGAGGGATCTTTAACATGCACAGCCAATTAGCACATCGGTTTATTTACACCCAAGATTGAACGCCCTTACCATGTCAGCCCCTCCGACCTGTATCACTGACGGGATTCATCCCTGGACGTTCAGGTTGGCGAGCAAGCGTCTGACTCACTAAGCCACAGGGGCCCCCTTCTTATCATTATACCTGCATCACTGACAGGGCGTATTAGTAATGGACATTCATTATATTTTAAAATCGCATAGGAAGGGTCAATTAATCCACCCATTACCTGATAGCAAGTGAGAGTCTACGTTGTTGTGTTATCATCCCCTCAGCACGTCATTCAGTTCATGATTAGTGTACTGTGTACAGTGTATTGTTTCATTTAACGCTTCTCACTGGTCAATGTTTTGATATAATGTACAACAAATGTTTTTTTATAATATCATAAAACTAAAATACAACAATGAATTTTTTTGGGGAGAATTGTATCCTACTAAACTATATTAAGAATTTTTCAAATGATCTGAAAATCCACTTGCTTGCAAAATATCAGATTAAAACTTACATGTTTGTTGTCTGTATGTTTAAATGCAGTTCTCTCCCTTCAACTGACAAATGTTTGTTGTCTATATGTTCAAATACAGTTTTATCCCCTCAACTGACAATTGCAAGTGCTTACTTTCTTATATTGTCACTTGTGCTTTTAACGTTTTAAATTATGTAGTAAAAATGAAAAAATAAAATCTAAATATAGAAGATAACGATCCGATGCCAAAAGAAGAAAATTTGTTCTAAAAATCTGGTTCTGTCATTTATTAAAAAAAAAGTTTTAAAACTGCATGACTAAAAACGTTGACCATTAAAATGTTTTTTAAAAAAATAATAATATAAATTTTTTCTATTTTTATTAAAATGATAAATTACGAGCTGAACTGCGGACTTTAATGAAAGTTAGCACTCAGAATTCTGATGTTATTTATATATCATATCAAGTAATGGTGTTATGAACTGAAGGGGGCCTCGGCAGCTCAGTGAGTAAGACGCTTGCTCGCCAACCTGAACGTCCAGGATTGAATCCCATCAGTGATGGAGGGCTGACATGGAAAAAGCGCCTAGTCGTTCGGATAAGACAATAAACCATGGTCCCGTGTGCTATTGGCTGTGCACGTTAAAGACCCCTCGACAAAAAAGCAGGCTAATGCCGCTGTCCTGGCAAAATTTCCCTCATTGCACACTGCATGGCATTTGCCCGTCCTCAGTTAGCCCATATAGGTGAAGAAAAAATAGGACGTAAACTCCATTCATTTCACTTCATTTCTTTCATATGTATGATATTACATATGAAAAATATTAATAAATATTCTTTAACTATTCTACTTCCAATGATGTATAAAAATGTACATAAATAAAACAACGACTTTTTAATCAGATGACTTTTCACTACCGATCATACGCTAGTTATTCCATTTTTCACCGAACGTGAACTGGTTATTCTACTTTTCACTGTATGGATTGAAAATGACACTTTTCACCCATAGACGAAACCGGATGCGCACTGCCCAGTATCGTCTCACGATTCTAGTCTAAATTTATATTTTAGAATGTGATTACAAGTATACAAATGAAACAGATGTGTATCCGTATCCTGATGAAATTGATCGTAAACCAGTATCTGGACAGGCGGAATGTGATGACTTGTGTAATGCCAATACCAGATGTAGCGCTACATATCTGTATGTCTATAACATGCATTGTTATATTTATCCAACACCACTCATATCCCTGTCTTATCACGATAAAGATCTAAACCAATGTTTGAATAGGTGTTCTGCGATGGGAGCATGTTTAACGATGAGTTTTTCGCCACCGATTGATAATAAATGTGTATTATATAACGTTACTCTACAGGAGATACCTGATGATATAAAACTTATTGAGAAGGAAAGTACCATAGCAGAAAAAATATGCTAATTAAAACATGATTATCATAACATAACTATTTTGTTTCTATACTTTGGGTAATAACCTGAAGTTTTGGGTTAATGTTTGGGGTAGCTTATTGTCATCATCTCGTTACCATTTAAATTGACCATTAAAGTCGTGCATTAGCCTGAGAGTTGTGTTGATAATGTCAACACTGTTCATCAAAATACCAAACGCTCTATATTTACATGTCGTTGTTGACATGTTGTCATAGTCAATGAATCCTAAACTGTCTATATACAAAAGCAAGCAAACTTTTGTCCAGATCCGAACAAAAAAGGGGGAAAACTTAAAGATAAGTTTTCGGTGAAGGATGGTTTCGATTCTGAAGGTATGGGCTTGGAGTGAAACAGAAACTACTACTTTTCTTCCTCTGTTTGATAACAATAGGACGTTAAAACGCCATGCAGTGTGCACTGTGGGAATTGTTGCCAGGGTAATGGCATTAACCTATTCTAAGTATCGATGTCCAAACTGTCAGGATCTTTATCGCGCTTTATTAACTGGATGAGGATCAATAAAGCTACCATGCTGTGATTACACTAGAAATAGTTTTTTTTTTTTAAATAAGTCAAGCAATCCGCCATTGGCAGCCATATTTACTACTAGCAGACGCCATACTTGTTGATGAAATATGGCCGCCACGGACCTACTATGAATCCCAGGTAAGCCACGCCCATCGATCACTTGTTTACAGAATTCAGACTGTCAACATCGATAATCAACACTCACAGTGAAACCAACCAATCTCGACTTTCAAAACAATATAAATGGAGGTCTACTAAGTAAGAAAATACAAATTCCTATATATTTCCAAATACATTTAGTAGCAGCTCCAAATAGTATCTCATATATATGCACACTGCATCTTAAGTTATGAACTTCTTAGAATCTCAATATGAAAGACAAATATATATTCAATCATTTTATTTCATACAATATTATACAAGGACAAGGTTTACTCAGTTTTGAAACATGCAACAAATATCTATTCCGCCATTTTATCATTCACTGGCCAATTGACAAATACAATCTATGAAAATTGCTAAAATAAAATACGGATTAGCAAACATAACAAAATATACAGGGACACTATTTGACAAATGTCTTTTCGTATTGCAATGTCATTTTAAGGCACAACATCTTGGGCCGATTCTATTATGAAATCCGAATCGTCCGGATTTTCTCTCCCAATAATCCGGATAAAAACGTAAATAGATCACAAATGGAGAATCAAGCTGGCCGATATGAGTTTGCTTTTCATGAGTCGAATTCAATTACGTCATTGACCTAATCTATATATGCATTCTCCCAACAATCCGGAAAAAATCTTCTTACTACGGTAACACACGGTCCACCGTGATCGTATTTTAATTATTTTAACTAAATTGGAGAAATGGAAATGTTTACGGAAGTAGCCGAGCGGTAACCGACTGCTACGGTAATAAAGCAGCCAGTTGGTGACGTCAATGTCGTCATCTCTCCGCGATCGCACCGATCGACAGAATGGCGAGATTGGACTCTCCAAACTCTCCTAAAACGGTCACGTGATGGATAATGGAATAGAAATGGAGAAGCCGGACGATCCGGATTTCATAATAGAATTGGCCCCAAATTCACCAGTTATGCCCAAAGCACGGGTATAAGGGAAAGTCGTTTGATGTACAATTAGTTGATATGCAAATACTAAGTACAATATGTAATGTATTGCAATGTATTGTGAACTATGGTCTTATGTTATCCCAATGGACTAATTGAATATCATTAGCAAGTCGTTTAAAGATGCAAAATCAAATTAAATAGTTAATAAAGGGAATTTCTTATCGTACGCGTGGAAGTCCTATAAGCGAATGCCAGTATGAAAGACTAGCATTTTTTCGGAATTTCTCTTTCTCTTTCTAATCAAACAAGAACTCATAGAAATTCTTTAATACACTCACAATTTCATCAACCGATTCGTCCATTTTTAGCTGCTCAGAGCGTCTTTTGCGAAGACGTTGACGATGTCGTTCCTCTCGCATCATGGGCGATGCACCGATTAGGATAGTAAGATTAGACAAATTCAACCCTTTGAAACGGGTCCCAAGCTGATGCTGTACAGTTATCTACAGTATCCGAAAACCCTCCCTTCCCCGAAATCTAACTGGCTGGAGAGTTATACCGCAGATAAACTTAGGGATTTTCAATGCTCAGATAAAAGCATTAAGTTAATTATTGATTGTTTGGAAAATGATACTATTCCTAGAGATTTGTATTTGTGTAGTCGAACAACAACATATATTTGGTTGAATCGAAGCAGGTTGGTTTTCGATAATGGCTTACTTTTTATAAGTAACGAAGACAAACTTCGTTCTAATTTGAAACGATTTATTACACCCGATGATTTGAAAACATTAATCTTGTATCATTATCATTCCTCTAAGACTGCAGGTCATTTCGGTCGAAACAAAACTTATGATCGACTTCGTAAACAATATTGGTGGTACGGAATGTCTAATGGCTGCAAATTATACGTTAAGAATTGTTCGTTATGTAATCAAAACAAAAAGGCATGTCGTAAATCAAAGGCATCTTTAAGAAGTTATCATTCCGCTTATCCCATGGAACGTTTACACATAGATATTCTTGGTCCTTTCATGACTAGTAGTAAAGGAAACAAATATGTTCTAATGATTGTAGATCAATTTACAAAATGGTTGGAGATTATTCCGTTACCAGATCAGTCGGCGGAAAAAGTCGCTAAGAATCTATTAATGAAGTTCATTTGCACATCTGGTTGTCCACTACAAATTCACTCTGATCAAGGAGCTAACTTTGAGTGCAATCTCTTCAAGTTACTGTGTTCTTTACTTGAAATTTGTGAAACCAGGACAACACCATATCATCCTTCCTCTAACGGTCAGGTGGAACGGTATAACAGAACTGTTCTTCAAATGATTAGATGTTATATAGACGGAAAAGGACATGAATGGGACGATAATCTCGCCCTTTTTTCCATGACATTACATTCCGTAGAAAATCAACAAACTGGTTTTACTCCAAACATGATGATGCTTGGATGTGAAGTTTCCCAACCACTGGATCTTCTGTAAGGAACCTCAGATGCTATAAGTTTTGAAGGGGAATTAAATGCCGCCTGCAATTATGTCGTAAAAAATCATAAAGATGCGATTTGAACTTGATGTTTAAAAATATCAAGAAAAAGAGGCGTCAAATGGCGCAGTTATCAAGCCTTTTAAATCGAATCCGTTTGATAGTTTTATGAGATTATTTCCCCTTAATACCGTCCTAAAATCCAAATCCGATGAAAGGAGGGTCATTTTGGATTTAGGTAGCGCTACATCTGGTATTGGCATTACACAAGTCATCACATTCCGCCTGTCCAGATACTCGTTTACTATCAATTGCACCAGGATACACAGATGTTTGATTTGTATACTTGTAATCACATTCTAAAATATAAATTTAGATACGTAAAGTACATGTAACTATATTGTGTATTTAAAAAAAAACGTCTCTAAGTTATGTCTTCGCTTTAAGTTTAACACTAAAGCATGCAGTATTTTCGGACAAATGTGATGATGGCCATATATGTGAATATATATATACGTGATTTCCGCTGAGCATGAGTAACAGGTAGGATTGACCCCTTCAGTTACTCATTCATTCATTTCCTTGACGGTGGCTGTCGGGACTAGTTACGCAAGCCATTAACTTCATTCGTGCACGCGGTTTGAAGCACCGACAGTTCCAAAAGCTTCATTTAGATTTAAATTCGTGTCATCAGGATCTGGTATACTACTCTGAAGTGCAATGGCTGAGAAGAGGAAAAATGTTGAAAATGTTCTTTGACATCCGTGAAGATCTCAGGATATTCTTAGAAAGGAAGGAAGACCCAATGCCGGAACTAGGTGACGATGAATGGATATGTGACTTTGCCTTTTTCGTGGATATCACAACTCACGTGAACGATCTCAACACCAAATTGCAGAAGAAAGGACATTATGTACACGAGTTGTATGCACACGTGAAAGCTTTTCAGAACAAATTGAGACTGTGGATTACTCAGATTCGAGGTGGAAATCTCGCTCATTTCGAAACACTCCGTTCCGTAAGCATGATTCCAGACAAAGTGGATTACTTTTGTGAGCAGATACAAAGTTTGTTGGACGACTTCAGCACCCGATTTCAGGACTTCAAATCGCACGAAAAATATTCCACGCTGACGTTGATAGTGCGCCACCAAAGAAACAAATGGAACTTTTCGAACTTCAGGAAAGAGTGTATCTAAACGTTAAGTTCAATGATGAAACTGATATCGGACATTTGTTTGGATTTGGGGGGTTGAGGAACTGCCATAGTTTTTTTTTATGAAAATGAAGTGAGTGTCGAAGGAACCAAACCATTCTAAAGGTAGCATCCTCTCACTTGGAAAATCATTTACTTCATGCAATTTGAATATGTCAAAGTGATACCAACCTATACTTTGCTTTCTCTAAATGAATATGTGTCTAATTGGAGGTGTGCCTAAATCACTGTGCCTGAATGAAAGTGTGCCAAATAATGAATGTGCCTAATTGAATATGTACCTAATAGAAGATGTCCCTAAATCAATGTGCCTAAATAACGCTGTGTCTAAATGGCATGAGCCTATATGACCGTGTGCCTAAAAGAAGTGTGCCTAAAATACCGTGTCTAAATGAGGTGTTCTTAAAAAATATGTGCCTATATGACTGCATTCCCGTCGGATGCTGCTTATTATTCCTAATTTCAAGGCTGACATGAAGCCTGACCACTTTTGTAATAAACGTCTATTGGTTACCAACTTTTGTAATAAACTTGGCTGTTACAAAAAACTTGGCTGTTACAAAAGTGGGGAAGCTTTACTACAAAAGTTGTGACCCTTGAAGATATTACAAAAGTGGTGACCTAATTTTATTAGAAAAATGGGCGCATGTTATTACAAAACTGGTAAGTATTACAAAAGCGGTTGATTTTATTACAAAAGTGGTGAGCTAATACAAAACTGGACGTTATTACAAAACCGGTTCCTACTTCATCCTATACTAAATATAAAGTTTTACAAATTACCTGACCTGGCCATTGCCAAAGAACCAACATACATCAAAACCAATGCCAACATCAAACTAGAATTTACTACCATTTTGACTGAATGATACTACAGTATAAATGTAGAGAGATAATTATGTGAATTTATATAGAGGAGATAAACGTGCTGTGATATGATTACATTGCATTAATTATCGAGTAAGCATTTTGTCAGTTTTCGAGATTAGTTCGGAGTATATTGTTTTCGTAATATTTTTTTTTTTAAATGGTTGAGTTAAATATTCAGATGATTCCTGGACTAAGAGATATTTTTGTGAATGAATTCTATACATATATAATGAGAGAAACGTTCAATGGAATGTTTCCATTGTGGAAGACTTGCTGTTTTGGTTATTTCATGGCGTAAGCATTTTAATGCCTTATGAAATATATTGTTTTATATTTGTTTTGTGTCTGTTTTTAATTTCAATAATTTAACCATTGGTACGAAAGCTCCGGTTCGGCATTAAATCTGCTGAATCTTGTTCATTTTAATTTGCACAGTTTTACAGAGATTACCACAATACATGTACAGGTAAGTTAGGTCAAAATGTATTTTTTTATAGATGTGTTACGTACAAGTGCACAGCCGTTACTGTTCTATTTGTATGGGTAAGCATTTATTTACAGACGTTAATGTTCTATTTGTATAGGTCAGTTATTAAGAAGTTTACATACGTTACTGTTCTATTTGTATCTAGGTCAGTCATTAAGAAGTTTACATACGTTACTGTTCTATTTGTATGGGTCAGTCATTAAGAAGTTTGCATACGTTACTGTTCTATTTGTATAGGTCAGTCATTAAGAAGTTTACATACGTTACTGTTCTATTTCTTTATGTCAGTCATTAAGAAGTTTACATACGTTACTGTTCTATTTCTGTATGTCAGTCATTAAGAAGTTTACATACGTTACTGTTCTATTTGTATAGGTCAGTCATTAAGAACGATTCGTGTAGTCTTAGTGAATATTTATCGTTTACCTATACTATCTAAAGCCTGCCGCAGACGTGTGTCATCCGACACACGCAAATGACACAAGTGAATAATTTCACTTGTGTCAATTGTCACAGCGTTGCCGCACACGGTGTGTAAATTAACACAGCTGATTCATAGAGATCATGTGACCAAAACAACCGGAGATCACGTGACCAAACAGTATGGCGGATAGTGAAGAATCGTCGGCGTCTGAAGACGAAGAAACTTTAATGTTTTTTTTATTGTTACGTCGTCGACGGTTAACTACATCAAATAGGCACCTATGATCCAGGGGGTGGCTTTTAAAACGAAAGAGGCATGGGGTATGTGATACCCTACTCCGCGAATTGGACGCCGAAGACCCTGAACGATTTCGCCAATTTCATCGTCTGGACAGGGAGTCATTTAATGCCATCTTGGAAATGATATCTCCCTGTATTACCCGACAAGAAACGGCAATGCTCACGACGTACAAACATGGGTAATCCGACCACGCGTCCACCAATTTATCTTCCGATAATACTTCGGACACGACAGTACAGGGCGCCGCCATTTTGACCGAGAGTTGACGCGTGCGCTTTAGACAGAAGTACTGTGTCGAAATACACAGGCTCAGCGCAGACGTGTGTAAATCGACACGCGTGTCGAAAAATATCAAACATGTTTGATGCTGTGAAAGTCAACACGAGTGTTTTAAAACACAGGCTTGTTTCAGCGCAGACGTGTGAAATTATTCACTTGTGTCATTTGCGTGTGTCGGATTACACACGTCTGTGGCAAGCTTAACCCAAAACTCACTATCAAGTATTTAATATATGATTGAAAATATGATAAACTGTCTTTTGTTGCAGACTTTTCCATATTTCGAATAAACATCATCAAGTGGTGAACAAGTGAAATGCTGAGAGAATGGTTCGTTAAAAATTCAAAGAGGTTTGGGTTATATTGAAATAATTGAATAATCAATTTAGAAGCCACATTATATTTTGTTGAAATGTCGAATAAATTCAATGCTGAATTGAATGTTGCTGACTAATTGCGCTAAATTTATATTTTCTGTACCAGATGTTATTAATTTCAACTTGTCTAGAGTAATTACATTTCAAAATATATTTATTTCGACTTGTCCCAGATAATATAGAATACACAATATGTCATGGACAGAAACCACTTCATTTTATCTAAAACGTACATGTAAGCCTACACAAGATTACCTGACCAATACTTAAAATAATTAAACTCGAACCCATAAAAATGTCCTTGATCATTGAACAGTAAGCAAATCACGTTGTTTCATTCCTTGGTAAGTCATCTTCTCATCTTCTGGTAACTCAATTCCTATAAGGGACAAGGGTAACATTGTCTAGTTAATGGTCTTCAAGGTAACAGACTTGTCTATAATTTTCTATAATTTGATATCTGATGTCAGCCATTAAAAAGAGTTCGTAAATCATCTTAGTTTCTCAAGCATATTGTTCTTACACAAATTAAATATATAATATTATATTCGTATTTTCACATGATAAATGCTCCTGAATCAGATAGCTTCGCTTCGTACAGTTACTTTAAAAAATAATGAAATTTTTGGTATTAAGGGACATGATTTGCATCTACTTGACAAACATGGGACACTTCTTAGAGGGATTGTTAAACGGTTTTGTAAATATTATTCATTTGCATGAAGACAGCATTAATCGTTTAGAGAATTTAGTCTCTGTGCGGGATTTTTGTTCAAAAAACGATATAACATTTCGAATTTCAAATTAGGTAGTGTATGTTTTTCCATGTAAGAACGGTACGGAGTTTCGTATGCAATTCAACCCACCGAACCAAAGATAACCACCACACCAACAATTGAAACAACCATTGTTCGAGTGTTCTTTCAAGTTCCCCAGTGTCTCAGTTACTTTCCAACTAAGTTCCAAAACAATATCTTGTGGTGACGTAGGTTTTAAACAGGGAATCATGAATCGCCAGACAAGAATTTGTTTTTGGAGCAAGTAGACCCACCAATGGATCTCTTGACTCCGTGGATTGAAAGGACAAGAGATGAGTCTTTTTTAAAGTTTCTGATAAAATTTGAGAAACAGTGTTTTACAAAAACATTTATTCATTCTTATAATTCAGCCCGGATTCTCCATTTTCATTTTATTATTCATCACGTGACCCTTTTGGCAGAGTTTGGAGAGTTCTGCTTTCTGTCGAGGTTGTGAAATATCGGAGAGATGACGTCACAAAATGACGGATTGTTGTAAAAATTATTTATCTTCTTTACACAATGATTCCAACTTTTACTTGTTTTATTATTTGTCTTAGAAGAACAGGACTTATATTCTATAATGGTTGTTTTTGAAACGTAGAATATTAAGTTTAGGTCTATTTGTATGCACAATATGCAATGTGAGTAACATCGATCGTCTGCTAGACTAGGCATAAACCTCTACACACTGTATGACTACATTGAGAATTGAATTGAATTTTTTCTCTCATTTAGAAACAACAGAAATAATTTCGTCCTCATCAGATTGTGTTGTTGCTGGTATACGTTCTTGATCGATTATTTTCATCTAAAATCTCTAATAAATATTCATGTCTCCTCGATTTTGCATGAGACCGGAGAAACCGAGTATTCAATCCGGAGAATCCGGACTGCATAATCGAATTGACCCAAAACAACTTGCACATATATAATGAGTGAGGTCAGAACTCGGGGTTAGTGTTAGTTAGATTTCGGTGGAGGGAGGGTTTGAATCTCCCAAATGTACAGGCCTAGGATGGAACAAATACTTTATTGAGAAAATGGGATTAAGGGTCTGGATTCAGGCTTTTCTTCTGTTGTGATCTGAAAGTAGAAAAAATAAGAACTCGCCCGTTGGGCGAGTAGTATAGTATCTGCTAATTAATAATTGGTTTTAGTTTGCTATGAACCAGATTGTCATTAAAGTTCTGATTTTTTGAGTAGGCAACTATCATTTTCTGCTTATAAACATGGGGAAATTTCTCTTGAAGACTCTTGTAGTGGGTATGAACTATCTTGCTTGCTCGATTACTGGTTGTATTAAACGGGACAACAAAGGGTGCTATGCCTGCAAAATGATGAATATTGAGTCCTATAGGTCTTGCTGTATTCAATGTCTCAATCCAGTAGGCTTCTCTGGATTGTCTGAATTTGGTGGTTTCATCTTCCGGTAAATCAATTTCTATACGTTCAATTGGGGTTAGGGTGAGATCGTTTATTGAATGGTCATCGAGGTTGAAATGATTAGAAACGGGCTTGTCTTTCTTTAATTTTATATCTGATCTATGGGCATTGAATCGAGTGCGTAAATTATTCTTAGTTTCTCCTACATATTGTTTGGGGCATTTCTGACATGAAATTAAATAAATTGCATTTGAGCTATCACATGATAAATGCTTCTTTCTTGGTTCTTCGCTTGAAGCAGTCTGTCTTAAAAAATTATCCTGTCTAGCAGCCACTGCCTGGTAAACGGGCAAGAAAAACATATAAGAAAACAATAACACTGCACTAATCTAATCTTGAGCTCTGACCTCTGTTTCCTGTAAACCCCTAGGGGTTAGTGTTCAAGGTATATGAAAACGCATGTTACGCCAGTTTTCTGAAACCATTAGTTCGGATTAGTGGAACAAAAGAGTAACACTAGATTAACACTAGTGTTAAATTGTTCCAAAAAGGCCTAAAAGTGTACTGTTATCTCAGTGTCAACCAACACTTTTCATCGAGGTCAGAACTCGAGGTTAGTGTTACACTAGTGTTACACTTTCATACTAATCTAACACTAACCCCGAGTTCTGTTCTGACCTCACTCAATCTCATTGTATATAAGTATATGTCAATTTATATGTTGTATATTTCATGTTAAAGAAAATTAATTTATTTGGAAACTTTTATTTTATATTTGTTATTTAATTATCATGATATATGATATCAATTAAACGACAACAACTGACACAGATAATATCACTGTAACACGATTAGTCAATATAATCAGGTTACTAGTTCATGAATTTCAACAAAATTTATGATGTATCATCTACATTGATTTTTCAATTATATTTCTTGCACACATAATTTCATTACGTTATATTAATGTTTTGTAGCTGTTTCAAATTGGGTTAAGGTATAAATTATTCATACAATATGTATTTCTAATTTCTAATTCTTCCAAAAAGATCATAAATTGGGAATTGTAAAATATATACCACCCAGCTTTTATTCTACATCATTTCTCACCCCAGTTTGTTTTATCTGCATAACCTGATCCCAGTTACATTCCCTGAATATTCCACATCTAACCTCCATTCATTTTCTTTATGTTCAGAAACTACAACAACCACTGGCAAGAAGCCAGACACCGTAGAACTAATCGTCAACCAAACCAACTCCAAGTACCCTATAATGGCCCTGTATTTCACCGACACTACCACCTACCAATCGTCGACCACCTAACAACCAAACCAGTTATGTTCCACCCCATCGCCGACCAACCTATAACTCAGCTTACCCACCGAGAAATTACCACCGACCTAACCAAGAACAGAAACGACCACCCGCCCATCCACGCCAACCAGTACCCACGCTTAAGGCGGAAGAACCATTTGTTAAGGTCAACCATTACACTTCAGCAGCAAGGTCAACCTGCGTTTACTTTCAAGCACAAGGTCCATGAATTGGATAGCTTCATTCGTCTAGCAATGAATTCACCAGCTGTCGACGCGAATATTAGATTCCTCAATCGGAAATGGCTCTCAAAGGTGACGCAGGCCCTGATCGACCATTACCATTCCACCATTGAAGAGAAGTTAACCACCATCCGTTCCAAGTCTTTAGCACCACCTGCCGTCGACCGCATTATATCCCATGCCCTATCCTGGATCCGTCGCTCTTTCGGGAAACATCTTACCCAATCCGTCATTACCAAATTTTAACGATTAACAGTACCAAGGCCAGAGTCACCATATCTATACCAACTGCAATGGATATTGACCTGAATACAGCAGCACCTACTAGGGTCGACGCCGTATTGAACCAAATCCCTAAACGTGCCCGAAGTTCACCTACACCTAGTCCAGCAGACGTTGGTGCACGTTCGCGTAGAGAGGGCATCCCTCTTCTCTTTTCTCTTTTAGATTCCTCCTCTACCATCCCATCTGAATCATCACCACGGAATCGGGTTTCGTAAATCGTTCTGCCTTCTGTAAATATTTGGATCAGCAGGAAACCCCGAATTCTCCGTCCAAATCAAGCCGTACATCCAAACCATCCCCTCCTCGTACCAGGTCTCGATCACTATCTAACGCTATATTTACACCATCTTCCACTTGTGTACCAGTTCCAATCACCCCATCGACAACCATTATATCCGTTACCAAACCCTTCTATCATCGAACAACTGACAAACCATCATGGACTCTACCCACTCTGCAGAAATCAACCTTAATTATGGGATCTTCTAACCTGAACAGAATTACCAAAACTGCTTCAGACACCGAGATACATTCGTACCCTGGTGCCCAGATCCATCACATCCAATCCATCATTGATTCGTACGACCATGTTTTCAAACCAGCTACCTTTATCTTGTATGTAGGTCTCAACAACCGTTACCAAGTCCAGAAATTAATCACCGCCGCCAACCGAACCTTTCCTAAATCCAGAATTTTCCTCACCTGTATACCTATCTCTCATAAAATCACAAAGAAAGCACAACAGAACCTAAATACCTTGAACAAAATGATGATGGACTCCAAAACCAACGAAGAAGAATTTGAACCACTTGATGGTCTACATTGTTCTCCAGATACAGCAAACAGCATTTATTTATTTTGGATACACCAATTTCAAGCATCGAGTAAGTTGTCTTTAAACTAATTACTAGGCCGAACTGTAGTTAACTTGAGCCGTAAAATTCTCACACCCCTTCAGCATTCAATCTTAGACCGTGGACTTAAATTTATCCCGACCCTTGACTATCTTCGTCCATCTATTGAACGATTTCAACGCAATCTGAGCTGTACTTATTTTTTTCGAAACCATGAGTTGTGTAGATATTGGGCGAAATTCATGGTTGACTTCTATTCAAACTATTCGTTGTTAATAAAGAGTCTTTAAGTTTCCATAAATTTTATATACTCAGCAAAATACTGTTGTAGTCTTGCAGATAACTTTACAGGTTTTACTACAATGACAAAATACAAAATCTTCATAAGCACATGTTTACATAATAATAAATGCAAGGGGAAATATAAGCTAATATCAATACAAATCACTCATGATTGCACAGTCAGTGGCGGATCCAGGGAGGGGCGTAGAGGGCGTACGCCCCCCCTTTACTTTGTCTTTTTTTTTCTTTTTTTTTAAAAATGGGGAGAATACGACATCAAAAATGTCTAACCCATTAACGTTTACTATAAAACATACATGGTCCACGTCAGAAACCGTTAAATTAGTACAATTTATACTTATTCTATGTTTTTAAGAATGGGGAGAATACAAATCAAAAATGTCTAACCCATTAACGTTTACTATAAAACATACATGGTCCACGTCAGAAACCGTTAAATTAGTACAATTTATACTTCTTCTGTTATGTTTTAAAGGCAAAAAAAAGGTCCAAAAAATGTTCACCTCGCTGCGCTCGGCAAGGCTTTAGATATACGCCCCCCCTTTCCAAAATCCTGGATCCGCCCCTGACAGTCAACTCACATATAATAATTAAACGCAAATTAAGACAACAATACTAATAATAATACAGCTAGCAGACGATTTTTACTTCAATAAGTATGGAGGTCAATTTACGCCATTAATCAATTCTCTACCGATTTGTCTAATTCACTAATTCAAAGACAAAAGTCAAATATCTTAATACCTAATACTTATAATACATACAACATAATGATTGAAATGTTAAAATCAAATGCTTTTATTCACATGTAACTTAACTAATGTCTTTTCAAATAATTCATTTAGCATTTGCCAAAAAACTTTGTTGATAAACCACCAGCATATTTGATTAATAACAGAAGTATATTGTCAATTGTAAAATCTCATTTCTAAATTGAAAAATATCGTGTAAAATGTCTTATGTATTATCTCAAATGTAATATCTTTTATGCAAATTACCAAGGTCACGACCCTATTAAATATTCAGCAGTGTTACGTCATTCGTTTACAATATGAACGCTCCCAACTTGCGTTCGGGCGAAACACACTGGGAAGCCTAACTAAGAGAAGGATATGTAGAGTTGCAGGCAGCTTAGTATCTGCTCAATCGTTACATGATTCAAAACATCAACTCGAATCGGTCTGTAATATTTTGATGACAATTGATCTTGAACTAAGTGAGGAACTAAATTTAAATCTTACTAATTGTTGAACACAACTTGGGCAATGTATGTATTACATTGACCCATAGGCGTACGGGAGGTTTTGAAACTGTGGGTGCGGGAGAGATTTGTGCCCGAATCTCGGACCCGAATTCTACTGAACGCGGAGCCGCGTCGGGCCAAGCCCGACTACGAGAAGCGCTGAGGGCTTATTGGACGAGAGGGATGAGAAAAAAACATGAAATATGTTCACAATGTCGGAATTCATGCACAAAAGTGATCATGAAGGGTTACTAATTTTATACTCCATGAGAATATTCATCAAAAACGGCTGTAAACTGTAAGTAGGCCATGATACATGGGATGATGGAGATCTGATGTTTTGGGATTAGTTTTCCTCCAAAATTCTTTTTGATAACGAATTCAGATTGATGACGGAATTTTTTCTGGTTTCATACCAAAAATACCGAATGACGATGCCCAGTGATCAAATCCGAAACCTCCATGAATCCTAAAGTGCACAAGACTTCCACACGAATATCTCGATATTCGGGTATTTTGCTTCAATAGAATCTAGGGATTCGGGCAGGAACTGCCCGAATATGTCGAGAATTTTGCAATTGCCTCCGGGCGCCCAAAATCTAGACACCCAAAAGTGTGCCGCGCGGCGTCCAGGATGCTTGACAGTGACGTAGAATATAAGTGGTACAAATTTTTATATATATATTTTTGTTTCTAGGTGGAGGGGTAAGGCGGGGTGGTGGGGGGGGGGCGTGGTGAGAGCCACCGTCAAGGAAATGAATGAGTGGGTAACTGTAACTGTTACTCCTGCTCAGCGGGAATCGCGTATATATAAATATAAACTACCCCCCCCCCTCCAATTATAGGCGTTGGCATGTAGGTATAATAGGGGCGCTGAAATTTACATTGCCCCCGGGCGCCCAAATACCTAGAGCCGCCACTGCGTTCGGGTGAACCCCTGAGTTATCCCACGGGTTGCCCCACACTGTTATTATTATTATTATCATTATTATTATTAGATATCAATGGGTTTCCCGGGAAAGCTTCTAACCGTTCAGGTGATTTAGTGGTACATGTATTCTTTATAATATTCCAATATTTCCTAAATGTTTCCTTCTCTTAGATAAGCTTCCCAGTGTGTTTCGCCCGAACGCAAGTTGGGAGCGTTCATCGTGTAAAAGAATGACGTAACACTGCTGAATATTTCATAGGGTCGTGACCTTGGTAATTTGCATAAAAGATATTACATTTGAGATAATACATAAGACATTTTACACGAAAGATGTTGCACTTATCATTTTGCAACCGACATTTTTCAATTTAGAAATGAGATTTTACAATTGACAATATACTTCTGTTATTAATCAAATATACTGGTGGTTTATCAACAAAGTTTTTTGGCAAATGTTAAATGAATTATTTGAAAAGACATTAGTTAAGTAAAATGTGAATAAAAGCATTTGATTTTAACATTTCAATCATTATGTTGTATGTATTATAAGTATTAGGTATTAAGATATTTGACTTTTGTCTTTGAATTAGTGAATTAGACAAATCGGTAGAGAATTGATTAATGGCGTAAATTGACCTCCATAAATAAGACCATGTCTATGTACGAGGGAAATGTCTGCTTCAATACAGTCAGAAAAACGAACAATAATACGGTTTACATAATATGTCAGCGTTAAAATACACGGTTTACGTATAGAGCATTCCTTATAGTTTATTATGTGTCACTCACTATTTGTAGAAAAACATTTCTTCTTATGTTACGTTGCGTCTTATAACGTTTTCGTTGAATAATATTGAAAAAAAATATATATATTTTGAAACAAAGACACATTTCCTTTACAAGGAACACTTTTTTCGATACAAATGACCTTTTGGCCGTAACAATAGTATTATTATTAAAAAAAAAGTGACAAAGGTTCATGTTGTGTCATTCTAAATAGGGAAGATTACATCATGATATATGATATCAATTAAACGACAACAACTGACACAGATAATATCACTGTAACACGATTAGTCAATATAATCAGGTTACTAGTTCATGTATTTCAACAAAGTTCTTGATGTATCATCTACATTGATTTTTCAATTATTAATACGCCCACTAGCAGCTTTGTTCGAAAAAGAACACATCAAATATTTAACCTGTCGTCATAGGCCTACATTTCGTTCAGAACTTAAATTAAGTGTCGTCTAAACATTTTTTTCTCTCGATTTCATCAAGGGTTCAGCATTCATCAAGATAATCAAAATTCTTCTGTTTATGAGCTAAAACTAAAACCTATTTTGAACGAAAAGAGCAATAAGTCATATCAAATATTTTTTGATTTTCGATAGGGTTTATCGTGTGATAATAAACTCAATAGGATTCATTAAAATCTTATTGAAAAAGAATTGTGCCTTCTAGAGTGTTAACAAGCTAAAAATCAAACGCGTTTTAAAGAACAAGGGCAATAATTCATATTAATTTTTTTACGATTCGTTTGATTTTTAATAGGGTTCATTCTTGGGTGATAATAAACAATTTCAGCAAGTTTCGTCAAAATCTGTAAAGAATTGTGACTTGTAGAGTGTTAACAAGCTAAAAATCGAAAGCGTTTTAAAGAACAAGGGCAATAATTCATATTAAATATTTTCCAATTCTTTTGATTTTCAATAGGGTTCATCCTTGGGTGATAATAAACAATTTCAGCAAGTTTTGTCAAAATCTGTAAAGAATTGTGACTTGTAGAGTGTTAACAAGCTAAAAATCAAACGCGTTTTAAAGAACAAGGGCAATAATTCATATTACATTTTAATCGATTCTTTTGATTTTCAATAGGGTTCATCCTTGGGTGATAATAAACAATTTCAGCAAGTTTCGTCAAAATCCGTAAAGAATTGTGACTTGTAGAGTGTTAACAAGCTAAAAATTAAACGCGTTTTAAAGAACAAGGGCAATAATTCATATTAAATTTTTTTCGATTCTTTTGATTTTCAATAGGGTTTATCCTTGGATGATAATAAACAATTTCAGCAAGTTTCGTCAAAATCTGTAAAGAATTGTGACTTGTAGAGTGTTAACAAGCTAAAAATCGAACGCGTTTTAAAGAACAAGGGCAATAATTCATATTAAATTTTGTTCAATTCTTTTGATTTTCAAAATCCGTAAAGAATTGTGACTTGTAGAGTGTTAACAAGCAATTGTGGACGGACGGACGGACGGACCGACGGACATGGGTGACGGCAATATACGCTCCACATTTCATGTGGGCGTATAAAAATTGGTTTGAAAATCTAGTTTATAGAGCGTTTACGAGCAAATGTTAACGGACGATCAGGTGTGCCTACAATATACGTCCACATAGAGAGATGTGCTAAAAAAAAGGCCATCTGCGCCCCTGGTTATATGATGACAGTGATCGGTTTGGACATTTTTTGTATGTTTGGGCAAGTTGATATCACTGTTTTGAATCGATTGCTGGGAATTTTCGGCCAGCTTGACAACTTGAATCTAGATCTAATTGAAAAAGTGGTCAAATTGACTTCAGGGATCAATAATATGCTGAGGTAAGATGATATAAGTTAAAGTTTAATCAAATCAGAATTTCATACAAAACATAAAGCAATAATAATAATTACTAAAACATAAAAAGAAGTTTATACAAAACAATATAATATAGAAATTATAATAACATAAATATCATTTCATTTATTTTAGGTGTTTGACGTAGAGGGTTTGTATACTCGATTGAACCAATACACTCTGAAAAAAAATTATTTATAACTTTATTTGCTTATTTCATTTTTATATAAGTAGGCTGAGATGGTGAAGATGACCTCACACTAAATATAAGAAAGAGAGATAAAGAGATATCAATCTAAGAGAATTAGGGATCAACAATAAAACATACTTTGATCTGGGTGATATATGATAGCAGGAGAAATGTCAATCAACACACTATTGAAGAAAATCAGTCCAGTCGTTACAATGTAGAATTATTATGTGTGTTAAATATGAAATGTTATTGTTACATGGTGTATTGTTATGATTAAGGTTGAATGTGTGTCCTTGTATGTTTGTCAATTTACATTTGGTAAAGGTATAGGCTTTCACTCAATTGTGATGATTTTTTATATGACTTGTTAAATGACTTTTTTGTCTAAATGACTTATTACAAAAATCACAAGTATAGGGTTTCTCTCCAGTGTGTGTCCTTGTATGTTTGTCAATTTACCTTTTGTAAAGGTATAGGGTTTCACTCAATTGTGATGATTTTTTATATGACTTGTTAAATGACTTTTTTGTCTAAATGCCTTATTACAAAAATCACAAGTATACAGTTTCTCGCCAGTGTGTGTCATTGTATGTCTTGTTAAATGAGCTTTTCGTTTAAATTACAAACATCACAAGTATAGGGTTTCTCTCCAGTGTGTGTCCTTGTATGTACTGTCAATTCACCATTTGTCTTAAATGACTTATTACATACATCACAAGTATAGGGTTTCTCTCCAGTGTGTGTCATTTTATGTATTGTTAAATGAGCTTTTTGTTTAAATGACTTATTACAAACATCACAAGTATAGGGTTTCTCTCCAGTGTGTGTCCTTGTATGTCTTGTCAATTCACTTTTTGTCGTAAATGACTTACTACAAATTTAACAAGTGTAAGGTTTCTCTCCAGTGTGTGTTCTTGTATGTACTGTCAATTCACTTTTTGTCACAAATGACTTGCTACAAACTTCACAAGTGAAAGGTTTCTCTCCAGTGTGTACCCTCCTTGTATGTACTGCCAAATTACTTTTTTCACTACATGCATAGCCACAAACTTTACAAGTATAGGGTTTCTCTCCAGTGTGTGTTCTTGTATGTACAGTCAATTTACTTTTTGTCACAAATGACTTACTACAAACTTCACAAGTATAAGGTTTTTCTCCAGTGTGTGTCCTCGTATGTATTGTTAAATTACTACTTTGGCTAAAAGACTTATTACAAACATCACAAGTGTAGGGTTTCTCTCCAGTGTGTGTCCATGTATGTCTTGCCAATTTCGATTTTGTCGTAAATGACTTACTACAAACATCACAAGTATAGGCTTTCTCGCCAGTGTGTGTCCTTGTATGCATTGTCAATTCCGATTTTGTCGTAAATGACTTACTACAAACATCACAAGTATAGGGTTTCTCTCCAGTGTGTGTTCTTGTATGTACTGTTAGTTGATTTTTTGTTGGAAATGACTTGCTACAAACTTCACAAGTGAAAGGTTTCTCTCCAGTGTGTACCCTCCTTGTATGTACAGTCAATTCATCTTTTGTCGTAAATGACTTACTACAAATTTCACAAGTGTAAGGTTTCTCTCCAGTGTGTGTCCTCCTTGTATGTAGAGTCAAATTACTTTTTACACTACATGCATAGCCACAAAATTCACAAGTATAGGGTTTCTCTCCAGTGTGTGTCCTTGTATGATCTGTCAATTTACTTTTTGTCTTAAATGACTTACTACAAACTTCACAAGTATAGGGTTTATTTACTAGTGGATCTTTACTTGTGTTATCATTGTTGTTTCCACTAGGATTTGAAGAAGATAATAATGACTGACATGTATGAAATTCCCGAAGACATGTTTCTTTCCTTACTGGATTTGTCAACTTGTGAACTTGGTACTGAAGATTTTCAGTGCAATTTTGTAAGGAACTGGAGTTGAGAACTACTCCTTTTTCATTCTGAAAATTTGCCCATCCAAAGGCAGCATGTCTTCCTTGATAGACTGTCTGTCTAAGAGAGATAACTCTTGTTAACACTAGTTGTATCTTTGTAAACGTTGGTCTCATTAGCATTATTGGTAATCATTATTGTAATGAACAGGTCATTAACGTTTTACACAGGTATTCCCTCGATTATTTACGAAGTTGACATTTTAGACACACCAAGCTTTGTGAATGAAAAACTCATAAAATTTAACATTATGAGAGTGTGAGTCATTCTAAAATCTACTAACAGTTGCGTCTGAATGGTAGATTAACATACATTATATCATATTAGAAGATTTCAATTTATTGTAAATTCATTTTTATTAAATATAACAGTCAACTATCTCAGAAAAAGTTGACAAAGCCAGCCATCTTGCCGATTTCCGGTTATGACGTAATGTTGATTCGCACGTGCCGCCTTGACTCACTTCCATGACGTGAACTTCAGCTTTCGTCAGTCTGTCCTCGAACGTTGGCCAAGAAAGACGTGTACAGCATTCCCTTACAATAATGGTGAGAGACATGCCGAAACGTCGGTCATGTAGCCCTGCTGTCTTAGAATAAAGCAAACATTCCCATCCTGTCCCAACTTGCTCCCTCAAATCACTCATATTAGAATGGCACCGTCCTTTGGCCATTTCTCTTAGAAATGACAGCTTGACATATTATTAGAATTGGTTTTGTTACGAGAGTAGTTTTCCTATTTGAGAATTAAAATAGTAAAGTTAAAATCAAGCCTTCTTTATCTTAACTATCTGTTTATCTAGACGCAATCTAATTAAAATTAGATTACATTTCGTTTCGGTTATTTTTTGATTGTCAACTCCATGTAATCTAAAGACTTGTATAAGGAGGTCATCTTCTGGTTACGAATAAGCTATTTATAGCACGTGCCACCCCTCTGCCAATCAGAACACCGTTTATATTTAAATATTTTGTATTGCGTCATAATTTTCCCACAATGCATATCAATGCATAGACCCGCGATCTTGAAGGTAGTTTTTGATTGGCTGAAATTTTCGTCACTTGAAGATGACCTCCTTATACAAGTCTTTAGATTACATGGAGTCGACAATCAAAAAATAACCGAAACGAAATGTAATATAATTTTAATTAGATTGATCTAGACGCAACCTATTAGGTCCATTTTAGAGGGTGGGCTTAAAAGTTCATAGCCTGACTAGGAAGGAGTTATGCCACAGTGATGAAATTTGGCACGCATTAAATTCAACATTTTCTGATACTAACGACATGGTTTATTTTTCAACATTGTCACCCCTGCGGTCCACACACTTCTTCCAGCGGTGTTGGGGTGCTTGGATGCCGGTGGTATAGAAGCTCTCATCGTAATCACCAACAAAGTCCTCAACTGCAGATTTGGCACCATCATCAGTCCGGTACCGCTTCCCAACCAAGTGTTTTTTCATGTTCTGGAACAGAAAATAGTCAGATGGTGCCAAATCTGCTGTTGAGGACTTTCTTGGTGATCTTGGTGAGAGCTTCTCTACCACCGGGATCCAAGCACCCCAACACCGCTGGAAGAAGTGTGTGGACCGCAGGGGTGACAATGTTGAAAAATAAACCATGTCGTTAGTATCAGAAAATGTTGAATTTAATGCGTGCCAAGTTTCATCACTGTGGCATAACTCCTTCTGAGTCAGGCTATGAACTTTCCAGCCTCCCCTCGTAAACAGTATAGTTTTCAATATTGGCGACGCTTCTGTGATAAATCTGTATTAAAAAGTACACCGGAGGCATAAGTAAGAAAAATCCCCGCCCAATAAAACCGCAAAAGTAAAGCAATAGCCTTTTACAAACAAAAAAACAGCTTTGTTTACATTCGTGCCCTGTAAGCCATTGGACACCTTCTGTTACTTATATTACGTAGACACTATTTTTCAACATTGACCCTATTTTATTATTATTGACAGAGCGTCAAAGACCTGTGGTGTGGATATGTTGGTCTATTTGAAAAGTGCAAAATTTCAACTTATAGTTTGTTCACAATTTGATCATAAACCTTGTTGTAGGAGCGTAGACAGAATACCAACTGTCTGATTTACCTGATTTACCTGATCTTCGATCTGTAATAAGCAATAAATGCTTCTAGATCACCTTGTGATTTTTTTTTGTGTGCATAGTCAACAAAGTATACGGACAAGGTAAACCGATGGTCGGATACGTAGTAGACATTTTTCACATGAAATTTTTAGGAGGGAAGTGTATTAATTTTATATTGAAAATTTTCAAAACTTATATTTTCATGGGCCTAAGGCGTTCTAAGATACATGACATGCAATTGACAACCATATTTTGAATATTTGTGACATGAGAGAAAAAATTCAATTCTTACTCACAGTTTACATTGCAATAAAACTTGATGCCAAAATCTTTGGGCAATTACTACATGAAAATATTAGCAGTAAAAAGTCTGTAGCCACGGGAAAACTGTGGTGAAACTATTAATTTCAAAACCGGTGTCAAGGGCAAGGGAATCTGAGTTACTACACGTGGTCTCAAAATTGTGACTAAAAACTAAAGTTTATATAAATAACTCTACAGACACAACACAATTCTTGTTGTCGGTCAGAAAGTAATGAAATTAACAATAACTTACGCTTAAAAACAAACGGTTTGATAAAATTCTTAACATTTTTAACTTTGAAAGACGATTTTACGAAATACAAATGTCGAAAACAATTTTTATTAACATGTACTTCCGGTCTTGCGTAATAACCTCACTTTCATTTATAGGACAATTCGACCAAACATGCAAACTTTTAGGATGAATCGACCAATCAGCCAATAAAAGTATATATTCTTCAATGAACTGGTCAGTGTAGAGATCAGAAAGTTGGAAATAAAAAATAAGAGCAGGCTAGTGCTGCTTTCCTGGCAAAATTTCCCATATTGTTACGGGAATTGATCTCCCTTGTTTACAGTCTTGATTATCCAGTTACTAGTTACAACAAGTTTACGAGTGCACATCGGCAATCTCCGCTGATGTACGAAGACTGGTATCAGAACGAGACCAAACCCGTGCAGAAGTTGTTATGAACTTGTTATGAACGCACGTGCGTGCTAAACCAATCAACAGCCGATGACTGGCTATATAAACCAAACAACGCGTATTGTTCAACACAACAGATTAGGAGCTACATCGAATGTACGACTGGATTTGCTATGTAACCGGATTGTATTTAAGTGTACATAAAGTTTTACTTATTACTTGTTGTCATTTCCAACACTATACTTTACCCACAGCAGAGTTGAGTAGTTACTCCTCTGCCATGTAGCGATTCCGCTACATTTGGTGTCAGAAGTGGGATTAATTGTATTTTGTTGGATATATTTTGTACATGTACTAATTATTCAGATTTATTTTACAGAATAATAATTGAAGACGACAGATAATAGAGTTTTGAGCTGAATTAATTGTAAGCCATAATTCTATTTTTTGATACATTCGACGGTTACTCTGTCGGTATCAACACGTTGATTAAGTACCTACCTAGAAGGCTTTTAGCTATCTTGGTATTACACGTAGGATAGGTACGCACGTGGTCCTCATTTGAGTTATGACCCGAAAGTGATTTTTGTATAGGTTTTTATTATTTCACATCTTAAATCTTGCACTGGTCTTCTAATAGAAGCCAAATCACTTGTACTTTACAATATCGGCACTTATATTTCACGTAGGATAAGTTTACACGTGCTCTTTTCACCGTAAAAAGTGAAAATCGAGCTCACAAGCACCTTATTTAAGACATTATTTATTTCACGTAGGATAAGTTTGCACGTGCTCTTTTCGCCGTAAAAAGTGAAAATCGAGCTCACAAGCGCCTTATTTAAGACATTATTTTTATTACCATGTACTCGACATTTCCTCCGTCCTGAGAAGTTTTAAAGATTTCTTATTTGATTTAACTAAACATGGCTGAAGGAAAATCAATTAACATACAAACCGCTACTGCGGAAGAATTAAAACAGATAAGGCATGTAGGGGATAAGATAGCCGAACGTATAGTTCAAATAAGAGATAGTCAGGATACCCCAATAACTTTAGATCAAATCATAGGTATAGGGAAATTAAATCAGAGTCATTGGGAAGAAATGATCGAGACGGGCGAAATATCAGGGCTGGAAATACCTGACCCATTGTCCGACATAGATGAATTGACATTAAACACCACAGACATCCCTCAAATTACGCAGCAATCGGATGGTCGCATGGGTGAAATGATAAATCTAATGCAAAATATGTCGACACAGTTTTCAAATCAAATACAAAATCTGTCGACACAGTTTTCAAATCAATTTGCACATATAGAAAGACGCATTGAACGGGTGGAAGATAAGACCAAACCTAGGGCACAATTACCAAATTTACCTACATTGTCAACAGCTAGTACAAAGCCCACTCCACGCCGTTCTAAGTACGTTTTGCCTACAAAATTAAAAGACACGCCGAACGCTGTAAAAACCGAGTTGGCGCGTTACGAGAGAGCATTGCTCGCAGAGTCAAAGCCAGTAACAAAAATTGACACGGCTTCTCCTAGGAAAGGCCACAGTCACAAAACTGACTCTTCGGACAATACCGACATAGCCTCGGACGCCAAGTCTGATTCAACTCAGAACTCGAGTTCCGAGTCGGAATCGGACCATAGACATAGACGACAAAGAAATAGGCGAAGACGGCATAGCCCGAGTCCACAGAAACCAAAAATGCCAACCTTCTCCGGCGACCCTAAAACTAAATGGGAGCCATTTATATTACATTTTGAACGAATCGCTCGACACCAAGAATGGTCGAATACCAAAAGATTAGATCGACTAATGGACTGTTTACGAAATTCCGCTCTTGAATACGCAGATAAGCTTTCTTCTGATCTATCATATAGAGAAGTTAAGAAGGAATTAAACTTTCGTTTTAGCGAGAAAGAAGAACCTGTTTCTGCCAGGCGCGAATTACAATCTTTACGTCAACTCGAAACGGAATCACTTGCTGAATTTGCTCAACGTGTCCAAACGTTAGCTATGGATGGCTATACGGACGCGAACAGTAAAACTAGGAATCAAATAGCTATTGAATGCTTTCTCCGCGGTTGTAAGGAGAAGGATGCCGCACAAAAAGCTATGGAAAACAATCCGAAATCGGTTCAAGACGCTTTGAAACATATGAGACTATTTTTAGCTAATCAGAAAAGTTTATTTGGCACTAAAAACTTTTCACATCGACAAGTAAACTTTAAGTCCGAATCGGATACAGAAACTGATAAAAATGCTAGTGAGGTCAATCTTGTTACGATAGGGAAACAACTTGATTCTATTTTCAGTAAAAGGTTTGACTCTTTACTTGACAAATTGACAGAGATCACTAAAGCTAATCGGACAGAAAACCAGAGGCATGACGTACCTACTCCTAGAAATAATTCTAATAGTAACAATGACGAATACAGGGAGGCAAGAACTTCCCCTAGTTATCCTGAGCGGAACAGATATCGATACGATAGTCGTACTTGGACAAATAGTAATCGGAATGATAGACCGTATCGAGACTACGAACAACCTTGGCGAAACGAACGTTATAATAATAGACAAGGACAAGATCGTGAACCGTCTCGTCGTTATGATAGACGTTCCAATAACTATGACAAAGACTATAGAGTGAGACGCAGTGACAGAACAGAGTCGGATACTGAACATTCTCAGTCTGACTCCGGACGATCTCGAAGACGAGAAAAGAGGAATAATGATTTTTCACCAACTCGTGATACGAGATCCAATTCTAAACATAGAAGTAATTCAAGGTCTAATAACACTTCACCAGACGCTAGGATTCGATTGTCAAAACAATTAAATTTAATATTACCTGTGTTAGTGAATCAATCTAAAATTAACGCAGTTGTCGACACAGCTGCTATGCTTACATTAGTAAACGAAAACTTATGTAAAACTTATAATGGACAATTAATTTTTAAGGAAATAATTAAACTTTCAGGATTAGGAGACCAGCTTGTTTATGCGCAACGCGTTTCAGGCATGTCAATTAAAATAGGTAATCAATATTTTGACTGGGATGTGTACATGGTTGCTATGGACGATGACATAATTTTAGGCTTAGACTTTTTGGCGCATCATAAATGCGTAATAAATATAGAACGTCCTTCAGTTCAAATCGGCAACGAAACAATCAACGCTGATTTAAGATCTTACACTAGTAAAGACAATTTATCTGAAGTATTAGTCAGTAAAAGGTTAACGATACCTCCAAATTCAGTAGGTTTATGTAGTGCAGAACTTTCGAAACAAATCGAAGGGGATTTTGTGACTGAACCTAATCCAAGCAATAATAAAGGGTTGTTAGTCTCATCTACTGTAGGGAAGTCTAAATACACCGTATTTCGTGTAATTAATGACTCCGATTCATTCAAAACTTTATTAAAAGAAAGGACATCATATAGGAAATGCTGAGAGAATAATCGGAAAAACTTTACCCGAAATTAATTCATTTTTGCCAACATCTAGTTCTCGAAGTGACTTGATTGACTCGGATACGATTTCGAAAGGCCCCAGCTTTTCAATTAATACGGTTGACGTGGATACCACATCAATCACTATTCCAGCTCACTTACAAGATTTGTTTGATAAATCCCGTGATAATTTAGCTATGTCCGAAAAGATTAAATTAGCAGAATTATTAACAAAATATCAGGATACTTTTGCTAAACATGATTTAGACTTAGGATGTTTTTCTGAAATAACCCATACCATTGACACCGGAAGTAATCCTCCTGTGAGGCAGAAAATGCGCAGAACACCTGTTCATTTTCAAGATCAGGAATATGACCATCTTCAAAAATTACTAAAGGAAGGAATTATTCAGCCATCCTCATCTCCATTTTCCAGCGCACCAGTATTAGTAAGAAAGAAAGACGGTTCCTTACGATGGTGTATTGATTTCAGAGCATTGAATAATATAACGGTTAAAGATAGATTTCCTTTACCAAATATTCAATATTGCTTACAGACATTACAGGGGACATCTTTATATTCTACCCTTGACATGGCTTCTGGGTACTACCAAATAGAGGTTGAACCATCGGATCGTCATAAAACCGCTTTTATAACAAGATACGGACTATACGAACACATCCGCATGGGTTTTCGCAACTTTTCAAAGAGCAATGAATTTAGTTCTAAGAGGTCTTACTTGGCACGATGTTTTAGTATATTTAGATGATATCGTAATTTTAGGAAAATCTTTTGAAGATAGCTTAACAAAACTTGAAGAGGTATTCAAACCTTTTCGGCAGTATGTTTTAAAATTCCTACTGATAAGTCTAAATTACTTTCATTTCTAGGCTTTGCTAGTTACAATCGTGATCATATTGCTAAATTCGCTGACAAAACAAGTTTACTTTTTACATTGGCTCATACGAAAGGTGAATTCAAATGGAATTCCGATCACCAATCGGCATTTGAGTATTTAAAAAACGCTTTGATATCGGCGCCTTGTTTAGCTTATCCAACACCAGATGGTGTTTTTGTTCTTGATACGGACGCCTCTGATAAAGCGATAGGTGCTGAACTGTCCCAAGAACAGGACGGTCAATTACGTGTCATTTCATACGCTAGCAATGTCCTTATTCCTGCTCAACAAAAGTATTGTACGACAAGGAAGGAGTTGCTGGCTTTAGTTAAATTCACAAGATTATTTCGGCACTACTTGTTAGGAAGGAAATTTTACATTCGGACGGATCATAATAGTTTAGTTTGGCTGACTCGTTTCAAAAATGTACAAGGTCAATTGGCTCGTTGGCTGGAAGAATTGTCTCAATATAGCATGATAATCCTTCATCGGCCCGGTAAGAATCATACCTATGCTGATGAGTTATCTCGCTTGGACGATCCGTTACCATCTTGTAATTGTTATTATGCCGGATGTAATCTGGATAATTTACCCTGTGGCGGATGTCCATATTGTACTAGAGCTCATAACCAATGGGAGCGTTTCTGCGAAGACGTTGACGATGTCGTTCCTCTCGCCTCGACTAGGGTCATGGGCGATGCACCCATTAGGATAGTTAGATTAGACAAATTCAACCCTTTGAAACGGCTCCCAAGCTGATGCTGAACAATTATCTACAGTATCCGAAAACTCTAACTGGCTGGAGAGTTATACTACAGATAAACTTAGGGATTTGCAACGTTCAGACAAATTATTGATTGTTTGGAAAATGATACTATTCCTAGAGATTCAGATTTGTATTTGTGTAGTCGAACAACAACATATCTTTGGTTGAATCGAAATAGGTTAATTTTCGACAATGGCTTACTTTTTATAAGTAACGAAGACAAACTTGGTTCTAATTTGAAACGATTTATTACACCCGATGATTTGAAAACAATAATCTTGTATCATTCTCATTCCTCCAAGACTGCACGTCATTTCGGTCGAAACAAAACTTACGATCGACTTCGTAAACAATATTGGTGGTACGGGATGTCTAATGACTGCAAAATATACGTTAAGAATTGTTCGTTATGTAATCAAAATAAAAAGGCATGTCGTAAATCAAAGGCATCTTTAAGAAGTTATCATTCGGGTTATCCCATGGAACGTGAGTGCAATCTCTTCAAGTTACTATGTTCTTTACTTGAAATTTGTAAAACCAGGACGACACTATATCATCCTTCCTCTAACGGTCAGGTGGAACGGTATAACAGAACTGTTTGTCAAATGACGAGATGTTATAAAGACGGAAAAGGACATGAATGGGACGATAATCTCGCCCTTGTTTCCATGGCATTACATTCCGTAGAAAATTAATAATCTGTTTTTACTCCAAACATGATATGATGATGCTTGGACGTGAAGTTGTGACTGTATATTTGTTCCTCATAATAAATATTCCTTGTGGAACAAACATTATTATAATAAATCATCTCAGGAACTCTTATCATATAATATCAGGGTTAGGGTTAGGTCTAGTGTTATATAATAAAAGTTCCAAATGGAACAATTACTACGTAACAAATGTTCTTTGGAACACTTAATATAGTGGAACTTATATATCGTCACAAAGTTTCCGAACCACTGGATCTTTTGTTAGGAACCTCAGATGCTATAAGTTTTGAAGGGGAATTCAATGCAGCCTGCAATTATGTCGTAAATAATCATAAAGATGCGATTTGAACTTGATGTTTAAAAATATCTTGAAAAAGAGGCGTCATATGGCGCAGTTATCAAGCCTTTTAAATCGAATCCGTTTGATAGTTTGAGATTATTTCCCCTCAATACCGTCCTAAAATCCAAATCCGATGAAAGGAGGGTCATTTCCTAACGGAAACTCTGTAAACAACCATATATCTAGACAACTTTATCCGGATGAAAAAAATTATGTGATCCTACCCAAATGTTGACTCTTTGGTTGAAATCATTAAACAGAAAGGTAGAGGGTGTCTCTGCTTTAAGAAGGATTTAAAACGCTGTTATAGGCAGTTCCCAGTCTGTCTTGGAGATTTGTACTTATTAGGTTTTATTTGGAACGATTCTTATTATTTCGATCGAGTTTTACCAATGGGTATTAGGTCCAGTGCGCTTATATATCAAATAATAACTTCGTCAGTTAGATACATGTTTGGACTAGGGGCTTTTCAGGTTGTCAATTATTTAGATGACGTTGGCGGAGCCGAAACCAATAGGGCGTTTGAGGCTAATCGAGCTTTAGGAGATTTGTTAAGGTCATACCAAATTTCATTTGATTACATCAAAAAATCTAGATTTTAGAGCGTTTACAAGCAATTGATGTTGCTAGAAGCAGGTACTGTACACAGGTTAAAGGGCGGTAACTCCTCAATACTGACGTAAGAGACCTAAATCGTGAAAAAGCTTTAACTTAAATCAGAAGTAAACTAAACTTTCTCAAACCTTTCGATTAGGTAAGTTTTAATTTTCATCAAAATCGGTTGAAAACTAAGAGTATATTCAAGATTTTGGGGCAAAGGCAATAACTCTGCTTCTAACAGTAGAAAAAAGCTCAAATTCAAACTCGATCTTCGTTTTATGAATACATACATATACACATACTGAATCATTCCATCAAAATCCAGTTTATAGAGCGTTTACGAGAAAATGTTGATGGACGGACGAACAGTGGTGCTGACAATATACGTCCACATAGAGAAATGTGAGCGCATAAAAAGCTATCTGCGCCCCTGGTTATATGATGAAAGTGATCGGTTGGGACGTTTTATGCACGTTTGGGCGAGTTGGTATCACTATTTTGAATCGATGGTTGGGACTGTGCGGCCAGCTTGACATCTTGAATCGACGGCTAAGCGAAAAGGTGGTCAAATTGACTTCAGGATTCAATAATATGCTGAGGTAAGATGATATAAGTTAAAGTTTAATCAAATCAGAATTTCATACAAAACATAATGCAATAATAATAATAATTAACATAAAAAGAAGTTTATACAAAACAATATAATATAGAAATTATAATAACATAAATATCATTTCATTTATTTTAAGTGTTTGATGTGGAGGGTTTGTATACTCATTGAAACTAAGTTATTTATAACTTAATTTGCTTATTTCACTTTTATATAAGTAGGCTAAGATGGTGAAGATGACCTCACACTAAATATCAGAAAGAGAGATAAAGAGATATCAATCTAAGAGAATTAGGGATCAACAATAAAACATACTTTGATCTGGGTGCTATATGATAGCAGGAGAAATGTCAATCAACACACTATTGAAGAAAATCAGTCGAGTCATTACAATGTAGAATTATTATGTGTATTAAATATGAAATGTTATTGTTACATGGTGTATTGTTATAATTTGGGTTGAATGTGTCCTTGTATGTTTGTCAATTTACCTTTTGTTGTAAATGACTTGCTACAAACTTCACAAGTGTAAGGTTTCACTCAATTGTGTTGACTTTTTATATGTCTTGATAAACTACCACTTGTGCTAAATGCCTTATTACAAACATCACAAGTATAGGGTTTCTCTCCAGTGTGTGTCCTTGTATGTATTGTCAAATGAGCTTTTTGTTTAAATGACTTATTACAAACTTCACAAGTATAGGGTTTCTCTCCAGTGTGTGTCCTTGTATGTACTGTCAATTCACCATTTGTCTTAAATGACATATTACAAACATCACAAGTATAGGGTTTCTCTCCAGTGTGTGTCATTGTATGTATTGTTAAATGAGCTTTTTGTTTAAATGACTTATTACAAACATCACAAGTATAGGGTTTCTCTCCAGTGTGTGTCCTTGTATGTACTGTCAAGTCACCCTTTGTTGTAAATGACTTACTACAAATTTCACAAGTGAAAGGTTTCTCTCCTGTGTGTACCCTCCTTGTATGTACAGTCAATTTACTTTTTGTCACAAATGACTTACTACAAGCTCCACAAGTATAGGGTTTCTCTCCAGTGTGTGTTCTTGTATGTACTGTCAAGTCATCCTTTGTTGTAAATGACTTACTACAAATTTCACAAGTGAAAGGTTTCTCTCCTGTGTGTACCCTCCTTGTATGTACAGTCAATTTACTTTTTGTCACAAATGACTTACTACAAACTCCACAAGTATAAGGTTTTTCTCCAGTGTGTGTCCTTGTATGTACTGTCAATTCACCTTTTGTCTTAAATGACTTACTACAAACATCACATGTACAGGGTTTCTCTCCAGTGTGTGTCATTGTATGTATTGTTAAATGAGCTTTTTGTTTAAATGACTTATTACAAACATCACAAGTGTAGGGTTTCTCTCCAGTGTGTGTCCTCGTATGTATTTTCAATTCACTTTTTGTCTTAAATGACTTACTACAAACTTCACAAGTATAGGGTTTATTCATTGGTGGTTCTTTACTTGTGTTATCATTGTTGTTTCCACCAGGATTTGAAGAAGATAATAATGACTGACATGTATGAAATTCCCTAAGACATGTTTCTTTCCTTACTGGATTTGTCAACTTGTGAACTTGGTACTGAAGATTTCCAATGCAATTTTGTAAGGAACTGGAGTTGAGAATTACTCGCTTTTCATTGTGAAAATGTGTACATCCAAAGGCAGCATGTCTTCCTTGATAGACTGTCAGTCTAAGAGAGATAACTCTTGTTAACACTAGTTGTATCTTCATTTCACACTGAAAAAGAAATTAAAAATATTACTATCCTTATTTAAACCAATGCTTTAAGTGATTTTCAATAATTTCTTGTGGATTTATGGATAATACTTAGTATTATAGAATGATTGGATCATACAAGGATTGTGTTGTATAGTTTTAGTAATACTTTATACCTGAAATAAAAATCTCAATGATATGTTAGTCTGGTACATTTCCCTGTTACTTATTCATGTTTAGTCAGATAAAACCTGCCGTTGAGTGATCAATGTCCATATCGTCAAATGTTGGTCAAGATAAAGTCATTTTAACAGTTTTGACACATAACTTAATACTTTTAGATATTTGAAAAAGATGTGTTTTTGAATGCTTTTGAAGATTTGGTTGTTTTTGACAGATATTTACTGTTTTTCTTACATTTAAGATTTTTTGATTGAACAAAACATGAACATTTTGTTTCAAAAACCAGTAAAAACCCTTCCAAAAAATATCGCGATATATTCCCATATCGTGATATATTAATGATGAATATCGTGATATCCACTTTAACCAATATCGCCCAGCCCTATGCCATGCTGTATCATTGCATTGCGGAAATTCAATTCCTTTCATAAGACCCCGTGTCCTTGGAAATCGGCACATCTCGATATATTTTCATAAAATATTAAGTAAAGATGTAAATTAAATGATCTCCTAGCTCAAAAAATACCTTTTATTTTGATCGAAAGTTTCCTAGCGAAGATTTTATCAGTGATTGCTGCCATTTTAATTATCCTGACTTCCGTTGTCTGTGACTGCTTCAAATTTTATTTCAGTGTAAGACGGTACATGTACTTTTAGGAGTTTATTGTTATGTTTTTACATTCCATCAAAGAGAAAATTCTGTGAAATTTTCGAAAAATGTAAATTTATAAAGGTAGGCCAATTCGTTAAGACCTGAAAGGCGTTCAAACAGCGGGAATGAGCATTCCTGGACTTCCTCCATAGGTTCGTATCGGACGGATCCCCAACTAGTTCATGTTACATCTTTTATCATATCTTGTCATGTTACTGTGGCAACCAGAATTCTTTTTTATATTTTTCAGATTCTCTAGATTGTGGATTATTCAATGAAAATATTTTTAATGGTTTAACTAACTAAACAAACAATATTGTCTCATTAAAAAAAATTTAAAGTGACATGTTCACTAACTCGATGTCTCGTTGTTGGACAACCATAACCTTGTCACAGACATCATCGTAATGTTTTACATTATCTAATCAATAAAAGTGTTCCCAGCTTACCGTAGAAAATTTATTCTTCAAATCCATGCAAATCCATAATTATCCTTGTTTGAAATTGAACACGGCGAATCGAAAAATAAACAAACCGCCATTACTTTCAAAATATTAAGTTTGAACTATCCAGTCTAATACATTCACATGTTTTTATATTAGATTTTTGAATTTTGTAAAGATTTATTACTTCTGAAGACTGTTTACATAGGTTTAAGGCTCAAATCAACCTAACAAATGCTGAACATCCCCCTTTAACGAAATACAACCTCTTACAATGAACAAAAATAATCTGATAAATCCAGAAAACTATGTTTATACGGTATACAATAATTGAAAAACGCTTACACAAATTTTAAGCATTTTGCAATTATTACCTGCAATAGTATGGAAAATTACATAGTTTTATGGGTTTATTGGATTCTGTTTGTATACTTTGGACACCGTTGATGAATATAATACTCTTATTGACCAGTTTTGACAACTTCCTTTTTTTGTTGATTCCAAGAGGTTGTATCCCTTTAAAATTATGTGTCAAAATATTTCAAATTCTGATGCAGGGGCAGATCCAAGGGGAGGCTCCGCCGGCTCAAGACCCCCCCCCCCCCCTATTTTTGGACAACTGATAATAGAACTCTCTAAATACCTGTGTATTTGAAGCATGTTATATTTCAGAGCCCTGCCCCCCCCCCCCCCCCCCCACCCCCCGTTTCTCTAAATCCTGGATCCACAATTGCGATGCATACAGATTTTCAAATTCTTTCCTGATTTTTAACAGTTGATGAACAGTTGGCAAAATTGTGGCCGATTTACCAAAAATATGAAATGCAAGATCGGGTACCATCAGGACTCAAATCAATCAATCCTTGGTGTAATGGGGGTATACGTCAGTCGGCGTTCTCCCTGGACAATAGACTGGTTAGATTCTATGAAATTTAGGACATGGACTGTTGTGAGGGATATAAAACTAACCATACACTGTTTAGATTATGGTCAACAAATTGGGATCACGACGTCTCGGACCCCCGACACCTCGGCCTTTCATATTTAAGAAACCTCGGCCTCGGACCCAGACACCTCGGCCTCGAGATATTTTACATCGACCACAAGGTGTGAATTGATCAATCAACAGGATTAATCACCACTTGGATCCCAAGCGGAGTAATAATTCACTAATCTTTCTATGAATAAGCGTAGGTGTAATATTCATCAACCTCAGCCACGTCTTTTTTTAACAAGATTGAAGAACATAGAAAGGGAGATAACAATTTTAATAAAACATATAGCACTGGAAGTGACAACAAGTAATCATAAAAATAATCATACAAACATAACAAATGCACGCAATTTGTCTCGTATCTTCCAAACATTTGGGTCCTAAAAAGGTCCGTTTTTTAATAGGTTTATGGGAATTTAGTTGGCGGCAGGTCCGTAGATAGCAGCGCATTTCCTTAAGAGACCGGTGGCCGAAATTTCACCTGCACTATATGCCGACCATAGTGCCATTAGCTGTCCTTCCGTCTGTTTAGTTCTCTTCCGCTGGAGTCGGAGCAATTTATGCTCTTTCAGCAAGAGGACATCCATTGGTATTTTCTGGGCTTCTTTGTATAAATGGCTGATAAGCAGATAAAACGGGACTGGACCCCTTTGGTTAACGTACTGGTTCAATCGATTGTGCCAGCCCTCACAATCATTGTTTGTCCGGATGCTTTTCATAAAGATTGACCAGTTTGGGATACGGAACACACTATTTACCATCCAGGTACTTTCTACATAGTCCATGATGGTTTCCAATTCGGGGGAGGCTTTCTGCTGGAGATGGCGGAATGTACTCAGGATATGTTCAGCCGGGAGGAAGGGGAGGGCCATAACTTTCCGAATAAATTCGTAAACAGCCCCTTTACTGTTGTAAGCAGTCTGTGAAATAAAAAAATATATATCATACATATAATCTTATATAAAAGTTATAGAATAATCTTTACTATTTATAGTTAATTATTATAGAATGTACGTTACTGTTGTTGAATAAACGTTAAATTGTTTTTACCTGAAGACCCTTTTCTTGAACTTTACGAAATATGGCCTGGGTCCAGTGAAACACGCATCCTTGAATATGATAACCGGGGAATCTATCTTTGATAGCCTGCCAGATACCAGCTTCAAAGTCGACGACGAAACATTGTAGACTTATCTCATTAGGTAGGGCCCGATCCATGCGCCTTAAAACCTGAAAGAATAACATGAGAACATAGTAGATAACAAAGTAGTAAACCATCAACGTCAGCTAGTAGCACTTCATTCCCCAGCCAAACTATACAAAGCCAAATTTCGATACCATTAAAACGCAAGACTACAGAAGTGAAACAAACAAAAGAAGTCATGACGAAAGCAGAAAGAATATTTACCTCATAATAGTCAGCCTTTCTCTTTCCCGACATCAAACAGTACATTAGTGGAATTTGTTTTATATCATCTCCGCATCTGACAAAGGCGTGGATAGTGAAAAGTTGGGTAAACGGAGGCTTAACAACACGAAAGGTACCATCCAAATACCATGTCTTGGCACCAGCTAGCAATTTCAATTGACGATCTGTATAAAAAACCAAATGTCGCTTGTTGTCAACGGTGATTTCTCGCGCGAAAAAGTTAGGCATATTCCTATCGATATAGTCGATGTCCAATATAAAGTCCATGTCTTTGGGGTCCTGCGGTCTACTCTGCAATCTTAACCTGTTAACGGCACGGACTAAATTCGCTGGTTTCGGTCTACTATGTTCGGGGGCAACAAGATCACCATCTTCGGCAATGATACGCTCAACCAATTTAGGGGCCGAAACTGTAAATACATCGTCACAGGCTTCAGCTTTTGATCGAGCAGTCATCTTTGTGGCTATCAAAATTCCAGGTTTTGCTGGATGAACATGGTCGTTCTTTCCGATTACGAAATCATTTCCATTCTGGATAACTGTAGCGTTGCAATGGACAGTCTTGTTTCGGATCGAACACCTCCATAGAGTACCTGAGTCAGACTTGGTCTTCTGCAAAAAAGTAAAGTAAAGGTAAATAAAAGAATAAGTATACATAAAATATAAATGAAGATAATCGTAATTAAACTACTGCAAAATAATTAAGTAAAGGTAAAGTTTACATAAAATATAAATGATGTAAATATTTGTCGGCTTACCTTCACTGTATACGTATAACCACGATTATCTACGAGCTTCCTTTTTCCTCTAATGGAACCCGTATCTACTACTTCATACTCTGGTCGGTAGTCAGTGATCGTCACAGAGTCGTTAACAGTTTCGTCAAAAACTTGATCGGACTCATCAGCGTTATTAGGAGCTTCAAATGACTCTTCAGGTCGAAAAGAGGCATTCTCGTCAACAGGGGTGTGAACTTGGTCAGACTCGTCAGGTCGGAACAGGGCATCGTCAACAATATCAATAACAGGCGCAGCCGGTAGGCCACAAGGTAAGCAAATCCATGCGATCGGCGTCTTACTCTTTACGGCTTCTCTATAAGCAGCCCGAGTAATCCCCGTATCACACGTTCTATGCTGCCAAAGGGAACATCGATCGCACTCGATAGCTTCCTGCCTAGGACGGACAATATTAGCACATTGAATACACAGTTCTTCCATTTCGAAAATAGTGAAGATATGATGTGTATAATAATCCACATCATTATTTATAGACAAAATATATGTGGCTTCGATTTGAGTCAGCTTGTCTCAATCATCAAATTCTTTGTTTATTAGCTTGTTGATGAATATAATTCCCGTTGATTAGAAAGATTAGTGAATTATTACTCCGATTTAGATCCAAGTCAATACCTGATTACGCTTGGCATAATTAAAGTGGTGATTAATCCTTTTGATTGATCAATTTACACCTTGTGGTCGATGTAAAATATCTCGAGGCCGAGGTGTCTGGGTCCGAGGCCGAGGTGTCTGGGTCCGAGGCCGAGGTTTCTTAGTATATGAAAGGCCGAGGTGTCGGGGGTCCGAGACGTCGTGTATTCAACAAATTTCATCGCTTGCATTTTTTTCAAAAACACATTCATCATTGACATTTCAAGCATCATTTACATTGAAAATATCGACACACTAGATTCAAATGATAAAATGGAAAAACGTACCACGTATTATTACTATGAAGCCAATAGTCACCTTTCCTTCCTTACCACGCGTGGCAAACAGACAATCTCTATCTGACCTACACCTACACGTGGTCTCAAAATTGCAATTGACACTTCGTCATTATGTTAGTGGCCGGCCAATTTTTGTGGCCAATGGCTACACTAAAAATTAGGACTTATTGTAATTCTCGTAATAAAAACGAAAAACGAATTTATTGTAATTCAAGTAAACTAATTTTGAGGAATGTTTGTAATTGTTGTAATAAAATCATAAAACGAATTGTTTTTCAAACAGTTGTATTTATAATAAAACAGACAAGTCACTAGTCATCTTATGTTATAAATGATTGTTGTAAAAGAGTTTATTATTTCTTTCTCTTCTATAGTGATGAGGGTGGGATTCACCTTTTGACTGAACTAGTATGGCTAAAAACCGATTTCTTTTTTATGGAATGTGTTTATATTGGAAACTATTGGTCCATCTAAGCCATTAGTATGAAAAAGATCTAAAAAAATTTGAAATCTTAAGGTTTTAATCGAGTACTGGCCAGTGAGCGAAATATGGCGGACCGATCGGCAAACGACGAAGACTCTACATGGCCAATTTTTTATTCTCTTATAGCGATGGGGGTGGGGCAGTTTTTTTGTTGGAATGTGTTTATATGGCATCCTATTGGTCCATCTAAGATATTAACATGAATTTTTTTTTTTAAATTTGAAATCATGGCCAATTTTTTATTCTCTTATAGCGATGGGGTGGGGCAGATTTTTTTGCGGATTCGGCATTTTCCTAACCCTACAGCTACGTCTTTTTCATATCGAAAAATTACCATAAAAATTATATCTTTAGGCCTTAAGCCGTTACTGGCCAGTAAGCGAAATTAGAGACGAAGACTCGACATGGCCAATTTTTTCTTCCTCTATAGTGATGGGGTAGGGCAGTTTTTTTGATGGAATGTGTTTATATGGCATCCTATTGGTCTATCTAAGCCATTAATATAAAAAAAATCTAAAAAATTTGAAATCTTAAGGCTAAAATCGAGTACTGGCCAGTGAGCGAAATCCAATATGGCGGACCGATCGGCCAAAGACGAAGACTCTACATGGCCAATTTTTTATTCTGTTATAACGATGGGTGTGGGGCAGATTTTATGACGGATTTGACATCTTCCCAATCCTACAGCTCCATCTTAGCCGTTCATATCGAAAAATTACCATAAAAATTATATCTTAAGGTTTTAAGCCGTTACTGGCCAGTGAGCGAAATTAGAGACGAAGACTCTACATGGCCAATTTTTTATTCTCTTATAGCGATGGGGGTGGGGCAGTTTTTTTAATGGAATGTGTTTAAATGGCATCCTATTGGTCCATCTAAGATATTAACATGAACAAATTCTAAAAAATTTGAAATATTAAGGCTAAAATCGAGTACTGGCCAGTGAGCGAAATCCAATATGGCGGACCGATCGGCCAAAGACGAAGACTCTACATGGCCAATTTTTTATTCTGTTATAGCGATGGGTGTGGGGCAGATTTTATAACGGATTTGGCATCTTCCCAATCCTACAGCTCCATCTTAGCCGTTCATATCGAAAAATTACCATAAACATTATATCTTAAGGCCTAAAGCCGTTACTGGCCAGTGAGCGAAATTAGAGACGAAGACTCGACATGGCCAATTTTTTCTTCCTCTATAGTGATGGGGGTGGGGCAGTTTTTTGATGGAATGTGTTTATATGGCATCCTATTGGTCCATCTAAGCCATTAATATAAAAAAAATCTAAAAAATTTGAAATCTTAAGGCTTAAATCGAGTACTGGCCAGTGAGCGAAATCCAATATGGCGGACCGATCGGCCAAAGACGAAGACACTACATGGCCAATTTTTTATTCTGTTATAGCGATGGGTGTGGGGCAGATTTTATGACGGATTTGGCATTTTCCCAATCCTACAGCTCCATCTTAGCCGTTCATATCGAAAAATTACCATAAAAATTATATCTTAAGGCCTTAAGCCGTTACTGGCCAGTGAGCGAAATTAGAGACGAAGACTCGACATGGCCAATTTTTTCTTCCTCTATAGTGATGGGGGTGGGGCAGTTTTTTTGATGGAATGTGTTTATATGGCATGCTATTGGTCCATCTAAGATATTAACATGAACAAAATCTAAAAAATTTGAAATCTTAAGGCTTAAATCGAGTACTGGCCAGTGAGCGAAATCCAATATGGCGGACCGATCGGCCAAAGACGAAGAATCTACATGGCCAATTTTTTATTCTGTTATAGCGATGGGTGTGGGGCAGATTTTATGACGGATTTGGCATTTTCCCAATCCTACAGCTCCATCTTAGCCGTTCATATCGAAAAATTACCATAAAAATTATATCTTAAGGCCTTAAGCCGTTACTGGCCAGTGAGCGAAATTAGAGACGAAGACTCGACATGGCCAATTTTTTCTTCCTCTAAAGTGATGGGGGTGGGGCAGTTTTTTTGATGGAATGTGTTTATATGGCATGCTATTGGTCCATCTAAGATATTAACATGAACAAAATCTAAAAAATTTGAAATCTTAAGGCTTAAATCGAGTACTGGCCAGTGAGCGAAATCCAATATGGCGGACCGATCGGCCAAAGACGAAGACTCTACATGGCCAATTTTTTATTCTCTTATAGCGATGGGGGTGGGGCAGATTTTTTTGCGGATTTGACATCTTCCCAATCCTACAGCTCCATCTTAGCCGTTCATATCGAAAAATTACCATAAATATTATATCTTAAGGCCTTAAGCCGTTACTGGCCAGTGAGCGAAATTAGAGACGAAGACTCGACATGGCCAATTTTTTCTTCCTCTATAGTGATGGGGGTGGGGCAGTTTTTTTGATGGAATGTGTTTATATGGCATCCTATTGGTCCATCTAAGCCATTAATATAAAAAATTTGAAATCTTAAGGCTTAAATCGAGTACTGGCCAGTGAGCGAAATCCAATATGGCGGACCGATCGGCCAAAGACGAAGACTCTACATGGCCAATTTTTTATTCTCTTATAGCGATGGGGGAAGGGCGGATTTTATAACAGATTTGGCATATTCCTAACCCTACAGCTCCATTTTAGCCGTTCATATCGAAAAATTACCATAAAAATATATTTTTTAGGCCTAAACCCGTTACTGGCCAGTGAGCGAAATTAGAGACGAAGACTCGACATGGCCAATTTTTTCTTCCTCTATAGTGATAGGGGTGGGGCAGTTTTTTTTATGGAATGTGTTTATATGGCATCCTATCGGTCCATCTAAGCCATTAATATGAAAAAAATCTAAAAAATTTAAATCTTAAGGCTTAAATCGAGTACTGGCCAGTGAGCGAAATCCAATATGGCGGACCGATCGGCCAAAGACGAAGACTCTACATGGCCAATTTTTTATTCTCTTATAGCGATGGGGGTGGGGCAGATTTTATGACGGATTTGGCATTTTCCTAACCCTACAGCTCCATCTTAGCCGTTCATATCGAAAAATTACCATAAACATTATATCTTAAGGCCTAAAGCCGTTACTGGCCAGTGAGCGAAATTAGAGACGAAGACTCGACATGGCCAATTTTTTCTTCCTCTATAGTGATGGGGGTGGGGCAGTTTTTTGATGGAATGTGTTTATATGGCATCCTATTGGTCCATCTAAGCCATTAATATAAAAAAAAATCTAAAAAATTTGAAATCTTAAGGCTTAAATCGAGTACTGGCCAGTCCGCAAAAAAATCTGCCCCACCCCCATTGCTATAAGAGAATAAAAAATTGGCCATGTAGAGTCTTCGTCTTTGGCCGATCGGTCCGCCATATTGGATTTCGCTCACTGGCCAGTAACGGCTTGAGGCCTTAAGATTTAATTTTTTTTAGATTTTTTTCATATTAATGGCTTAGATGGGCCGATAGGATGCCATATAAACACATTCCATCAAAATAACTGCCTCACCCCCATCACTATAGAGGAAGAAAAAATTGGCCATGTCGAGTCTTCGTCTCTAATTTCGCTCACTGGCCAGTAACGGGTTTAGGCCTAAAAAATATATTTTTTTTGTAATCTAGCGGTATGAACGGCTAAGAAGGAGCTGTTGGATTGGGAATATGCCTAATCCACAAAAAAATCTGCCCCACCCCCATTGCTATAAGAGAATAAAAAATTGGCCATGTCGAGTCTTCGTCTCTAATTTCGCTCACTGTCCAGTAACGGCTTAAGGCATTAAGATATAATTTTTATGGTAATTTTTCGATATGAACGGCTAAGATGGAGCTGTAGGATTGGGAATATGCCAATTCCGTCATAAAATCTGCCCCACACCCATCGCTATAACAGAATAAAAAATTTGCCATGTAGAGTCTTCGTCTTTGGCCGATCGGTCCGCCATATTGGATTTCGCTCACTGGCCAGTACTCGATTTAAGCCTTAAGATTTCAAATTTTTTACATTTTGTTCATGCTAATATCTTATATGTGCCGATAGGATGCCATATAAACACATTCCATCAAAATAACTGCCTCACCCCCATCACTATAGAGGAAGAAAAAATTGGCCATGTCGAGTCTTCGTCTCTAATTTCGCTCACTGTCCAGTAACGGATTAAGGCATTAAGATATAATTTTTCGATATGAACGGCTAAGATGGAGCTGTAGGATTGGGAATATGCCAAATCCGTCATAAAATCTGCCCCACACCCATCGCTATAAGAGAATAAAAAATTGGCCATGTAGAGTCTTCGTCTTTGGCCGATCGGTCCGCCATATTGGATTTCGCTCACTGGCCAATACTCGATTTTAGCCTTAAGATTTCAAATTTTTTAGATTTTTTTTATATTAATGGCTTAGATGGACCAATAGGATGCCATATAAACACATTCCATAAAAAAAACTGACCCACCCCCATCACTTTAGAGGAAGAAAAAATTGGCCATGTCGAGTCTTCGTCTCTAATTTCGCTCACTGGCCAGTAACGGCTTAAGGCCTTAAGATATAATTTTTATGGTAATTTTTCGATATGAACGGCTAAGACGGAGCTGTAGGATTAGGAATATGCCAAATCCGTTATAAAATCAGCCCTACCCCCATCGCTATAGGAGAATAAAAAATTGGCCATGTAGAGTCTTCGTCTTTGGCCGATCGGTCCGCCATATTGGATTTCGCTCACTGGCCAGTACTCGATTTAAGCCTTAAGATTTCAAATTTTTTAGATTTTGTTCATGTTAATATCTTAGATGGACCAATAGGATGCCATATAAACACATTCCATCAAAATAACTGCCCCACCCCTATCGCTATAAGAGAATAAAAAATTGGCCATGTAGAGTCTTCGTCTCTAATTTCGCTCACTGGCCATAGTAACGGCTTAAGGCCTTAAGATATAATTTTTATGGTAATTTTTCGATATGAACGGCTAAGACGTAGCTGTAGGATTGGGAATATGCCAAATCCGTTATAAAATCAGCCCTACGCCCATCGATATAGGAGAATAAAAAATTGGCCATGTAGAGTCTTCGTCTTTGGCCGATCGGTCCGCCATATTGGATTTCGCTCACTGACCAGTACTCGATTTAAGCCTTAAGATTTCAAATTTTTTAGATTTTTTTCATGTTAATATCTTAGATGGACCAATAGGATGCCATATAAACACATTCCATCAAAAAAACTGCCCCACCCCCATCGCTATAAGAGAATAAAAAATTGGCCATGTAGAGTCTTCGTCTCTAATTTCGCTCACTGGCCAGTAACGGCTTTAGGCCTAAAAATATATTTTTTTTAAATCTAGCGGTATGAACGGCTAGGATGGAGCTGTTGGATTGGGAATATGCCTAATCTGTCAAAAAATCCGCCCCACCCCCATCGCTATAAGAGAATAAAAAATTGGCCATGTAAAGTCTTCGTCGTTGGCCGATCGGTCCGCCATATTGGATTTCGCTCACTGGCCAGTACTCGATTTAAGCCTTAAGATTTTTAATTTTTTAGATTTTTTTCACATTTATGGCTTAGATGGACCAATAGGATGCCATATAAACACATTCCATCAAAAAAACTACCCCACCCCCATCGCTATAAAAGAATAAAAAATTGGCCATGTAGAGTCTTCGTCTCTAATTTCGCTCACTGGCCAGTAACGGCTTAAGGTCTTACGATATAATTTTTATGGTAATTTTTCGATATGAACGGCTAAGACGTAGCTGTAGGATTTGGATTATGCCAAATCCGCCAAGAAATCTGCCTCACCCCCATCGCTATAAGAGAATAAAAAATTGGCCATGTAGAGTCTTCGTCTTTGGCCGATCGGTCCGCCATATTGGATTTCGCTCACTGGCCAGTACTCGATTTTAGCCGTAAGATTTGAAATTTTTTAGAATTTTTTCATGTTAATATCTTAGATGGACCAATAGGATGCCATATAAACACATTCCATCAAAAAAACTACCCCACCCCCATCGCTATAAAAGAATAAAAAATTGGCCATGTAGAGTCTTCGTCTCTAATTTCGCTCACTGGCCAGTAACGGCTTAAGGTCTTACGATATAATTTTTATGGTAATTTTTCGATATGAACGGCTAAGACGTAGCTGTAGGATTGGGAATATGCCAAATCCGTTATAAAATTCACCTTACCCCCATCGCTATAAGAGAATAAAAAATTGGCCATGTAGAGTCTTCGTCTTTGGCCGATCGGTCCGCCATATTGGATTTCGCTCACTGGCCAGTCCTCGATTTAAGCCTTAAGATTTCAAATTTTTTAGATTTTTTTCATGTTAATATCTTAGATGGACCACAAGGATGTCATATAAACACATTCCATCAAAAAAACTGCCCCACTCCCATCACTATAGAGGAAGAAAAAATTGGCCATGTAGAGTCTTCGTCTCTAATTTCGCTCACTGGCCAGTAACGGCTTAAGGCCTTACGATATAATTTTTATGGTAATTTTTCGATATGAACGGCTAAGACGTAGCTGTAGGATTGGGAATATGCCAAATCCGTTATAAAATCCGCCCTACCCCCATCGCTATAGGAGAATAAAAAATTGGCCATGTAGAGTCTTCGTCTTTGGCCGATCGGTCCGCCATATTGGATTTCGCTCACTGGCCAGTACTCGATTTTAGCCTTAAGATTTCAAATTTTTTAGATTTTTTTCATGTTAATATCTTAGATGGACCAATAGGATGCCATATAAACACATTCCATCAAAAAAACTGCCCCACCCCCATCGCTATAAGAGAATAAAAAATTGGCCATGTAGAGTCTTCGTCTCTAATTTCGCTCACTGGCCAGTAACGGCTTTAGGCCTAAAAATATATTTTTTTTAAATCTAGCGGTATGAACGGCTAGGATGGAGCTGTTGGATTGGGAATATGCCTAATCTGTCAAAAAATCCGCCCCACCCCCATCGCTATAGGAGAATAAAAAATTGGCCATGTAGAGTCTTCGTCTTTGGCCGATCGGTCCGCCATATTGGATTTCGCTCACTGGCCAGTACTCGATTTTAGCCTTAAGATTTCAAATTTTTTAGATTTTTTTCATGTTAATATCTTAGATGGACCAATAGGATGCCATATAAACACATTCCATCAAAAAAACTGCCCCACCCCCATCGCTATAAGAGAATAAAAAATTGGCCATGTAGAGTCTTCGTCTCTAATTTCGCTCACTGGCCAGTAACGGCTTTAGGCCTAAAAATATATTTTTTTTAAATCTAGCGGTATGAACGGCTAGGATGGAGCTGTTGGATTGGGAATATGCCTAATCTGTCAAAAAATCCGCCCCACCCCCATCGCTATAAGAGAATAAAAAATTGGCCATGTAAAGTCTTCGTCGTTGGCCGATCGGTCCGCCATATTGGATTTCGCTCACTGGCCAGTACTCGATTTTAGCCTTAAGATTTGAAATTTTTTAGAATTTTTTCATGTTAATATCTTAGATGGACCAATAGGATGCCATATAAACACATTCCATCAAAAAAACTACCCCACCCCCATCGCTATAAAAGAATAAAAAATTGGCCATGTAGAGTCTTCGTCTCTAATTTCGCTCACTGGCCAGTAACGGCTTAAGGTCTTACGATATAATTTTTATGGTAATTTTTCGATATGAACGGCTAAGACGTAGCTGTAGGATTGGGAATATGCCAAATCCGTTATAAAATTCACCTTACCCCCCATCGCTATAAGAGAATAAAAAATTGGCCATGTAGAGTCTTCGTCTTTGGCCGATCGGTCCGCCATATTGGATTTCGCTCACTGGCCAGTACTCGATTTTAGCCTTAAGATTTAAATTTTTTTAGATTTTTTCAATATTAATATCTTAGATGGACCACAACGATGCCATATAAACACATTCCATCAAAAAAAACTGCCCCACCCCCATCACTATAAAGGAAGAAAAAATTGGCCATGTTTAGTCTTCGTCTCTAATTTCGCTCACTGGCCAGTAACGGCTTAAGGCTTTAAGATATAATTTTTATGGTAATTTTTCGATATGAACGGCTAAGACGTAGCTGTAGGATTGGGAATATGCCAAATCCGCCGAGAAATCTGCCTCACACCCATCGCTATAAGAGAATAAAAAATTGGCCATGTAGAGTCTTCGTCTTTGGCCGATCGGTCCGCCATATTGGATTTCGCTCACTGGCCAGTACTCGATTTAAGCCTTAAGATTTCAAATGTTTTAGATTTTTTTAATATTAATGGCCTAGATGGACCGATAGGATGCCATATAAACACATTCCATAAAAAAAACTACCCCACCCCCATCGCTATAGAGGAAGAAAAAATTGGCCATGTCGAGTCTTCGTCTCTAATTTCGCTCACTGGCCAGTAACGGCTTTAGGCCTAAAGATATAATTTTTATGGTAATTTTTCGATATGAACGGCTAAGACGTAGCTGTAGGATTGGGAATATGCCAATTCCGTTATAAAATCCGCCCTATCCCCATCGCTATAGGAGAATAAAAAATTGGCCATGTAGAGTCTTTGTCTTTGGCCGATCGGTCCGCCATATTGGATTTCGCTCACTGGCCAGTACTCGATTTAAGCCTTAAGATTTCAAATTTTTTAGATTTTTTTCATGTTAATATCTTAGATGGACCACAAGGATGCCATATAAACACATTCCATCAAAAAAACTGCCCCACCCCCATCACTATAGAGGAAGAAACAATTGGCCATGTCGAGTCTTCGTCTCTAATTTCGCTCACTGGCCAGTAACGGCTTTAGGCCTTAAGATATAATTTTTATGGTCATTTTTTTATATGAACGGCTAAGATGGAGCTGTAGGATTTGGAAAATGCCAAATCCGCCAAAAAATCTGCCCCACTCCTATCGCTATAAGAGAATAAAAAATTGGCCATGTAGAGTCTTCGTCTTTGGCCGATCGGTCTGCCATATTGGATTTCGCTCACTGGCCAGTACTCGATTTAAGCCTTAAGATTTTTAATTTTTTAGATTTGTTTCACATTTATGGCTTAGATGAATCATTAGGTTGCCATATAAACACATTCCATCAAAAAAACTGCCCCACCCCCATCACTATAGAGGAAGAAAAAATTGGCCATGTCGAGTCTTCGTCTCTAATTTCGCTCACTGGCCAGTAACGGCTTTAGGCCTTAAGATATATTTTTATGGTAATTTTTCGATATGAACGGCTAAGACGGAGCTGTAGGGTTAGGAAAATGCCAAATCCGCCAAGAAATCTGCCTCACCCCCATCGCTATAAGAGAATAAAAAATTGGCCATGTAGAGTCTTCGTCTTTGGCCGATCGGTCCGCCATATTGGATTTCGCTCACTGGCCAGTACTCGATTTAAGCCTTCAGATTTGAAATTTTTTAGAATTTTTTCATGTTAATATCTTAGATGGACCAATAGGATGCCATATAAACACATTCCATCAAAAAAACTGCCCCACCCCCATCGCTATAAAAGAATAAAAAATTGGCCATGTAGAGTCTTCGTCTCTAATTTCGCTCACTGGCCAGTAACGGCTTAAGGTCTTACGATATAATTTTTATGGTAATTTTTCGATATGAACGGCTAAGACGTAGCTGTAGGATTGGGAATATGCCAAATCCGTTATAAAATTCACCTTACCCCCATCGCTATAAGAGAATAAAAAATTGGCCATGTAGAGTCTTCGTCTTTGGCCGATCGGTCCGCCATATCGGATTTCGCTCACTGGCCAGTACTCGATTTTAGCCTTAAGATTTAAATTTTTTTAGATTTTTTTAATATTAATATCTTAGATGGACCACAACGATGCCATATAAACACATTCCATCAAAAAAAAACTGCCCCACCCCCATCACTATAAAGGAAGAAAAAATTGGCCATGTTTAGTCTTCGTCTCTAATTTCGCTCACTGGCCAGTAACGGCTTAAGGCCTTAAGATATAATTTCTATGGTAATTTTTCGATATGAACGGCTAAGACGTAGCTGTAGGATTGGGAATATGCCAAATCCGCCAAGAAATCTGCCTCACACCCATCGCTATAAGAGAATAAAAAATTGGCCATGTAGAGTCTTCGTCTTTGGCCGATCGGTCCGCCATATTGGATTTCGCTCACTGGCCAGTACTCGATTTAAGCCTTAAGATTTCAAATGTTTTAGATTTTTTTAATATTAATGGCCTAGATGGACCGATAGGATGCCATATAAACACATTCCATAAAAAAAACTACCCCACCCCCATCGCTATAGAGGAAGAAAAAATTGGCCATTTCGAGTCTTCGTCTCTATTTTCGCTCACTGGCCAGTAACGGCTTCAGGCCTAAAGATATAATTTTTATGGTAATTTTTCGATATGAACGGCTAAGACGTAGCTGTAGGATTGGGAATATGCCAATTCCGTTATAAAATCCGCCCTACCCCCATCGCTATAGGAGAATAAAAAATTGGCCATGTAGAGTCTTCGTCTTTGGCCGATCGGTCCGCCATATTGGATTTCGCTCACTGGCCAGTACTCGATTTAAGCCTTAAGATTTCAAATTTTTTAGATTTTTTTCATGTTAATATCTTAGATGGACCACAAGGATGCCACATAAACACATTCCATCAAAAAAACTGCCCCACCCCCATCACTATAGAGGAAGAAAAAATTGGCCATGTCGAGTCTTCGTCTCTAATTTCGCTCACTGGCCAGTAACGGCTTAAGGCCTTAAGATATAATTTTTATGGTAATTTTTCGATATGAACGGCTAAGATGGAGCTGTAGGATTGGGAAAATGCCAAATCCGTCATAAAATCTGCCCCACAACCATCGCTATAACAGAATAAAAAATTGGCCATGTAGAGTCTTCGTCTTTGGCCGATCGGTCCGCCATATTGGATTTCGCTCACTGGCCAGTACTCGATTTAAGCCTTAAGATTTCAAATTTTTTAGATTTTGTTCATGTTAATATCTTAGATGGACCAATAGCATGCCCTATAAACACATTCCATCAAAAAAACTGCCCCACCCCCATCACTATAGAGGAAGAAAAAATTGGCCATGTCGAGTCTTCGTCTCTAATTTCGCTCACTGGCCAGTAACGGCTTAAGGCCTTAAGATATAATTTTTATGGTAATTTTTCGATATGAACGGCTAAGATGGAGCTGTAGGATTGGGAAGATGTCAAATCCGTCATAAAATCTGCCCCACACCCATCGCTATAACAGAATAAAAAATTGGCCATGTAGAGTCTTCGTCTTTGGCCGATCAGTCCGCCATATTGGATATCGCTCACTGGCCAGTACTCGATTTTAGCCTTAAGATTTCAAATTTTTTAGATTTTTTTTATATTAATGGCTTAGATGGACCAATAGGATGCCATATAAACACATTCCATCAAAAAAACTGCCCCACCCCCATCACTATAGAGGAAGAAAAAATTGACCATGTCGAGTCTTCGTCTCTAATTTCGCTCACTGGCCAGTAACGGCTTAAGGCCTTAAAATATAATTTTTATGGTAATTTTTCGATATGAACGGCTAAGACGTAGCTGTAGGGTTAGGAAAATGCCGAATCCGCAAAAAAATCTGCCCCACCCCATCGCTATAACAGAATAAAAAATTGGCCATGTAGAGTCTTCGTCTTTGGCCGATCGGTCCGCCATATTGGATTTCGCTCACTGGCCAGTACTCGATTTTAGCCTTAAGATTTCAAATTTTTTTAGATTTTTTTCATGTTAATATCTTAGATGGACCATAAGGAAGCCATATAAACACATTCCATCAAAAAAAAAATGCCCCACCCCCATCGCTATAAGAGAATAAAAAATTGGCCATGTAGAGTCTTAGTCTCTAATTTCGCTCACTGGCCAGTAACGGCTTAAGGCCTTAAGATATAATTTTTATGGTAATTTTTCGATATGAACGGCTAAGATGGAGCTGTAGGATTGGGAAGATGTCAAATCCGTCATAAAATCTGCCCCACACCCATCGCTATAACAGAATAAAAAATTGGCCATGTAGAGTCTTCGTCTTTGGCCGATCGGTCCGTCATATTGGATTTCGCTCACTGGCCAGTACTCGATTTTAGCCTTGAGATTTCAAATTTTTTAGAATTTGTTCATGTTAATATCTTAGATGGACCACAAGGATGCCATATAAACACATTCCATTAAAAAAACTGCCCCACCCCCATCGCTATAAGAGAATAAAAAATTGGCCATGTAGAGTCTTCGTCTCTAATTTCGCTCACTGGCCAGTAACGGTTTTAGGCCTTAAGATATAATTTTTATGGTAATTTTTCGATATGAACGGCTAAGATGGAGCTGTAGGATTGGGAAGATGTCAAAACGGTCATAAAATCTGCCCCACACCCATCGTTATAACAGAATAAAAAATTGGCCATGTAGAGTCTTCGTCTTTGGCCGATCGGTCCGCCATATCGGATTTCGCTCACTGGCCAGTACTCGATTTAAGCCTTAAGATTTCAATTTTTATAGATTTTGTTCATGTTAATATCTTAGATGGACCAATAGCATGCCATATAAACACATTCCATCAAAAAAACTGCCCCACCCCCATCACTATAGAGGAAGAAAAAATTGGCCATGTCGAGTCTTCGTCTCTAATTTCGCTCACTGGCCAGTAACGGCTTAAGGTCTTACGATATAATTTTTATGGTAATTTTTCGATATGAACGGCTAAGACGTAGCTGTAGAATTTGGAATATGCCAAATCCGCCAAGAAATCTGCCTCACCCCCATCGCTATAAGAGAATAAAAAATTGGCCATGTAGAGTCTTCGTCTTTGGCCGATCGGTCCGCCATATTGGATTTCGCTCACTGGCCAGTACTCGATTTTAGCCTTAAGATTTGAAATTTTTTAGAATTTTTTCATGTTAATATCTTAGATGGACCAATAGGATGCCATATAAACACATTCCATCAAAAAAACTACCCAACCCCCATCGCTATAAAAGAATAAAAAATTGGCCATGTAGAGTCTTCGTCTCTAATTTCGCTCACTGGCCAGTAACGGCTTAAGGTCTTACGATATAATTTTTATGGTAATTTTTCGATATGAACGGCTAAGACGTAGCTGTAGGATAGGGAATATGCCAAATCCGTTATAAAATTCACCTTACCCCCATCGCTATAAGAGAATAAAAAATTGGCCATGTAGAGTCTTCGTCTTTGGCCGATCGGTCCGCCATATTGGATTTCGCTCACTGGCCAGTCCTCGATTTAAGCCTTAAGATTTCAAATTTTTTAGATTTTTTTCATGTTAATATCTTAGATGGACCACAAGGATGTCATATAAACACATTCCATCAAAAAAACTGCCCCACCCCCATCACTATAGAGGAAGAAAAAATTGGCCATGTAGAGTCTTCGTCTCTAATTTCGCTCACTGGCCAGTAACGGCTTAAGGCCTTACGATATAATTTTTATGGTAATTTTTCGATATGAACGGCTAAGACGTAGCTGTAGGATTGGGAATATGCCAAATCCGTTATAAAATCCGCCCTACCCCCATCGCTATAGGAGAATAAAAAATTGGCCATGTAGAGTCTTCGTCTTTGGCCGATCGGTCCGCCATATTGGATTTCGCTCACTGGCCAGTACTCGATTTAAGCCTTAAGATTTCAAATTTTTTAGGTTTTTTTCATGTTAATATCTTAGATGGACCACAAGGATGCCATATAAACACATTCCATCAAAAAAACTGCCCCACCCCCATCACTATAGAGAAAGAAAAAATTGGCCATGTCGATTCTTCGTCTCTAATTTCGCTCACTGGCCAGTAACGGCTTTAGGCCGTAAGATATAATTTGTATGGTAATTTTTCTATATGAACGGCTAAGATGGAGCTGTAGGATTTGGAATATGCCAAATCCGCCAAGAAATCTGCCTCACCCCCATCGCTATAAGAGAATAAAAAATTGGCCATGTAGAGTCTTCGTCTTTGGCCGATCGGTCCGCCATATTGGATTTCGCTCACTGGCCAGTCCTCGATTTAAGCCTTAAGATTTCAAATTTTTTAGATTTTTTTCATGTTAATATCTTAGATGGACCACAACGATGCCATATAAACACATTCCATCAAAAAAACTGCCCCACCCCCATCACTATAGAGGAAGAAAAAATTGGCCATGTCGAGTCTTCGTCTCTAATTTCGCTCACTGGCCAGTAACGGCTTTAGGCCGTAAGATATAATTTTTATGGTAATTTTTCGATATGAACGGCTAAGATGGAGCTGTAGGGTTAGGAAAATGCCAAATCCGCCAAAAAATCTGCCCCACCCCCATCGCTATAAGAGAATAAAAAATTGGCCATGTAGAGTCTTCGTCTTTGGCCGATCGGTCCGCCATATTGGATTTCGCTCACTGGCCAGTAGTCGATTTAAGCCTTAAGATTTCAAATGTTTTAGATTTTTTTAATATTAATGGCCTAGATGGACCGATAGGATGCCATATAAACACAAACAAACTGCCCCACCCCATCATTAATTGCCCATGTCGAGTCTTCGTCTCTAATTTCGCCCACTGGCAAGTTACGGGTTTTAGGCCTTAAGATGTAATTTTTATGGTAATTTTCGATATGAAAGGCTAGGATGGAGCTGTAGGATTGGGAATATGCCAAATCCGTTATAAAATCTGTCCCACACCCATCGCTATAAGAGAATAAAGAATTTTACCCACTGCCCACTAATAGATTTAGATCTAAAGGTTACATCTTTTTAAATATTGCCATAGGTACTTTTACAGACACTGTAAGATCGAATGTGACATTCTACTGCAAAATTATTTTTAATTTGAATCGTTTTTTATCATAATATTGTAAATCGTAATTTAATTCCTCTATTTGTATATTACCACTTATGATAGAAAAATTGTTTGTCGTTTGTCGTTAAATTTTTGTAATTCATAATTCGATTCTTTATTTTGTACACAGCCACTGGCCGGCCATAAAAAAATCAAAAATTGGCCAAAAATTTTGGGACGAAGCCCTAACTCCAAAATTGTGACTAAACTAAAGTTTCTATAAATAACTCTACAGACACAACACAATTCTTGTTGTCAGACAAAAAGTAATGAAATAAACAATAACTTACGTTTAAAACCAAACGGTTAGATAAAATTCTAAACATTATGAACTTTGAAGACGATTTTAGGAAATAAAAATGTCGAAAACAATTTTTCAGTTTATCAATTTGTACATCCGGTCTTGCCTAGTAACCTCCCTTTCATTTATAGGACAATTCGACCAAACATACAAACTTTTAGGATGAATCGACCAATCAGTCAATAAAAGTATAATATTCTTCAGTGAACCGGTCAGAGATCAGAAAGTTGGAAATCAAAAATAAGAGTAGGCTAATGCTGCTTTCCTTGCAAAATTTCCCATATAACACACAGGTACATAGGGACAGGTTAGTTTATATTGGTGCCTTTGAGTCTTGAGTGAGGACCCCGAATAATCCCTATGCAGGATATTTTTTTTCTTGAATGAAGTTTATTGAAATTGTATATTTACTGAAAAATTGTATTTAAAATTTTTGCCGGTCGACTGATATTAGACCTACTCTCTTTATAATAACACTTGAAGGTAAGACACTATCGTCTTGTTGACATGAGATACCACTTGCCTATCATCTTAAAATATTAAAAATTGACGATCCTGCCTTTCATGTCAATGACTTCTTTCAATTCCATAATAATTTTTCTCCATCTCCATAGAAAGTTTTATTAAATCAGAGATCATTTAGTCCAGTTACTCGGTGTTTTTCTCAATTTGACAATTTTCCGATGAATGGTTTTTGAGTTATTGCCCTTGACTTAGTCAAAATTTGTCGAAATAGGCTTGTGAACGCGATAGAGACTACAGTTTTCACTTGATTTGAATGAAATGTGGTATGATTGTTGGTATTTATGAGATCTTGGACAAGTTCGAATTTGACAATAATTCGATGAACAGTTTTCCAGTTAATGCTCTTGACTTAGTCAAAACGCTTTGAATTCGACAGTTTTTTGATTGGCCACTTTTTTTTTTGATATTTCATTTGTCATCCAAATAATTTAGGGGAACTATGAGATAATTATAAAAAATATAAACACTATAAGTCACTTCTTTTTATTTATATAAGTATAAGTATTATTTTTATTTTCATAAATTAAAATAAGGATATTCATCTAACAAACACAATGTTTTATTTTTAACTACCTCTTGGAATTTTTAAATCAAAAAGATATAATTTACCTCTACTTCTGTTAATGGACTTGAATTGATGTCTTTTGTTAGTGGACTTGAATTGATGTCATTTGTTAGTGGACTTGAATTGATGTCTTTTGTTAGTCGACTTGAATTGATGTCTTTTATTAGTGGACTTGAATTGATGTCTTTTGCTAGTGGACTTGAATTGATGTCTTTTATTAATGGACTTGAATTGATGTCATTTGTTAGTGGACTTGAATTGATGTCTTTTGTTAGTCGACTTGAATTGATGTCTTTTATTAGTGGACTTGAATTGATGTCTTTTGCTAGTGGACTTGAATTGATGTCTTTTATTAGTGGACTTGAATTGATGTCTTTTATTAATGGACTTGAATTGATGTCTTTTGCTAGTGGACTTGAATTGATGTCTTTTGTTAGTGGACTTGAATTGATGTCTTTTGCTAGTGGACTTGAATTGATGTATTTTATTAGTGGACTTGAATTGATGTCTTTTATTAGTGGACTTGAATTGATGTATTTTATTAGTGGACTTGAATTGATGTATTTTATTAGTGGACTTGAATTGATGTCTTTTATTAGTCGACTTGAATTGATGTATTTTATTAGTGGACTTGAATTGATGTATTTTATTAGTGGACTTGAATTGATGTCTTTTGTTAGTGGACTTGAATTGATGTCTTTTGCTAGTCGACTTGAATTGATGTCTTTTGTTAGTCGACTTGAATTGATGTCTTTTATTAGTCGACTTGAATTGATGTATTTTATTAGTGGACTTGAATTGATGTATTTTATTAGTGGACTTGAATTGATGTCTTTTATTAGTCGACTTGAATTGATGTATTTTATTAATGGACTTGAATTGATGTATTTTATTAGTGGACTTGAATTGATGTCTTTTGTTAGTCGACTTGAATTGATGTCTTTTATTAGTCGACTTGAATTGATGTCTTTTATTAGTGGACTTGAATTGATGTCTTTTGCTAGTGGACTTGAATTGATGTCTTTTATTAGTGGACTTGAATTGATGTCTTTTATTAATGGACTTGAATTGATGTCTTTTGCTAGTGGACTTGAATTGATGTCTTTTGTTAGTCGACTTGAATTGATGTCTTTTGCTAGTGGACTTGAATTGATGTATTTTATTAGTGGACTTGAATTGATGTCTTTTATTAGTGGACTTGAATTGATGTATTTTATTAGTGGACTTGAATTGATGTTTTTTATTAGGCGACTTGAATTGATGTCTTTTATTAGTGGATTTGAATTGATGTATTTTATTAGTGGACTTGAATTGATGTCTTTTATTAGTCGACTTGAATTGATGTATTTTATTAGTGGACTTGAATTGATGTCTTTTATTAGTGGACTTGAATTGATGTCTTTTATTAGTCGACTTGAATTGATGTCTTTTGTTAGTGGACTTGAATTGATGTCTTTTATTAGTGGACTTGAATTGATGTCTTTTATTAGTGGACTTGAATTGATGTCTTTTATTAGTGGACTTGAATTGATGTCTTTTATTAATGGACTTGAATTGATGTCTTTTGTTAGTGGACTTGAATTGATGTCTTTTATTAGTGGACTTGAATTGATGTCTTTTGCTAGTGGACTTGAATTGATGTCTTTTATTAATGGACTTGAATTGATGTCTTTTATTAGTGGACTTGCATTGATGTCTTTTATTAGTGGACTTGAATTGATGTCTTTTGTTAGTGACTTGAATTGATGTCTTTTGTTAGTGGACTTGAATTGATGTCTTTTGTTAGTGGACTTGAATTGATGTCTTTTATTAGTGGACTTGAATTGATGTCTTTTATTAGTGGACTTGAATTGATGTCTTTTGCTAGTGGACTTGAATTGATGTCTTTTGTTAGTCGACTTGAATTGATGTCTTTTATTAGTGGACTTGCATTGATGTCTTTTATTAGTCGACTTGAATTGATGTCTTTTATTAGTGGACTTGAATTGATGTCTTTTGCTAGTGGACTTGAATTGATGTCTTTTATTAGTGGACTTGAATTGATGTATTTTATTAGTGGACTTGAATTCATGTCTTTTGTTAGTGGACTTGAATTGATGTCTTTTATTAGTGGACTTGAATTGATGTCTTTTATTAATGGACTTGAATTGATGTCTTTTGTTAGTGACTTGAATTGATGTCTTTTGTTAGTGGACTTGAATTGATGTCTTTTATTAGTGGACTTGAATTGATGTATTTTATTAGTGGACTTGAATTCATGTCTTTTGTTAGTGGACTTGAATTGATGTCTTTTATTAGTGGACTTGAATTCATGTCTTTTTTGTCGTTAGATGCAGATACAACCATGTTAGTAATTCTTCATTTCATGTTTGGTTTTATATTGAGGGCAGTTTTGTCTGCCACAATTTAATATTGATTGTGTTAGATGTAATTGGAATTTTTTCAGATGAAAGTTTCAGGAATTTGTGAGATACACCGTTGTCAGTGGTTACAGTATCTTTGATCTGAAAAGGAAACATTCATCTTTACTGATAACAATTTGGGTCAGCATTCATAAAAGTCTTTTACGATTATTTGTTTATTTATTCTTCGTTCACATTGTATAGTGGCCATTTTAACCCTTGATTTAACAAAAATATATTAAATGTGAAGACAACTGGGGTAGTAAAATAAACATCACGGTTGTCAGATTTTTATATGCCTACATTTTGTCTTTCTGTGGGTTGCTAATTGTATCTACCCAGCATTGTTGTGGGTAGACCAACAAGATGACTATAAATAATACTGTTTGTTTAAGACACACGACTATTTGCCCACATGAAAGGGGGTGAAAGGGCATATATTGTCGTCACCCGTGTCCGTACGTCCGTCAACAATTGCTCGTCTACACAACTTTGTGTGAGTGTTCGTAATCACCCAAAGATAAACCCTTTTGAAAATCAGCAAAATTGAAAACATATTCTAGCGGACAGACACCACAAGAAGTACCTGAGAAGCCTCTCAAACAATTTTAAGAAGAATGGAATGGATTAAAAGTCAAACCCCTTTAACCTACAGATAAACGAGGCTATAAAGACTCCAGTTTTCATCTGATTTTAATGAAACTTTATGATGCGTTAGATTGATAAGATCTTGGTCAAGCTCAACTTTGACGTTTTTTCGATGAATGTTTTTTAAGTTATTGCCCTTGACTTTGATAAAGGAGTGAAAAATGAATCGCTAACACAATAGAAGCAACAGTTTTCATCTGATTTAATAGAAACTTGGTGTGATCCTTAAAGGGATTGTAAAGATGTTCCAATGTCCATTCTGACATGTGTGGTTCTTGCAATTTTACTTTAACGCGTTTTATGACGTCACCCCACTGCATATATATCAATAGTAGCTTCCGGTAGATCAGTTGGGGCGGCGTAATAAGAGTAATAAGATCTCGGGTCAAGTTCAAATTTGACCTATTTTGGATTAATGGTTTTTCAGTTATTGCCCTTGAATTTGATAAAAAGCGTCATATATTTATCGTTATCACTATATTTACATTTCTATTATCACTTCCTTCAATGAACCAGTTTAGAAAACTGGCGTTCATTTTTCGATGAACGCTAGTTTGTCACGTGACACTATGACGTCGTCTAAGAACAACAATGACGTAATCTAAGATTTGAGGCAAATTCAAGCAAATAATCATATAAAAAAGTCAAAATTTGATTAAAAAAAGTATCTGAATATAAATATAAGAATTAAACGTTGGTCTCATTAGCATTATTGGTGTGTAAACGCAATAGATCACGCCACAAACATACATAAATGACTTCGTCATTTATCGGGTTTGTCACGTGATCTATTGCGTTTACACACCAATAATGCTAATGAGACCAACGTTTAATTCTTAAATAAACTACAGTTTCCATCTGATATTATTGAAACTTAGTGTGATCCTTTGGATTGATAAGATCTCGGTTGGAATTTGACGTATTTTCGATGAATGGTTTTTGAGTTATTGCCCTTGACTTTGTCAAAACGCGTCAAAAAATAGTTTGTGAGCAGAATTGAAGCTACAATTTTCAACCGAAATCATTGGATTTGATATGATCTCAGTCAAGTTCTAACATGAGACATTTTCAATGAATAGTTTTTTTAGTTATTGCCCTAGAATTTTTATTCTTATGATATATAAACAAATTGTTATCGTTAATTAAAATATGATCATCTGAGAAAATACTTAACTTTCAGTCATACACCACCCAAGGATGAACGCTATTGATAACATTTTGAGATAATACTGAACAATATTATCAAAATCCATCAAGGATTATGTCTTCTAAAGTGTTAACGAGTCAAAATTTTAATGCATTTTCAAGAACAAGGGCAATAATTAATAGTAAATATTTTTGGGATTTTGTTGAATTTCTATAAGGTTCATCTGTTGGTGGTAATAAACATTATCAGTAAGTTTTGTCAAAATCCGTTAAGAATTGTGACTCGTAGAGTGTTAACAAGCTAAAAATCCAACGCGTTTTTAAGAACAAGGGCAATAATTCAATTTTGATTTTCAATAGGGTTTATCCATGGGTGATAGGTATTGTTTTATTCAGCAAAGCAAATACTTGCTATAGCCTAATACATTATCAAGATATTTTAGATAAATACATAATATATGTAAAAACACAATATATATTACAATAAATTAATAAAAGAAGTAAAAATAAAAAAACACAGCATAAAAATAATATATATATATATACACGCTTCCAGTAAAGATGGCGGCTTATCGCTGTGACGTCATAGGGGGAAAGATTCTGGCAGGTCTCTCGCGTGTCAACACACTGTATGCCTGTAAGGCTGTATTGACTATAGTACACTGAAAAAACAATGGATCTAAACCAAGGCTCACAAGAGGTACGTACACACTTTAATAGATATTTCATGTCAATCGTAAGAAAATGATACTCGTCTTCTATATAGAACAAGGGCAAATTCTTCTTTCTCTCGGAGTTTTGTTGTACCTACCGATTTCAATCTGCAGTTTTAAATTACCAACGCGAAATTTGCACAGTAAGAACTTAAATTTGTCGTCTAGTTGAGAGTTAAGGTAGGACTCAAGTCCAAAGTTAATTTTAAAATGTTTATAAAACCTTAATTTACTTGATGACTCTACTTCTGAAAACCATAACTGAACGTACTGATCTTCGATTCGTCTTTTAAATTGATTAATATTTAGAAGATTTGGATCGTGAAAAACAGAGGAAAACCCCGATTCATTTAAGATGGTTTTAATGTCGTTAATCCAGTTATGTTTTCCATTGGCATCGTCCTTACATAAAACTTCATATATACTGAGGATAAGAGGATTATTGGAATCAACAACTTTTGACCAGTATTTAAGCATTTGAACCTTACGCAAAACATATAAGGGAAAGAACCCAAGTTCGCCCAAGCAGCGACTAGTGGGGTAGCCTTGCCCAAATGTAATAAATATCGAATAAAATCATTTTGAACTCGTTCTATATTTTAATGTCAATGCACCCCAAACTTCGCAGGCGTAAGTTAGAACTGATACGACACGCGAGCGAAACAAAATGCACTTGCTCGTAATATCTAAATGTAAAGACCTCAATAATGAAAGAAGACGGCCTTTCTTCCCTGAGAGGTAATAAGTGTTACAGCTTGAACAAATTTTCCATTTTTATAGAATAGTAAACCGAGATATACATACTCACTTACTATTTCCAAGCGAACAGTGTTTATAGTAAATATATAATCAAAATTTATACGACCTTTATGAAAAAATAAGTATTTTAGATTTGTTAACATTAATTTCGAGGTTCCACTTAGCACAATAAAGGTTGAACTTATTTAGCAAGGTTTGCAAGGCAACAGCCGTGTGGGCAAAAAGAGCAGTATCATCCGCAAAAAGTAAAAGATACAATAAAATATTACAAATATTAACATAACCAGGATAAGAGCTACATAAAAAGATTTCTAGATCATTAATAAAAAGTAAAAAGAGCAAAGGTGATAAAGGTTCACCTTGCTTCACGCCATTGGAAGTACTGAATTGATCAGATAGCGAGTTTTTATATTTAACAATAGAGTTAACTTGACTATACAAAGATTTGATGATAAATTTACTGCTAATACCGAAGGAATTCAATTTGAATAAAAGTAGATCTCTATCAACAAAATCGAAGGCCTTACGTAAGTCAATACAGGCACAAAACAACTTCTTATTGTTATTAAGTGAGTGACTAACAATACTATTTAAAATAAAAATTGCATCCACAGTACTTCGATTTGTTCTGAAACCAAACTGGCAATTGACAAGTTTTTCATTGGCTTCACACCAATCATTTAGTCGGCGATTTAAAATTGAAGAAAATAGTTTTGCAAAAATATTCATGACTGAAATACCTCGATAATTATCAGCATTGTTAGGGTCACCCTTTTTAGGGACCGGGACCAAAATACTGTCTTGCCATCCTCGTGGATAGATTCCTCCTGAGAAAATAGCATTGCAGATGTTGCATAACACAGGGGTAAGAATGTCAGAACACTCGATAAATAATTCGCTACATAAATTATCAGGACCAAATTTTTTGTCATGCTTAAGTTTTCTAATAGCAAGTGAAACTTCATTTGAACTGATTGCATGATCGAGAGCGTCTACAGCCAAATCGTTGCTAACGTTGGAAGCATCATTTTCAATAGCTTTTCTATAACTTGTATTTAGATTACTGAAATGTTTGAAATAGTCATCAACCAAAAGGTGAGAAGAAGGTACCTTAGCTCTTGAACTTTTCAACGTTTTCCAAAATTGTTTTGGATTATTTTTGTGAAGAGAACTTATACGCTTTCCACAGGCTTTACTATACTTTAACTTTGATATGCGTTTAATACGATTAAAATTCCTTAACTGATATACTTTTTTTTAACTCCAGATGACAACAATTAAAGGGAAAATTCTGTACACACCTGAGAGGCTACCTAAAACAACGATAACCCACATAGCAATAGCATCTGGGGTTTACATGCTCATTATCTCACGACAAAAGTGACAAATTCATACCAAATATATTTGACACATTAACAAAAGTCTCACAACATGGCGAGTCTTTGAGAATCACAGATAATTCCAAAGTAAGATTCATCAAATTTTTATTGGGTTTTATTTTCAATGATATGACTGGTTGCAATTGTTTAAATATTTGAAGAATAAGTAACTGAAACCTAAATTCATCCCCATTTCTTTTAAATTTGAACATTTTTTTTTTTAGATTTTTCAAAGCCCAGAAATGCCGATCGATGAAAACTAAAATGAATCCCCCGATAGTTACCATAGCTGATACAATTTGTGCTACTCCAAAAACGGAGAATATCCGTCGAGGGATATTTACATGATGTACAGTACCGTGCAATATATATTCGTACATATAAATGGGTTGCCTTTTTCGTCTCGGGCGTATACTATGTACTCCCTTCGTTCTACACCCTTCTTTAAACTTGCTAATTGTACTCCTATACAAGTCCAACGTTTCTGATACATAAGTGATGGTATTCCCCCTCTGTAATAATTTCCAATCGATGTTCAAGTCAGCAAGGTCGTAGAGCGAATGTAACCAAACCGCCTTTTTTTTATACGAATATTTATTTCACGTACTGTAGGTATATTTTGCACAAACACATTCTTGAGTTTTTACAAATCTAAAATTGTTTCTACGAACAACTTTCAATCAAATAAAGTTGATTTTGTGTGAAAAACTCACTTTCTATCTATTGTATACGTACTATAACCAAACCTTCATTACAATATATCGGTGGGAAGAAAAATGCGAATGATTTTGTCACAGGGAGATTAATTTTGTATTATGAATATACATGTAGTAAAAAATCTATCCAATTACCTTTCTTTTTAAGATTAAAGAAACAGTTAAACACGCAAAGAACTAAACCAAGGCGTAAAATGCAGATTAACAAATCTTATGGTTGGCGAATTTAGGGGCAGAAATGACTTAAACTCTACACCGTTGACCAAATTTGAGGTAAGTCAATTCTCATACCTTGATTCTTTTTATTTCGTAACGTACTAAAACCACTGCCTCCAATAATATTTTAACTATTTGGCTACCAAATAAAGCTTTTTCCACTGGGCTGCATGTTGGAAATATCTCCAAATAAACGCACTGACAAAGAATTTAAATGAATTATTATATGAAATATATATATATATCTATGTCTATCAAATTTAGTGAACCAGAATTGTAGTTTTACCAAAACATCAATTTGTATCTTTATCTATCCAATTTTTAACTTTTAGGTCATTGAAGAAGCCAAATGGCAACGGATAGTAATAAAAGATATCATATGGGAAAAGTGAGTACATGTAATAAATATAGTAATAAAAGATATCATATGGGAAAGATAGCTTGCCAGGCAAGGTAACATACGCCCACTTCAGCAAATTTGAAAAAGTTGATTGCAACATCGCACTTATTTGAGCTGATATTTAGATGAATCAATTCGAATGAAAACTCTAGCCTTTATCGAGGGCAATAACTCATAACAGACGATTGGAATTGCGCCATTTTCGAACTCATCCGAGATATTATCAGGATGAATACACATAACAAGTTTCATTCAAATCGGATAAAAACTCTAGCTTCTATCGCGTACACACGTTAATTTTAAGATATTTTCACTAAGTCAAGGGCTATAACTCATAAACCGACTACTGGAATTGCGCCATTTTCGAACTCATCGGAGATATTATCAAGATGAATACACATACCAAGTTTCATTAAAATCGGATAAAAACTCTAGCTTCTATCGCATACACTAGTTAATTTTAACGTTTTTTCACTAAGTCAAGGGCAATAACTCTTAAACCGACGACTGGAATGGCGCCATTTTTAAACTCATTCGAGATATTATCAAGATGAATACACATACCAAGTTTCATTTAAATCGGATAAAAACTCTGGTTTCTATCGCGTACACAAGAAATTGTTGACGGACGGACCGACGGACAGGGGTGACGGCAATATACGTCCACATTTTCATGTGGGCGTATAAAAATGAGTAATAAATGTTGTATTAAAAGAGAACCTAAGATCTTAACCATTAAATTTGGAGAAATGTTTCCAATGTTGATCATTTTCTGTTGTGATTTCATGTTACCCTTTTGTTAATTCTCCGAGACTTTCGAATATATTTTTCGCTGTGAGAATTGACCTTAAAAGAGGTATACATGAAAAATGAAGGTATTGAAAACTTAGAACAGGAAATATAGGTCACGCAAACATGACATTAAGGAAAATAAAATGAAATGAATGGAGTTGGCAAACGTGTGCAATGAGGGAAATTTTGCCCGCATTAGCCTGCTCTTATTTTCAATTTCCATCTAAAAGCAGAATAGTCAAAATTAACAATTATTATGTTTCCAGATGATTACTATAAAAGGCAAATTATTGTATAAACCAGAAGAAAGAAAACATAATTTAAAATCAACTCATATTGGAACAGAATGAAGTCCTTCACATAATTTTTGTTGATGAACCGAATTTCAATAAAATCATTGAAGGAAAGTTTATTATTATATATATTTGGGAATGGCTCTTACAGATTACAGGATTCCTCAAAGGAGCTTAAAATAATTTCTTGATAGATAACAGCACGTCCAATGTGAGCTTTCCCTGCAAATAAAAATAAAGCTATAAATAGTGGTATATTTTAAAAGGTAACGTGTCAGGCATGGTTAAATATGCCTAACTGCAATTTAGAATTGAAATTTTATTGATAACTATTAACAATAACCGTAACACTATCTTGAATCGACAGCTAAGTGAAAAGCAGGTCAAATTGACTTCAGGGTTCAATAATATGCTGAGGTAAGATGATATAAGTTAAAGTTTAATCAAATCAGAATTTCATACAAAACATAATGCAATAATAATAATAATTAACATAAAAATAAGTTTATACAAAACAATATAATACAGAAATTATAATAACATAAATATCATTTCATTTATTGTAAGTGTTTAAATGACATCTAGGGTTTGCATTCTCAATTGAACCTAAGTTATTTATAACTTTATTTGCTAATTTCACTTTATATAAGTAGGCTGAGATGGTGAAGATGACCTCACACTAAATATCAGAAAGAGAGATAAAGAGATATCAATCTAAGAGAATTAGGGATCAACAATAAAACATACTTTGATCTGGGTGATATATGATAGCAGGAGAAATGTCAATCAACACACTATTGAAGAAAATCAGTCGAGTCGTTACAATGTAGAATTATTATGTGTATTAAATATGAAATGTTATTGTTACATGGTGTATTGTTATAATTTAGGTTGAATGTGTCCTTGTATGTTTGTCAATTTACCTGTTGTAAATAACTTGCTACAAACTTCACAAGTGTAAGGTTTCACTCAAGTATGTTGACTTTTTATATGTTTACATAAATTACTACTTGAGCTATATGACTTATTACAAACATCACAAGTGTAGGGTTTCTCTCCAGTGTGTGTCCTTGTATGTAATGTTAGTTGATTTCTTGTCGTAAATGACTTGCTACAAACTTCACAGGTATGGGGTTTCTCTCCAGTGTGTGTCCTTGTATGGACTGCCAAATTACTTTTTATACTACATGCATAGCCACAAACATCACAAGTATAGGGTTTCTCTCCAGTGTGTGTCCTTGTATGGACTGTCAATTCACCCTTTGTTGCAAATAACTTACTACAAACATCACAAGTATAGGGTTTCTCCCCAGTGTGTGTCCTTCTTGTATGTACAGTCAATTTGTCTTTTGTTGTAAAAGACTTGCTACAAACATCACAAGTATAGGGTTTCTCCCCAGTGTGTGTCCTTGTATGTACTATCAATTCACCTTTTGTTGTAAATGACTTGCTACAAACATCACATGTATAGGGTTTCTCTCCAGTGTGTTTCCTCATAATATGTCTTGTTAAATTAATACTTTGGCTAAAAGTTTTATTACAAACATCACAAGTGTAGGGTTTCTCTCCAGTGTGTGTCCGCGTATGATTTGTTAAATTACTACTGTGGTTAAAAGACTTATTACAAACATCACAAGTATAGGGTTTCTCTCCAGTGTGTGTCCTTGTATGTATTGTCAATTCACTTTTTGTCTTAAATGATTTATTACAAACTTCACAAGTATAGGGTTTATTTACTAGTGGATCTTTACTTGTGTTATCATTGTTTTTTCCACCAGGATTTGAAGAAGATAATAATGACTGACATGTATGAAATTCCCGAAGACATGTTTCTTTCCTTACTGGATTTGTAAACTTGTGAACTTGGTACTGAAGATTTCCAATGCAATTTTGTACGGAACTGGAGTTGAGAATAACTCGCTTTTCATTGTGAAAATTTTCACATCCAAAGGCAGCATGTCTTCCTTGATAGACTGTCAGTCTAAGAGAGATAACTCTTGTTAACACTAGTTGTATCTTCATTTCATACTGAAAAAGAAATTAATAATATTACTATCCTTATTTAAACCAATTCTTTAAGTGATTTTCAATAATTTCTTGTGGTTTGAATGGATAATACTTAGTATTATAGAATGATTGGATCATACAAGGATTGTGTTGTATAGTTTTAGTAATACTTTATACCTGAAATAAAAATCTCAATGATATGTTAGTCTGGTACATTTCCCTGTTACTTATTCATGTTATATCTTTTATCATATCTTGTCATGTTACTGTGGCAATCAGATTTTTTTTTAGATTTTTCAGATTCTCTAGATTGTGGATTATTGAATAAAAATATTTTTAATGGTTTAACTAACTGAACAAACAATATTGTCTCATTAGAGAAAATATCTACTTTCTTGCCACATTGAATTTTGAATTGAATTTTTTTAACTCATTTCACAAAATATGATTGTTCATTGCATGACATTAGTCTTAAAATGCTTTTGGGTCAAAAATGCCTGTCAATTCTGTTGTAACATACAGTAAAATTGATATTTCACCTTCTTGGCTTAGTTTAAATGCAGGAATTTTTGGTTGAAATGACAGAAATCTAAACTATGTTCTAAATGAGGTGTCAAATGTGAAATTAAATTTTAATAAACTACTTCAGCAACTTTTTAATTTAGTTCATTTTTAATAAACAAAAAGAGTTTTGTAGAAAAACTTTCAATTTCACCTAGATAAGATTGATATGTTTACTACATCATTTGACAATGAGGCTTGAGAAAATATGTTGTGTGTTCGCGTAGTAGCCTGTAGCAGAACATCTGTATTTTGGGCTTATCATTTGACTATTTTTACGATATATTGCTACTTGGTAGTCTGCTACACCAAATCATTTAGGACTCACTCCACTAAAAATTTTAATACAAATAATTGTATACAAATTTAGTCATATCTTTCAGATTGTGATTAAAATAAAATATTTTTTAGAAGCAGAAGAATCAGTATGAAAACAGTCATTTCCTGTACATTACAGTGTTTTCATCCAGCAGTGTTCTACTTTCAATTTGCTTAAATCAAAATTTTCTTGGTCATCATATTATTGAAATTTGAGAGAAGCATTGGTCAGGCTTTCATTTGATTTCTGAAGTTATAAAAGATGGAATTTTGTGATTTAACATGGAAAGGAATGGCAAATAAATTAGTGGACTGAGTCTATAAGGACTGAAAACAAATAACTGTTAAAGTTGAGTTTGATTGTTTTGCGAGTCCATATAAGAGAGACCTCTCAGGTCTTAACAAATTGGCCTACCTTTATAAATTTATGTTTTTTGGAAATATCGAAGAATTTTGTTATTGATGGAATGTAAAAATTTCACAAGAATCTCCCAAAAGTGCAGTCTTACGTCGAAACAAAATTTAATTTACATTTTCATTTAATATTTTATGAAAATGTATCGAGATTTTCAAGGACACATGGGCTTAATAAAGGATTTGAATTTCTGCAATGAAAATGAAAACTAAATAGCCTTTTTGACTTAAAATTTTCAAATCAGATTTTTGTTGTAAATTATGATAAGGATATTCGTGATTAAAATCATTTAATTCTTTAATTCATGGGGGCTGCCATTTTGCGAATGCGCATAATAACGTTAGAGGTTGGATTATTAACATATTTTACTGGTTGTGACCGCCCCGTTTCCACGCCCCTTATTATACTGGTAATAAGATAGACCCCACCAATTTACTACACGTGGTCTCAAAATTGTGACTAAACTAAAGTTTCTATAAATACCTCTACAGACACAACACAATTCTTGTTGTCGGTCAGAAAGTAATGAAATAAACAATAACTTACGTTTAAAAACAAACGGTTAGATAAAATTCTAAACATTATGAACTTTGAGCTGGGATCAA